>CM037877.1:116905303-117264073 GCA_021292165.1 Shinisaurus crocodilurus
TGTGCCACCTGCAAATTTGATAAGCATTCCCTGCACCTCCTCATCCAAGTCATTAATAAAAATGTTGAAGAGCACTGGGCCCAGGACCGAGCCCTGTGGTACCCCGCTCGTTACCTCTTCCCAGTTTGAGAAGGAACCATTCTGTAGCCAATTGTGGATCCACCTGATAGTTGTTCCATCTAGCCCACTTTTAGCTAGCTTGCTAATCAGGATATCATGAGGCACTTTGTCGAAAGCTTTGCTGAAGTCCAGATATATGATGTCCACAGCATTCCCACAGTCCACAAGGGAGGTTACCTGATCAAAAAATGAGATCAGATTAGTCTGGCAGGATTTGTTCTTGACAAATCCATGTTGGCTTCTAGTAATCACTGCATTGTTTTCAAGGTGCTTGCAGACTGACTTCTTTATAATCCGCTCCAAAATTTTCCCCGGGATTGATGTCAGACTGACTGGTCAGGTTCCTCCTTCTTGCCCTTTTTGAAGATGGGAACAACATTTGCCCTCCTCCAGTCATCTGGCACTTCACCTGTCCTCCATGATTTCTCACAGATAATAGACAGTGGTTCTGAGAGTTCTTCTGCCAGTTCCTTTATTACTCTAGGATGCAGTTCACCAGGCCCTGGAGATTTAAACTCATTCAGAGTAATCAGGTGCTCCTTGACCATTTGCCTATCAATCTCAAGCTGCAATCCTGCCCCTACAGTCTGCACTTCAGGTTTGCCAGGGGGGTCATAGACCCTCTTTTGGGAGAAGACCGAGCCGAAGTAGAAATTGAACACTTCTGCCTTTTCTTTGTCTTCTGTTATCAATTTGCCATCCTCATCACGTAGTTGAACCACCCTTTCTTTCTTCTATCTTTTACTGTGCATGTATCTGAAGAAAGCTTTCTTGTTGTGTTTAGCATCCCTCGCTAACCTTAGCTCATTCTCAGTTTTAGCCTTCCTGACACTATTCCTGCAGTTCTGTGCTACCTGCCTGTACTCTTCCCTTGTAGCCTGTCCTTCCTTCCACTTCCTATACGTGTCCTTTTTTGTTTTCAGGTCATCTTTGAGTTTATTGTGAAGCCACATTGGCTTCTTCTGCTGCCCTTTGCCTTTTTTCCTTGTGGGAATTGTTTGCAATTGTGCCTTTAAAATTTCCTTTTTTAAAAACTCCCACCCATCCTGGGCTCCTTTTCTCAGAGTCGCTTGCCATGGGATCTTACTTATTATTGTTCTGAGTTTGTTAAAATTGGCTTTCCTAAAATCCAGGGTACGTGTTTGGCTACACTCAGCTTTTGCTCCCCTTAGAATCAAGAACTCAAGTATAACATGATCACTTTCCCCCAGAGTTCCCGAAAACTGCCACTTTATCCACTAACTCGTCTCTGTTGGTTAGAATCAGGTCAAGGATAGCAGATCCTCTAGTTCCTTCCTCCACTTTCTGTATATCAGGGAAATTGAAGTCCCCCATTACTACCACATCATGCCTCCTTGAAACATTTGCAATTTGCTTTTTAAAAGTTTCATCCTCGTCTTCGCCTTGATTGGGTGGTCGGTAGTAGACTCCAACCGCCATGTTTGTCTTATCCTTTGCCCCCTTTATTTTAACCCAGATGCTCTCAATGGTGCTGCCAAGCTCCTCTTCCTGTATCTCTGTGCAGAGATACGTATCTTTAACATACAGCGCAACTCCACCTCCCTTTCTGTTGCTTCTGTTCCTTTTGAACAAGTTATACCCTTCAATTGCTGTATTCCAGCCATGGGAGTCATCCCACCAGGTTTCAGTTATCCCTATCAAGTCGTATTTGCCCTCATGTATCAAGAGTTCAAATTCGTCCTGTTTGTTGCCCATACTCTGGCCATTAGTATAGAGACATCGAAGACTGTGTGCTTTATAGTCCGACTTTTCCCCGACATTTTGTGGTAGACTATCATTGGGCACCGCTGGAGCTGTTCTCTCCGTTGTGGCACAGAGGCCTTCTTCCAATGATACCCCCGAGTTTATGTCTCCCTCCCCTGTTGGATTCAGTTTAAAGCCCTCCTGATTAAGTTCCTCATGCTGTGGCCAAACACATTCTTCCCAGTCCTTGTGAGGTGCAACCCATCCTTTGCCAGCAGTCCATCTTCCAGGAAGTGTAGCCCGTGGTCCCAGAATCCAAATCCCTCACGTCTGCACCACCTTCGTAGCCAGTCATTCACTCGGAGTATTTTTCTTTCCCTTTCTATGCCTCTTCCAAGTACTGGAAAGATGGATGAGAAACTATCTGGGCCCCGTCAGGAGCCTCGACCAAAGAGCAAGTCAAGAGACAGAGCAAAGAGGCAAGCCAGGAGTCAAGACCAAAAAACAACCAAGGATACAAGAATACGAGAGCTCAGGAAGACCTTGTTGCTCAAGCATGGCTTAAGTGGAAGAGGAAGCTCTCCTATACTCCTTCCTGTCCATGAGGATCCAATGACCAGCCTGGGTGGACAAAGTCAGCCTGAGTGTACTTCATTGAGAAGCTGCCATCTGCAGTTCAGTGGCTCACCACACAGAGCAGTTGTCCGTAGATCCCAGCAGCTCCTGTCACTTTCACTGAGGACCCCTGGGCTGGAGAAGCCACTCCAGGTGAAGTTAATTATTGAGGGCAGGGAGAGTGGAGCCCCACTTGTGCCCGTCCCTGTAGGACCGAATCAAACTCCTAGCCTAGCCCAACCGGAACAAAACACACACAGTTTCCCCCACACTTACTCATCTCCAATTCCGATCTCTCCCGACTGGTGGATATACACAGAGGAGAGCTTCTTTGCAAGAGAAGCTTTGCACAACCTCCATTTGAGTCCTCCTAACCAAGCTAGCACAGGTACAGCAAAGAAACATGTTAGCGGGAGCAGGCTGTAGACAGGCAGAGCTTTTGCTGATGCCAACCTGCCTCTATGCCATATATGGACATAAATATTCCCTGCCCCGCCCTGGGTTCGGATGACACAACAAGCTGCAGCTGTGGCTTGAATATTCAAAAACTACGGCTTGTGGCTTAAACAAGCCATGATGGGCAGCAGTGATCGTGTGAACCAGGTCTGTGAGTCTATCTGCTTCCAGGCATGCTCAGTGGAGCAGGTAAGCAGTGGCCATTTCCTGTTCACTCCCTAGAAAGTACTGAGCACATTTTTCTGAGAGCGATGAGCAAAGCAGCAGCACACATTCTGGCTGAGCAAAATAAATGTTGAATATTTTTGTTTGACCAGACCCAATCCAGGAGTGTGTGTGTGTTTTTAAAATATATATATGTATATGTGTGTTTGATTACTGCTGTGTTTGGCAGTGCAGCAGCCAGCAGACGCCCCACCTCTCAGTTCAGTCCAAACCTAAAACTTATTTTCCTCCTCCTTTCTTCTTTGGCTGCTATTTTAAAAATCTGTTGTGATTGCTTGGGATTGCTTGCTTCCCCCCCCCCCCCTTTTCCTTTTTTCCCCTTTTTACCTTTTAGAAAATCTGTTGGTTTTTGGTTGCTTTGGCTGGCAATGGTTGTTGTTGTTTTCCCTTCTGAAAAATCAGCTCATGGTTACTTGGTGCCAATTCTGTTTTTGGGTTCTCCCCGTTCCGTTCCCCCCCCCCCTTGTGGTTGCTCTGCTTTCCAGGCATGACTTAACCAGGGCTCTCCAACCTTGGGTCCCCAGATGTTGCTGGGCTACAGCTCCCAGAATCCCTTGCCATTAGCCATGCTGGCTGGGTATGCTGGGAGCTGTAGTCCAGCAACATCTGGGGACCCAAGGTTGGAGAGCCCTGACCTAGACGTTCATGTGCCCCAGTTTCCTCTTTCTGGGGGTATGGCTTGCTGGCTGCTATGGATTAAGAATGGTTTCTGTGTTGCACTGAGGACATGGCTATTATTATTATCATTACTATTATGTCATCATCATTACTCCCCGCCCCGGTGTTTTGCAGGCACGATAGGTAGAAGGTCAAGTGCCCCTGTTTCCCCTTCTGTGGTATGGCTTGCTGCAGGACCAGTGCAGGGCAGTTTGGCGCCCTAGGCTAAATTATATTTAGCGCCCCCCCCTCGTGCCATGGGGGGGGGCTCCGGAAAGCAGCCCTGCTCTGCAACCTCCCGCCCCCCCCACCGCCACCGGACCCCCCCCCCCGCACGCTGCCGCTGCCGCTGCCACCCCCCACCTACCTTCCCACGCCTCCTCCGAAAAGGGACCCCCGCGCTCTGTTTTTGGCCGGGGGAAACCAGAGCAACAGGGCTGTTTAAGCCCTGTTGCCCTGGTTCCTCCCGCCAAAACAGAGCGCGGGCGGGGCTCCGGAAACAGCGCGGAGAAGGTAGGTGTCGGGGGGGGAGGCGGCACGGAGGCGAAGCGAGGCGAGGCGGGGGGGGAGGCGGCGCAGAGGCGAGGCGAGGCGGGGGGGAGGCGGCGCGGAGGCGAGGCAAGGTGGGGGGGAGGCGCCCAGGCTCAGCCCCACCACTACTCCGGGCGCAATCCCCTGCACTGACCTGGCTTTCTCGGTGAGACTGGTTCTGTGTGTTACTGTGCAGATTTATTCTCCCACCTACTCTGCTTTTCAGTCATGACTTTAGGGTCAACTGTCCTTGGTTTCCCCTTTGAAATGGGTTCCTGCTGTGAAGCAGAGCGATATGGGCTCAAAGCACTGCATGGCTGTTGTGGGGATCAGACCCAAACTCTCTCTTGCAATCACAATCTCTGTCAAGTGCCTTACCTACTGGCCTCAGTGTGCCTGTATGTGAAATGGGTAGGCTCCACCTCTGATGACCCCCTTGGCTCTGCCCCACCAGCCGCAATGGGCACCAGCTGCCACTGATCCATTCCCCCTGTCTAGATCTGGGGATGGCCTAGGCCTGCCCTTAACACTGTCATCCTTATTTCTATGGAGTGCCAGAGATATCTGCCCACACATGCTTCACGTTCCAGTGTTTCTCCCAAGTGAGCATACTTTAACTCCCCAAAGGACAACTTAGTGTTACTTCTTAATTAACCACCTGACAATTTGAGCTAAAGGAAGAACTTGAAATCCCATTTAGAGGGAACCTTCTGCCTAATCAGTGAACAGAAATGCTCCACATCACACCCCAGAGGCGGAAAGCTAGAAAAATAGGAGCCACTGCTGATCTTTGCAAGAAGAGGGGGTCCAGTCCACACACCACATCCTAGGACCTGTTGGTCTTTGCACTCAATTTCCCAATGTTACAAAATTCAAACCAGTGTGGCATACCTCACCTACCTCACAGGGTTGTTGTTATGAGGATAAAATGGAGAAGAGGAGGAGGAGGAGGATTATGTAAGTCGCCTTGGGTTCCTTGCAGGAAAAAAGGTGAGGTATAAATATAATAAATAAATAGATCCTGGTGAGAATGTTGGACTGGGACTCGAGAGATCCGGGTTCTAGTCACCACTGGGCCATGAAGCTCACTGGGTCACTTTGGGCCAGTCACTGGCTCTCACCCTAGCCCACCTCACAGTGTTGTGAAGATACAATGGAGAACAGGACAACCATGGAAGCCACCTTGGGTTTCTTGCACAGGATTGTGCCCTTAAGGAGGGAATTTTAAGGTGGGAGTAAATATTGGCTCCGGGCCTCACCTATACAAAGCAGTCATTGCCACTGAATTAATCCATCCAGGGTTGCCGGTCAGACAGTATATTACTAGCCCAAACATTGAAAACATGTTCTGCAAGGTAAGAATTAGGTAGTACATCCTTGGAAACTAAAGGTCACGGAAGCTACTGGCCCACAAGAAGTGTACCAGCCTGCTTGCCCACAGACACCTATGTTAGAAATATTTGGCACACTGATAGCTGGGATGAAAAGGAGAACCAATTGTCTTCCAACAATTGGCAAAGGTTTTTACTGGCTGGTCACTTGGAGGAGATGCTGACTCGCCACAGGCGCCCAGGCAAGTGGCTATTCACAGGTCTGGATCACTGATGTCTCAAAAACCAGTGAACTCAAAGGTCTGCCAGGCCCACGCAGACTCTGCATATTCCTTGTTGAATCCATCCCAATGCCTCAGATTCCTCCAGGTGCTGTCCTGACCCTTTGAACTGGCTCTACCCCACCAGAGCTCTGTTTCCTGGGCCTAGAACCAAAAGTTGGCAGCCCTAAGCCCATCTGAAGAATACTGTTCTGTCCAAAGAATGGTTCGTTTCTCCCCTCTCCTCATATGCTCCCCTCTCCTGCATAGAATAATACAGGGTCCAGATCAATTCCTCTAATATGTCCAGGTCATAATGGAAAATGGGCAATTCTTTTCCAGGACGAAAAGCATTCTCTTGTACAGGGCACTTCCTGGTGAATTGTGCCCCCTATTTCTACAACGGCCGGGGTGGGGCTCGGCTATGGGTCTCTTCTACACTGAGCAGAATTGTGTGCTTGCCACCCACCAGATGTATAAAAACAAGGGTGGAGAAACGACTGTTGTTTGGTGGGTATAATATATATAGCTGTCAAATTTATGCAAATACAAGGAACGGATATTTTCCTTGATGATGATGATGATGATGTTTTGCCCCGCCCCTTAGATCCAGAATGATATAGGGTCGGGATCTACCTCTCGCATATTATCCGGAACATACAGGAAAATTTGCAAGACTTTTGCAGTTGTTTTTAAACAAAGAGACGATTTTCAGGATTATAATCGCGATGCAACAGCGAGACTGTCCGATCTTGACTGCCGCTTGCAACCCCCCCCCCCCAAAACCCAGCACCTTATTTCTGCGATATTGCTCAAGAGCAGGTGCATCATTTTAGCCCCTCCTTTGCAACCGTCTCCTCCTACCTTTGTGATGGTCATGCAGCCTGGATTTTTTGGTGCAGCAAGGGCAGGGGAAGCCGCCCAGGTCTCAGTCGTTTCTCTCCGCAGCAAAGATTTCAGATTCCGTCTGCAGCACACTTCCTCCTCCTCCTCCTCCTCTTTTCTTCCCGTATGGGAGGATGCCTAGCTAGCCTATCCCTTACAGGTGCTGCTGCGCGATCATGGAATCACATTCATTCATTGATCATGACCAGCTTTGCAAGCAGGCATTGCAAGATGCCAAAAAAATAAAATAAAACAAAAACCCCAAAGAAAAGTAAAGCCCAGATCCAGGAAAAAAAACCACAACAGCAGCTCCTTTGCTTGTCACCCACTCTGTTTAAAAATACATATAAAAATTAAAAGTGCATCAGAACGTTAAAAACCCGCCTGCTTGCAGCAAGCACGCTCCCAAGGCAGGGCGCACGCTCGCAAAGTCACTGCAGAGTACACACACCAGCTTGGAGCTGGAGAGAAAAGGAGGGAGGGAGCGGGCGGGGTGGAGCCGTAAGAAGAAAAGGACGAAAGGCTTTCCCTCCCTTCCTTTGTGTGCCGCCCTTGGAGTCCGGCGAGCCAGATCAGGCACTCGCGCCAGAGAAAGCGATTGCATTGTTGATGACGGGTGGGCGGAGACATGCGGAGAGAAATACAGTCCCTGCAGGAGGCTCCCATGGAGAAGCAGGGTGCTGTAGTGCAGGGGTTCTCAAACGGGGGGGGATTGGGGCCACACACTCAAACTGTTGGAATACTGATCTTTCTACAAATTACAATTCTACAGATCGTACATAATCTACAGGACATCGCACCTTAACTGTATGGCACAGATTGCATTTAAAGATAAATATTTCACTTGTTATATGCGGAAATACTCCATTTCTAGTTATTCTATATTGTATGCATATGATCTGGAATGCAACTTTTGAGTCAGACAATCTTGGAAAGGGGGAATGACATTCTGACATAGGGTGAAAAGGGTGCATGGGGCAAAAAAAAGGTTGAGAACCACTGCTCTAGTGTATCGAGACCAGGGCTGTGGTGGGTACTCTGCACGAAATGAAATGAAATAAAATTCTGCAGAAACCCTGAATACGAATTATGCAAATGAAGCACAAGTGCAGTATTTTGTTTTCTGGGGGTTTTGTGTGTTGATTTATTTTTTTCATTTCATTTCTATACTGCCGAATAGCCAAAGCTCTCTGGGCGGTTTACAAGAATGATAAAACACAATAAAATGCAATATAAAATACAAACAATAAAAACATTGAAAAAAATTCACTAGACATTTAAAACAATTTTAAAATTACTTAAATAGCTAAGAACAAGGTTATAAAAAGTAGACTGCTTAAAAAGGTGGCATTACATAACCACCACCCCATGTACTATTTGGAGCTGGTAAATGCCTCAGCATAGAGGGCACTTAACCTGGTGTTGCAAATATGCGGTCTCAGAGAACCTGGTGTGTTTGGCCCAATTGAATCGCAACAGGCGAGGACACAAGTTCTGGGTCTTGGAAACACTTTATTTTGTGAAATAGGGACAACAACAGCTGCAAAGCTGCAAATCTGAAGTCCAATGAGTGAGTGTCTGTGTTTACCTCTTATATGTTTCAGCTGGGCATGAGCAGATGCCGGAAGAAGTTTTAGACAGTACAATGGAGAAATACTGTCCATGGAAAAGTGCAGCCTTACATCCTTTGACCTAAATCAGCATTTACAGACCTGTTGCTTTCTCATCTTAGTTCCTCTTATCTTTTGCCTGAGGCATCCTGTGTTAGTCAACAAACATGCTTATCTTCTAAGGCATCTTGTGTTAGCCAACAAACATGCCTATTAGAGCCCCCTTGATTCACAAAGGGCTTGATTCCTCTGCCTAAAATATTCTGTGGTTTCTTGCAAAACAGACAGTTTCTTTCTGATAATACCAAGTTTTTGACCTTGCCCCAGGGTGGCACCAGGCAAGTGTTCTTACAACACTGGCACTGAAAGGAAAGGAAAGTTGGCACCAGGCAAGCCTCAGTGGGAAGCTTGTTCCACAGTTGGGGGGCTACCACAGAAAAGGCCCTCCCCCTTGTTGCCACCTTCCAAGCCTCCCTCGGAGGTGGCAGTCGGAGGAAGGCCCCAGATGTTGAGCGTAGAGTCTGGGTAGATTGTGGTTGGGAGAGGCGTTCCATTAGGTATTGCGGTCCCAAGCCGTGTAGGGCTTTATAGGTTAAAACCAGCACTTTGAATCAGGCTCGGTAGCATATAGGCAGCCAATGCAAGCGGCCCAGAACTGGTGTTATATGTTCAGACCTCCTGGTCCCAGTTATTAATCTGGCTGCCACATTTTGCACAAGCCGCAGCTTCTGAACAGTCTTCAAGGGCAGCCCCACATAGAGTGTATTGCAATAGTCAAGCTTAGAGATTACCAGAGTGTAGATTACTGAAACCAGGCTATCCCTGTCCAGATAGGGGCATAGCTGGGCCACCAACCAAAGCTGGTAGAAGGCACTTCGTGCCACTGAGGCCACTTGAGCCTCAAGTGACAAATATGGCTCAAGGAAGACCTCCAAGCTACGAACCTGCTCCTTCAAGGGAAGTGTAACCCCATCCAGAACAGGTTGAACACCCTGCATCCAGTCAGAGGAACCACCCACTAACAGCATCTCAGTCTTGTCTGGATTGCGCCTCAGTTTATTAGCCCTCATCCAGTCTATTGTCACAGTCAGGCACCGGTTCAGCACACCCACAGCCACCTGCTGAAGATGAAAAGGAAAGATAGAGCTGTGTCATCAGCGTACTGATGGCAACACACTCCAAAACTCCAGATGACCCCACTCAGTGGTTTCATGTAGATGTTGAAAAGCATGGGGGATAAGACCGACCCCTGAGAAACTCCATACTGGAGAGTCCACGGGGCCGAACAATATCCCCATAGCACCACCTTCTGGAGCCAGCCATCCAAGTAGGAGCGGAACCACTGCAATGCAGCACCCTCCACTCTCAATTCAGACAAGAGATTCAAGCCAGGCACGTATGCAGACTGCCAGGGTCATGACTAATACTAAAAGAATGTAGTCAATGGCTGATAATGACTGACAATGGCCGTCAATGGCTGTTGATGACTAACAAATGTTGAAGTGCTTTGTTGCCTCACCCTGCCTACATGATCAAGATAAGATAGTACCTAGCAGCCGCTTGATTGTAAGATCATCTTCTTGTCTCCTTGTAAGGAAATCCCTTAGCAAACCCCCTTTTGTCTTGACCTTGCTGACCAATGTAAGAACTGTTGCCAAATGACCAGACTCATGTATGCTATAAAAGTTGTTGTAAAGCCCCGCCCGGGGTTCTGCTTTGCGACACAGTCCGCAGGACCAATTGTGCACAATAAACCTTGACCAGACTCATGTATGCTATAAAAGTTGTTGTAAAGCCCTGCCCGGGGTTCTGCTTTGCGACACAGTCCGCAGGACCAATTGTGCACAATAAACCTTTTTCCAATAACCCGAGTTGGTCCTCGTTGTCCTTATCTGAGTTAAGAGGTGACCACTTCACCACCCCAGAAGGATACCATGGTCAATGGTATGAAAAGTCACCAAGAGATCTAGGAGTATCAAAAGGGTCACACTCCCCAGTCTTTCTCCTGACATAGGTCATCATACAGAGCGACCAAAGCTGTTTCTGTACCAAAACCAGGCCTAAACCCCAACTGAAATGGATCTAGATAATCAGTCTCCTCCAAGAGGGTCTGGAGCTGGTAGGCCACCACCCGCTCAGGGACCTTTCCCAAGAAAGGAACATTAGCCACCGGCCTAAGGATCTTCCAGGTCCAGAGAAGGTTTCTTTAGGAGTGGCCTCACCACCTCTTCTTTCAAGCAGCATGGGACCACTCCCTCTTGCAAGGAGACATTAATCACATCCCTGGCCCAGCTGGCTGTTCCCTCTCTACTAGATTTTATAAACCAAGAGGGGGAAGGATCCAGTGCAGATGTGGTTGCATGAAACTGTCCAAGCACCTTGTCAACATCCTCGAGCTGTACCAACTGAAACTCATCCAAGAAAACATAACCAGGCTGTACTCTGGGAACCTCACCTGATTCAATGCCATAACATTGGAGTCCAAGTCCCGGTGGATGCAAGAGATTTTTAATGCTTTGCATGATATATTTCGCATTTTTTTTTGCTACTTATGGATAGGGCCAGCAAGCAACCACTGCAGCCTCAATCCCAAAATCTTACTCAGTCATGATCCTTCCGGATTCTGAGTTCTCTCAGGGTATTGCACAACCATAAGAGCTAGAAACTTGCTTTCAGAAATAGAAAATTTAGATTCTTCATGTGAAGGACTGCTCCCAGTCCTTTGATTTGGAACGAGAGATCAGAGGCTACAAACTGCTAGCCTTGATTCTGCCCTTCCCAAATCACCTCGCCCTAAACCTGGTCCCTGTCTCAGACACTGGAATTAGCACCAAACCAACAGAGAACCTACACACACTCCATATAGGGGAAAGTGAAAGTTTATTTTGGGTTAGGCAGTTACAAATTAGGTGGGGAGATAAGGGAAGTGAAATTGACAGAATGGAATACCTTTGTTACACACAGTCAGAACTACAAAAAAACAAAACTAAATATCACACTAGAGAACCCAGGCACTTACACATTAGCTTGGGGGTTGTTCTTCTCGGGCCTTGCCTCAGCCACAGTCCCCCACTCCACGCTTCCTCGCGTCCAGAACAACAACAAAACCCAAAAGTCACAGCTGACCATATCGATTTTCTCCCGCCTCTCCCTGTGATAACCCGACTGTCACTTGGCCAATCAGAATTAATTTTGTCTGGGCTAGGCAGGGGAAGGGGTAGCTCCTAGGTGTCAGGAGGGGGGTGAATTCCTGACCATACCTAAAGTGCCTGGGGAACATTTGCATGCAAATATGAGCATAGCACCTGTCTAAAAAAAATCCACTTTCTCTGGCCCCAAGGACTTCTATGGTTTTCCTCCTGTCCCACATCAAACATCACTCCCATATACAGGATGGTGTGCCTCAGGACCGGTGCAGGGCAGTTTGGCGCCCCAGGCGAAATAATATTTAGCGCCCCCCCCTCTCATGCCATGGGGGGGGGGCTCCGGAGCAAAGCAGCCCTGCTCTGCAAAAAAAAAAACACCTGCGCTGCCGCCACCAACCTACCTTCCCCCCGCCCTGGCTGCTGCTGCTGCTGCTGCTGCCGCCTCCAAGGCGGAGGAGGAGGAGGAGGAGGAAGTGACGCGACGGGACCCCCGCGCTCTGTTTTTTGCCGGGGAAACCGGGGCAACAGGGCTGTTTAAGCCCTGTTGCCCTGGTTCCTCCCGCCAAAACAACGCGGGCAGGGCTCCAGAAGCGACGCGACGCGGAGAAGGTAGGTGGTGGTGGTGGCGGCGGCGGCGAGCGGGAGGGCGGGGGGAGGCGCGGTGGCAGCGAGCGGGAGGGCGGGGGGAGGCGCAGTGGCGGCGGCGAGCGGGAGGGCGGGGGGAGGCGCGGCGGGCGGGCGGAGAGGCGGCGGCGCGGCGGGGGCCTGGCGGGGGCGGCGCAGCAGCAGCGAAGAGGGTCAGCCACGCGCCCTAGGCAACCGCCTAGTTTGCCTAGCGGTAGCGCCGGCCCTGGCGTGCCTTCCCCACTAGCGAATCCTCTCTGACAGCTGGGAAGGTCTCCCATTCACATCTCTTCACCTACTTAGCTGAGTTGTTGGCAAGTGCTAATGGCCAGGCTCTCTCTATGTAACTGAGGGTAATCATGGCTAACAGAGCTGGTTTGGCCTGATTAGAGGATTCTCTTCTTCCCCCATCACCCCCCTGCAAATCCCAGGGATAAAATTAAGCCCTTTTTGCCTTTAATTTTGTAATCCACAGCAGGGCCGGGTCAAGAAAAGGCATGATCGGGCACCTGCCAAAGGCCCAGACCCCAGCAGGGGCCCACTGACAAAAGCCCCCTGGAGTGTCTCCTCCTCTTCACCATTGAAACCTGCTCATTCACCTGCCTCTCGCTCTGGCCTAGGTGACTGTGGTGGTGGTGGTGGTGAGGAGGAGGAGGAGGAGGAGCAGGAGATGCCACTGCCTACTTGGCTCACTGGTTCTCTGCCTGTCAAGCAAGCAAGTGGTCAGAATGATGAGAAAGAGGAAGAGGAGCAAGAGCAGCTGGTGACGATGGTGGTGAGAAGGGGGACTCACTCAGGGAGGGGTGTCATGCACAAGGGTCCTCAAATACCTGGAGCTAGCACCGATCCTCACTATTCCCAAACTGAGTCATAGCAACCCACATATTCAAATGTCAGTTTGAAACTTCTCCTTATAAACCGTTTAGTTAAAGTTATTCAGAGAGTAAAACAGTTTAATTTTTATATGCTATCTGTGGAGGACCGGGACTGGTCCTTTGCGTGAGTTCAGCGCTTAAAGGGTTAACCGGCACTGAAGAAATACTCTATACGCGGCTTCGGTGACCTTTAGTCCAACCGTGATGAACTATTGACACTGAATCGTATTGACACAGCACGTGGCTATTTTTACACAAAGTATTTAATGGAGCGGAACTAATAGACTACAGGAATTTCACACCATAAACAAGGAAGTCCATAAAAATCGCTGAAGCGGAAAGCTTCAATACACATACGAGGTATAGGCTTTGCGTAATACAGAGAAATAACTTTACATCAGAGACTCTGACTTACTGAGCTAACGTGGCGGTCTGTGTAGCCAGTCTCCGGGTGCCGCATCCAGGGTTGGAAGAAGTTTGGTCCTGACCGGAGCCAGAGACCCGACCCGTGCACGCTTGCACTGTGTTTCCAACAACCCTTTGTTCCTTAGGACATGCTTTTTCTACCCTCCCTCACCCCCTCCCCGCCCTTGATGACCAGGTGGGTTGGTTCCGCCCCGCGGGGTGGTGGCACCTCTTGGATGTTGGCACCTCCTGGATACTTTGGGGTACTTCGCACCTCTTTGAGACTGGCCCCCCTACCTCTGGAATGTTTGCTATTCCTTGAGGGCAGGTGTAAATGCGTCCTATTGAGGGTATGCAGATGTAGTGTGTACAACCGGTCTGCTCAGAACTGTGTCTCCTGTGTGTGTCGTCCCCCCCCCGGGTGGGGATTATGCAGACAGGTGGGGGAAGAGGGGTGTCAGCGAAAGGGGAAAACTATGTCAGGGTTCAACCGTGTGTGATCAGGCTTTCTCCACACTATCTGATTTCTTTATCTTCATTTGTCCATCTTATCTTTATGCTTAATTTACATTTTGGAATCTAGGGCTTGTCTATGCTTGGATGTTTCAATACCCCCACTCCCCCAAATATTCCAGATCATTTATCCATGCTACAGCCTTGGGTGGATGGGAGGAAAGAAGAGCTAATGGGTTGGGCTCTTCCGTGCAGCAACTGGGGAGAGTTTGCTCAGAGTTATGCCCAAGTCTAGGGATTCCCTCACTCAGTGGCTACACAAATAGAGATTGGTGGTGGCAGCATCAAGTAAATAAGGGGGAAAGCACATTCCACCCTGGCTCACAACCCAGAGTACATGGATAGCTTTCTTTGCAATCATGTCTTATATTCCTATGTAGCTTTCAGAATTAATTAAAATATTCCACAATCCTCATAAACGAGGAGTTTATTCATACTTTGAAACTGCTTTCAAAGGGACTAGCCCAGATTAAGCACTTGGAGGATTGTAGCCTAGGTTTCCAGACCAACTAATTATTTTATTTTATTATGAAATGTAAGGTGCGTAACACAGAAAATAAAACATTTTTTTTAAGAAGATATACATCAAAGATGAAATGCTCATACCAGAATCAAGTGATGTATGTCACCATCTTGAAAAAAATATTCAGCATGAATATCCAAGTAGTAATGTCCAAACTCTGAAAATAACTGGACTATGCTATAACCCAGTGTTCTCCAACCTTGGGTCCCCAGACGTTTTTGGCCTACAACTCCCAGCATGCCCCAGCCAGCATAGCTGTAGTTGAGTTGTAGGCCAAAAACGTCTGGGGACCCAAGGTTGGAGAACACTGCTATAACCACTTTGCAGTTAGTTTCATCATATTGAGAACCTCCCACACTTTATCTACTTTAAAGGGTGTAATTCAGTATCTTGTGTAGACTATCCTTGCAGCAATTATGTGGAGGACCAGCACCCGGGTCCCCTGCGTGAGTTCGGCACTTAATGGGTTAACCGGCACTGAGCTACAGCCCGTACAAGCGATTGAAATTGACTTAGGAGGTTTGTGCAGCAGACCAGAGCCTTTGTATGACCATATAAGGCGTTTATTTACTACAAGTTAAATGGAGCGGAACTAATAGCTTTCTAGGTATACTACGACGTCAGCATGACCTGACGTGATCTCCGAGTTTTATCAATGAATGGGTTCCCAGGCTAGAGTATTGGGGGAAGTCAGTTACCTTAGACCAAAGACTCTACGCTGGTCAGTTTCATGCCTGGCTCTGGATCCGCCTGATCCAGGGAAGAGAACAGCTTATCCCAGCCACCACTGGGGGACGAACTTGATGAAGCGACCCGTGTTCCCAACAACCCCCAGAGGGAGGGGAGAGGGGTTTTCAACCCCAGTTTTCCCGCTCTCCCGCCCCCTGCCAGGTCAGGTGGGGGCTTATGCCTGTCCCTTTGTGTCAGGTGGGCTTATTCCTGCCCCTTTGTGTCAGGTGGGCTTATTCCTGCCCCTTTGTGTCAGGTGGAATTATTCCTGCCCGGGAGAAGGTGACATGTTGTGTTGGGTACTTCACAGCTCTTTGAGGCTGCCCTACCATCTTGATGGTCCCTTCCTGGGTTTTGTGGATTCCGACCAAGGTGCCACATTGCTGGTATGCAGATCCGTCTGGCTACCCCCTTGTATCTCCGGTGCCTCTTTCTCCCCCCTCGGGGAGAGATCGAAGTTGTATGTGCGTGTGAGTGTATGTGTGTGTCAGGCTTTCTCCACAAATTATTACTAGGCTCAATACTGTGTCATAAAATCCTGTAGGTACAGAGTCCTTTTCATAGTTTAGGAGACAAATCCTTCAGTTGGAGCGTATCCTTGTATGCATAATTTGATTTCATCAGTTGTTCCAGTTACCATGCTCCAAAATAGCATGCTTTAGGGCAAATTAAGAAAAATTGCTGCATCTGGCATATTACAAATGCAATTTACCAAATTCCATCTTAAAGTTATACATATATATATATCATTTTTGTGGGATGGGGACAATACCACAGACTTGCTATTTTTCTTGCAAGAATAGGCTTTGTGGTTCAGATAAAAATAAACTAATCAGCCCTCATGCCCAACTGCTTTTTAGCCCTTGTTTGCACTCCACTTCCTCTCACCTCCACTTCCTCTCACCTCTGTGTTCCCCACCCTGTAACTTCTGTACTTCCTAGGACCTCAGTCTGCTGTAGAAAGTTATTCCTGTCCCTTGGGCCCATGTGAGGTTTTACTCACTTAGGGCTTTCTCTTGCCTCACAGAATCTGGACTACAAATATTCTGACAGCTTTGTTCCCTGAGTACTAGTACTAGCACCTGAGTACTAGCACCCGGAGTACTAGTGAAAGTATCAGTGCCGGAGCTTTACTGCCACAAACACAACAGCTCCTCTTGTCAGTACTGGGTATTGGGCAGGGTACTGGGTATTCAAATTGCAGGAAGGAGAGGGATATATAGGCCCTTACAAGAAGAGGTTTGCAGGAAAATCCCACCCACAAAAACAACCAACCGCTCTACCAAGGATGCATTTGCCTCTGTCACTGGGGAATAGCCCTGACAGCTGAGGGCATCATGTAGGCACCAGCCACAAAAAAAATTCCAAACAATGTTATGCATATCATGGTGAAGAGGATCTCCAGATTCTGTCTTGAGGTTTGCAAATTTATAATAATAATAAAAAGGAGCACCTTGTGAGACTCACAGGATGGTTTACGGTATATTAGATAAGAGATCTCCAGTAGAACTCATACTAAAGTCCTTAATGTGGCAACCCCTTACCTGGGAGTAAGCCCCATTGATCTTATTAGGATTGACTTCAAGGGAGACATGCATAGGATAGCACTTGCCAATGCATTTGTCATTCTAAACTTACAGTATTAGTAGCAAGGCCCAAGCTCTATTGCACACCTATCAGTGTCAGGGCTTACCGGTATATATGATAAACAGTTCAGGTTAAGAGTAGCCAGTGTCATGCAGCCCCCATCACAACTTCATGTGTTAAAAGTTCTGGATTCTGAAATGATAGAACCAGTGTGAATTGTCTCACTGGATTTTTCAGCTTCTTCCTCTTTCTCCTTTAAAGCTTAAATACTTGTTGATGTCTAGTAGATTCATAGATCCTAGAGTTGGAAGGGGCCTACAAGGCCATCGAGTCCAACCCCCTGCTCAATGCAGGAAACTAGAGGAGGGGTCTCCCATCCAAGTAATAACCAGGCCTGACCGTGCTTAGCTTTCCACGCTCAGACAAGCTGAGCCAGCATGAGCCACAGGCCTGTGTAGAGCTACTCTAGTGTAGTGGAACGATCAGGGAAGCCCACCAGTCAAGTCTCATATCGGCAACAAACTCACTAGACAGCCTTTGGCAAGGCACTGTCTCTCGGCTTCAGTACCCCTGCCCTGTAATATGGAATAATGCAGGCCTAACTTTTATTGGTGTTGTAAGGATTGCTGAGATAAACTATGTGAAATGCTCTGGCCCTGAGTCCCCATTGTGCCTGCTCCTGATTTTTTAATTTTTTGCGTTGCGTGTGTGCACATCTGATTTTTTAATTTTTTGCGTTGCTTTAGCCTGTTTTTGTAGTGTGTGTGTTTTGTCTGGGGTGGGGTGGATGGGTGTTTTGCCTGTGTGTGTGTTTCTTTCTCTGAGCATCACCAATTTGCCTTCTTTAAAATAGGTATTTTGTTGCGCTTTGTGGGGACAAATATGTGATTTGGCATTTGAAGCTAAGACCCCCACCTCTGCTTTATACTCAGTTTCTTCTCCAAGTTACCTTTCTCTGAGCCTCATGAGTTTGCCTTCTGTTAAGTGGGTATTTGAGCAGAAAACTGTGGGTACAAAAGAGTGTTTTTGAACTCAGACCCCACTTCTGCCTTGTATTCAGGTTCTTGGGGAAGTTACTTTTAGCCTCACCCATTTGCCTCCTGGGAAATGGGTGTTTTGTGACTGACCACGTCCACCATGGCAACTATTTTGCAAGACTGCCCATGACACTCTATCAAAACTCCAAAATTGCCCACCAGTCCAAAAATGTTAGGGACCCCTGCCCTGATGTCTGACCATGCAGGAAATGCACTATAAAAATACTAAGTATTATTACTAAAGGGTTGAAATCACCTATTAGATAATTAAAACAAATTTCCGAGGGCTGCAAACTTTTTAAATGGGATCTTAAATCTAATTATTCTGGAGATTTCTTACTTAAAACCTTTGTACTTTTTGGGGTTGTAAAATCAGCTCATAGCCTTGGTATAATAAACACCTTATTAGTACCGCTTTTGGCGTGAAGTTTAATATGGACTAGCGGCATGTCCTCTTTGTGTGCAATTATTACCAAGTGACAAAGTTCAGCATAAAGAAGAGTGAATTATTAACTCTGTGTATTCAAACAGTGAGAAACAGTGGGAGTTTTATCATTTTGGTAGCTATCAGCTTGCTGTCACTGGCTGGGATTGATGATTTATTCCACCCTGCGAGTCAACAAAGTATGAAAAGAACACTCAGGAAAATCTAAGCTGTCACAAGGGCAGCATGTTCCTCTTCCCTGCTGTAGCTGTTGAAATACCAACTTCTGTTTCTGTGCTCAGGGCCATACATAAGTAGCCCAATACATTTCTTGGAGAAACAATGTTTTTGAAGGCGGTAGCAAGTGAAGCAGTGTGCATGTCAAACGATCCTGTCACTGCAAATTCTCAGCTCCCAGATTACACACAGCTATATTAGCTGAGTTCAGATTGTAAACCTGAGAGGGCAGGGCCTGGGATCTCTGGGAACACTCAGACACTGAAAAGTATCCTGGGAAGCACCTCTCAGATATCAACAACACAGTAGCTTGGGGCAGCAAAATGTGTATCTTTCAAGCCAAGTAGATACACAGCTGGACAACTCTGCCCCAATTCCTTCTAAATACAAAGGGCAGAATTAAACATGCCTAAATCCTTCGATCTCATTATGTGGCAGGGTCCTTTAAAGCACAATTGAGGGGCTCAGCTAAGCCCTGACAACCAGATAATAAAAACAAAGCATAGAGGAAAGATCATCTTTGATTAAAAAGCAGGTTACAAAATACTTGGCATGATTTCCAGCAGTCCAGTAGTGTGTGTGTGTAGCATTCTTGCTTTATTACCAGCAAACTTTGCATAAAGGTAAGGTCCAGTGTAAGCTGCCTAACACCACACCCGATGGGTAAAACATAAGAACCTTCATAATCCAGACCAGTGCTTCTAAAACTTTCTACCATCAGTTAATACAAGCATAAATATCAGCTGAGGAGCCTCTGAACATCTGCCATGGAACCCTGGTGTGCTACAAAGGATTCTGGGGGATAACCCTGGTTGTTCATACTCTGCACAAAAATAACTAAAATTCTGTGCCAGGCAATCCAAATTCTCACTGAGAAAAATTGGATTCTGTGACTTGTATAAGTCAGCTTCAAATCCAGTGGGACAGAAGTATTTGCACATGGGGCTCCTTTCCACTGGGCTTGAGTGCTGTGTAGTCCCAATTCTGAATTTGGGAACATGCGGATTTATGAGATGCATTGTACCAAGTCAAACCATTGGTCTGTCTGGCTCAGTATTGTCTTCTCTGAATAGCAGTGTCTTGTCAAGTTCCTTCCCAATCCTGCTACCTGGGATCCTTTTGACAAAGAAAGGGAGGCTTTGCTTTGTCGGAGCAACGCAGGGCGTCTCCTCCAGCTTCACTGAGTCATTCGGTTCCTGACACTGTTAGGAACAGGGGTTGTGCTAGGTACTGAAAAGATCCAGGGCTCAGGCCCACAGGACAAAAAATTGCACAAATTTGCACGTGCTAATTGACATATGCAAATATATGTGCATAATTAGAAAGAAGTACTATAATTTTAATTTTATAGAAGGCCAGCTAATTAACCTCTTCCTTGCTTTCTGGACAGAACTCTGCATGAGTAAACATGTTTAGGATTACACAGTAAATTTGATGTAATCCTGAACATGTTTCCCCATCCACAGATCTCTCTGCACCCCCAGTTGTTTCCCTACCACACATAATTTATTATACCATCTCAGCTACCTTTTCCCACCCCACAGGTCTCTATAGTCATCTTCAGGGCTGGCCCCAAGACATTTTACTGCCTGAAGCAGAACAGCAAATGGTGCCTTCCCCCCACAACCTTAGTCAAGGTGCATAGTAGTATTCAAAGCAAGTCGTTTTGGTCCCTGTGGCAGAAAATCTTACAAGTACCTCTCCCCTTCCCTGGTAGTGAAAATACAATAATAATTAATAAATTAAATAATGAATAATTTGCTGCTTTTTCATGGCATCCCAAATCAGCCGTCTGAGGCAGCTGCCTCAGGCTCTAAAGTGTGTGTGTGTGTGTGTGTGTGTGTGTCTGTCTGTCTGTCTGTCTGTAAAGGACCCTGTCTCCTAAGGACACCCCTATTTGTAAAACCAGATGTATGGACGGGAGAGGAGGGCATTTGATTTCAGGAAAAAAACTTCAGGCAGAAAGATTCAAGGGGGCAGCAGGAGGTGAAGCACATGTAGGCAACAAGCCAGCTAATCCAGGGGGGTCAGATGCAACAGAGTTCATCAGGACCCCTGTACCTTCATTTCAGCAAGTGCCATTTACATGAAAAGCAACATCTTTCCAAACAACTTTCTGTACAGTGGACTCCTGTCCATGAAAGTTATTATGGCACAGTAAATTTGTGAGTCTTTAAGATCAAACGGGCTCTTTTCACATTTTCTAGACCAGATATGAATATGCTAGTGCTGCTGGAACTTTGGGGAAGGAACAGGGACTTGTCTTCTTACCCATGTGGTCTGTCCTAGACTGGACAACTGTTCAATGAATCACTGCAACACTTTAAAGAAAATAGAAATGTTTCACTAGGTATGACTCATATGATAATTGAAACTGCTCACCTCTTTCTTACCTATCAACTATAGAGAAGCAGAAGTTGGTCATGGTGGTTGTGGTTTGAAGGAACATCGGTGGGCCTTGCTTTTAGAGGAAGACTGGGGAATCTTTTGTTGTTGTTGTTGTTGAGGGCTGCATTCCTGGAGGGAGGACACACAAATGCCAGCAGAACCACCACCCCGTTCCTCTCTCTCTCTCATTCCTCACCCCCATCTACTCACACACATACACACACTTCCTCCCATTCTCCTTCTCCCTCCTGGCTCAGCAACCCCCATCTCCTTCTCCCCCCCCCCCACACACACTCATCCACATTCGCTCACACCCCCATTTTCTCTCCCTCCCCTTCCCTCCCCAGCCGCCATCCCAAGGAAAATGAAACCCCACATACCAATGGGATTTCCTTCCACGAGCCTATTTGCCATGCAAGGGGAAGGTGATTTTTGTCAGGATTGCAGCACATGGGGAGCGGAAGGGGGAGTTAAAATTGCCCCCTGTGCTGCAGTTAGTCTTTGGAAAGAACCTGCCACTGGTACCAATGGAAGCTTTTCCCCCTAAGCCTAATTTGCTGCACGGAGGTGAGGGGTGGGGGTGGGGAGAAGAGAGGAGGGACTGTGAGCTAAATCCAAAGATGCCACAGGCTGGGTATAGCCCACAGGCCCGCAGTCCCCCAGTCCTGTTGCAGAGGCTACATAAAACTACGCAGAAGTGGAATGGCAGCTCTCCACAAGTTGAAATTTGCAGGCATCCCTGTTAAATTTTGCTATGTATCTATCCAGCAACTGCAGGTTAGAGAAAAGAGGATTAGAGAAATTAATGGGAGGATAGATCAATGGCTATTAGTCATGATTGCTAAATGGAGCCTCCATCTGCAGGCACAGTGTAACTAGGGTTATCAGTTGCTAGGAGACAAACCATATGGAATGCCTTCAATGCCTGCTTGTGGGCTTCTGACTGGCCCCTCGTAGAAGCAAAATGCTACATGAACCCTTGGTCAGATTAGGTGACTGTTTTTTTTTAACTTGTTTGCAAGATTGGCCTGTAGATACAATGGCAACCACTAGAGGTCACCACAGTACTTCCCAAGCAGGTAGCCAAGCTCTTCAATTTCTCTATTTTACCTTGAGGGGGAGAAGCCAGAGATAGATGCAGAAAAAAGCCTGGGTAATACCTGTGATTATTCAAAATGTTGAGGGGAAGAGATTTATGACAGGGGTCCTAGGCTGCTTAGTGTTAAGTGTAGTGTTATAAAATCCTGGTGCAAGCATAATAGTTTTTAAAACTTTAAAATTGTTTTAAGTGTTAATTGCAAGTCATTTTGGGGGTCCAAAAGGTGACGCATACATTTATAAATAAATGAACTAACTAAAATAAGGGAAGGATGGGGGAATCTGGGAGAGGCAAGGAGTCCACAAGCCTATAGGATATTCCAAATCAAGATCAGGAAACAATGTCTGCACAAGGCCATAGTCAAAGCACAACCTGGAAAGATCCAGGCTTTAAGGTCAGTAGCAGAAATTAATTTTATAATTAAAATAGCACAGGTGTGAATTATAGTGGAAAGACTGCAGAAGAATGAGGACCAAACTACACGTGACAACTGAACATACAGTTCGGTGCTGCATGCATCTTTTTTCTTTTTTTTAAAGCTGAGAATAGTGCCCCTGGGGGAGTAAAGGGTACTTAGGGTTGTGACTGTAGTGCACAGGGGGGAGGTGTAACTTTTTCCTTCCATGCTGATGAACAATCCCCTGTCAAGGTTATCTTTTTTCTTTTTTTTAAAGCTGAGAATAGTGCCCCTGGGGGAGTAAAGGGTACTTAGGGTTGTGACTGTAGTGCACAGGGGGGAGGTGTAACTTTTTCCTTCCATGCTGATGAACAATCCCCTGTCAAGGTTCCACACATGCTATCAGGACACCTTGATCAGCTCCTTAAAGATATTTTGCTTCTTTAAGAGCCCTCCTGCCATCCGGACGCCCCGTCTCTGCCTTTTGCCTTTTCTTCCCAGTAATGTGGGATTAGACTTAGGCGTGTTGTGAAAGACACTCCAGACAATCTGAGGTTAACAATAACTGTTTACTTTACTAAATTTGGTATGGTAAATTCACACTAAGGGTAATTACACAAATAGAGCTGTTAGATTTCAAAAAGCATGTAAAATGGAAAAGAAATAAAAACGCAGTTTCCTCTAACCTAGCTATGCTTTCACCTGTATGCCTTAGTAGAGACTCCTTCCCATCCTAGCTCTGGCTGTTCTGCAGTTTTCTATGATATTCAGTCTCACTCTGTCTCTGCAGCTTCTCTGTTCTCTCTCTTTCTTCAGCTTTTCCACACCTCTTTATATACCCTCTCACAGAAGTAGAAGGTTACAATCACGTGACCTAAAACTGGGGAAATTAAACCTAACTCCATTAGGGGGAAAATTAAACAGCTCCATGAGGGGAAAATGAAACTTATGAATGCCCCCTCCCATCAGGAGATATTTGGGCCTACAGGCTTAAACCTAACTCAAGCTTGTGTAGGCCTCAATCCTTCACATCCCCCACCCCCCAAAAAGCTGTTGTTTGACCCAGAAGGGAAGCTGCCATTGGTGCCAGGGGCAGCTTCCCCTAGGGCTAATCATAGCTTCGGAGGGGCAATTTTCATCAGGACTATGATGTGAGAAGGGTTACACCACCCCGTGCACACTCCAATCCTGATCACATACCCCCATGCCTGCTATTTACAGCTGTTGTTTTTGGGAAAGATACATGCAATGCCAATCTACGCATTTAATGTTACATGTAGTTTTGCCCTGAACACTGAGGCCAACAATGGAGGAAATGCAACTTCGTTCTTTTATATTATGGGCCAGCAGGCTGGTCTTCACCTTTTAATGTCTTCCAGTCAGGTGGACCAGAGAGGAGTGCTGCTGGCATGAATCAAAGTGAGAATGTCCTATTTTTAGTGACTGTAAAGATATCTGAAGGAGTGTAAGTAACTAAAGGAGTGTTCTCCAACCTTGGGTCCCCAGATGTTTTTGGCCTACAACTCCCAGCATGCCCCAGCCAGCATAGCTGGCTGGGGCATGCTGGGAGTTGTAGGCCAAAAACATCTGGGGACCCAAGGTTGGAGAGTCCTGGTCTAAAGAGAAGGAACTATGAAGAGGTACCAGAGAAATACATACAGAGGTAATAGAATCATAGAAAAGTAGAGTTGGAAGGGGCCTACAAGGCCATCGAGTCCAACCCCCTGCTCAATGCAGGAATCTAGGTCAAAGCATCTCTGACAGATGTCTGTCCAGCTGCACCTTGAATGCCTCCAGAGTGGGAGAGCCCACAACCTCCCTAGGTAGTTGATTCCATTGTCTTATTGCTCTGACAGTCAGGAAATTTTTCCTGATGTTTAGGTGGAATCTAGGTTCCTGTAACTTGAGCCCATTATTCCGTGTCCTGCAAACTGGGATGACCGAGAAGAGATCTTTGCCCTCCTCTGTGTGACATCCCTTCAAATACTGGAAGAGTGCGATCATATCTCCCCTCAGTCTCCTCTTCTGAAGGCTAAACATGCCCAGTTCTTTCAGTCTCTCCTCATAGGGCCTTGTTTCCAGTCCCTTTATCATCCTTGTTGCCCTCCTCTGAACCCTCTCCAGTTTGTCTATGTCCTTCTTAAAGTGAGGTGCCCAGAACTGGACGCAGTACTCAAGATGAGGCCTAACCAGTGCCGAGTAAAGGGGAATTATCACTTCCCGCGATTTGGAAGCTATACTTCTATTAATACAGCCCAAAATTGCATTTGCCTTCTTTGCAGCCACATCGCATTGCAGGCTCATATTCAGTTTGTGATCTACCACAATTCCAAGATCCTTCTCACTTGTAGTATTGTTGAGCCAAGTGTCCCCCATTCTGTAACTCTGCATTTGGTTTCCTCTCCCTAGGTGCAGCACTTGGCATTTATCCCTATTAAATTTCATTCTGTTGTTTTCGGCCCAGCGCTCCAGCCTATCGAGGTCACTTTGAATTTTGTTTCTGTCTTCCAGAGTATTAGCTCTTCCACCCAACTTTGTGTCATCTGCAAATTTGATAAGCATTCCCTGTACCTCCTCATCCAATAATCATTGGCAGGCAGGCCAACCATCAAAGGTTGACCTAGGGGCCACGATCAAGCATGCCGTGAAAGGAGTTTCCATTTCCACACAACAGTTTCACAAGGGGAACATTTTCTCTGCTCATAATGCTGAAGTCAGGGTCACCCAGTGAAGCTGAGCTCAGTGAGTTAAAAACTGACTATAGTTAATACTTCTTCATGTAATGTGTGGTTAATTCAAGGAATTCGCTTTCAAAAGGTGCAGCAATGGCCAGGACCTCAACAGTGCAATCATGTGTGGGTGCCCGCAACCCTCCAAACCCAAGGGATTACAGGCATCCTAGAGGGTGGGAGGAGCGTGGCAGATAGGATAGGTGCGCTCCCCTCGCCCTCAAAAACATCTAGACCAATGGTTCCCAACCTCGGGTCCGCAGATGTTGCTGGCCTACAGCTCCCAGCATACCCAGCCAGCATGGCTAATGGCAAGGAATTCTGGGAGCTGTAGTCCAGCAACATTTGGGGACCCAAGG
The DNA here is from genome assembly GCA_021292165.1 of Shinisaurus crocodilurus. Lineage (NCBI taxonomy): Eukaryota > Metazoa > Chordata > Lepidosauria > Squamata > Shinisauridae > Shinisaurus > Shinisaurus crocodilurus. The sequence continues at coordinate 116,930,770 of CM037877.1, forward strand.
TTGGAGAGCCCTGGAATAGGCACTGTTCAGCTTGATGGTCCAATGGTCTGACTTAGTATATGGCAGCTTCATATATGAATGTTTTAAACAATAAAATATGAGCTTCCAGGGGCATCTGCCTGTCTGCTGCTGGAAACAGTATTCCAGATTAGGGGAAGTATTCAGTGGGATGCAACCACTAACATAAACTGTGTAATGCCAGTGTAAACTACTCCAGTGAATCAGCACACCAACTAACGCTATTGGCATGCCACTAACACTATTGGCACACTAGAGTAGTTTACGGTAGTTCAACATAATTTACATTAGTGGTTGTGCCCCGTTGGATACTGCCCTAGATGGAGCCTTGGTATGATGCAGCATGGCAGCCCTTAGGTTCAGTCTAGGCCCCTTTTCCAAGCAGAGCGCCCATTCCAGCCAATCTGTCACTCACAAAACTCAGCAAGCCTTCAGGAGGAGGACACTAATGCAGCAGGAGCAGCTGCAACCTGAACAAGAAACAATGAAAAGCAAGTTGCACAAATGGAAACACTTGCACAGGGCTTGTTGTGTCCTGGCCAAGGCTAATAAACAACCTTATAGATTAAACATTAGAGAAAACATTTCATGAGAAAAATTAAGCCAGTAGGAAAACCGTCCACAGAATAAGCAGCAGCAAACATGGGCAAAGTGAGCTAGTTCACAAGTGCATGTTTATCACCAAATGACTGCAACATGATAGCATGTGTGAATGAGCCATCACAGATCCAACAGTGCAGATAGAATTTTCATATCATTATCTCAAATATAATACTTTTCAAGGGAGTCACTTCACACATTCGGCTGCCAGTCATCAAGCGATACTGTACACGTTTGAACCAGGTCTTTTTAGAGGCAGCATCGGGATAATCATCACAGGTAGCCTGTAATGCAGAAAATTACAGAATAAGAAACAAGAGTTGCTATAGGACCTTTAGTTTTATTTTCTCCCTTTGCAACTTACAAGAAGCAGCATGGACTTTAGGAGTCGAGATAAGAACTACCAGTCAATGCACATACCGGTATCTTTGATCAGCAACATAAAAGATGGAGGAAATGGAGGCTGCTGTAAGAAAAGTAAACATTAGCCAACTCAGTGCAAATGAAAAGAGCTTCCGGGAATGTTACATTATTGAGATAAATATCACTCACTTTAAGACAGATGCATGTATAATACTATTCTCTAGCTAGTGCTCTGATAAAATGTACACATATACACATCCCAGCAATCTGTATGAGGATCTCTTGGGGAGGGAGTGGAGAGCACAGGCGGTGGAGCATTCAGTGGTGGTGGTGGTGAGAGCACCCTTGGAGTGGCTGAAGTCTTGGGGGCGGGCACAGGTTGTGCACTCCTTCCTTAACAGAGAGATCAGCATAACTGGAAACAAAACGAATAAAACCCATTCATGAACCCTGGAGCTTTCAGGAGGCCGAAGCCGCCCTGAAACGTGGGAGATTGCTATGGAAGCCCATCCTGAGTTAAAAGGAAACACATAAACAGCAAAAACGAAGTCATGGCACAATAAATAAAATAAGTGCATTTAAAACGGGGGGGGGGGGGAGTAAATGGCAAACTATACAAATCCTTAGGTTTAGAGCAGTTTTCTCCAACCTCGGGCCTACAACTCCCAGCATGCCCCAGCCAGCATAGGCCAAAAACATCTGGGGACCCAAGGTTGGAGAACACTGGTTTAGAGGAATCAATAGACAAGGTATTTGCTGAAATGTCCATGGAATACAAGAGACAGATTGATTCAGTTTATGAGTCAGAATATGGCAAAACAGGACTGGTGTGTGGCACTGGCACTCCCCAGAAATTGCCAAGACTGACAGGAGTGGGCTGAAGAACATTTAGGCCCGGAAAAACTGCTAGACAGAAATGGGGATGATCATGTGTGGAGCTTGAGCACAAACAGGAAAACCAAAGTAGCACCTTATTACGGGGACTGTGCCAGGAGCACTTTCCATCTGCCTCACTGGACCAGAGAGAAAGTGCTCTGGGCCACCGTCATAGGACTTGGACCTTACAGGGTCTCATGATCTTGGGTCAGGGTGACTGCCACCTGTCCCCGCAGAGGCACGCCTCTGCTTCAGGGGAAGAGAATACGAAGTGTTTAAGGGGTTAAAAAAAAATGAACAGTGAGGCAGCTGTTCAAAGGCATGTGCCTCAGGGGTAACTTAAGGCAGGGGTGTTGTGGAGGAGGATTTAGAGGCATTTACAGAGGAGCTTGCTGTGCAGCGTTCACGCAAACACCCCTAGAGACTCCAAAGCAGCAGTGAGAACTCTGCATTGCTGGTCTCGACTCGAGGGAAGGGCTCCGCCAGGAAAAGGCGACTTCAGACACTAGTAGCAGGGTGGCGGCTCCTTCCTCCTGCTCAGGGGATCAGCTGCTCTCTGCTCCTGCCCTGCTTCCTTCTCTGCTTCTCTAGAAACAGGGGAGCCCCGGGGGTACCTTTTATCAACCCAGGCCCAGAAGTGCTGCTCCACATGGCCCTGCTCCCGTTGCCGTCTCCCGAGTTGGCTGCCACCAGGGTTTGAATTTAATCAACTCAGCCGCGCAGCTGCTGCCTGAGAGTTTGGTGCTCGCCTGGCAAGGCATGGCTAGGACTCTATGCAGGGGACTGGCCAGACTGGGCACCTTCAGGGGAGTCAGGCCACCGTATGCCACTACACACATCTGGGCTTGGCTTGAGCCACCAGCAAGTGCTTGTTGGGGCCAGTTGGGGGGCCTTGGGCAGAAACACCTGCATCCACACCTGGAGTGTGTGTTCTTCAACCCTGCATCCCCGAGATCAGTTGTTGAGGCTTGAGCTGGGGCCTCAAGTACAGCAGGCAGAAGGTACTGCTCTGTTGACCAGCAAATGGCAGAAGGCCAAGCCACTAGGATTTATACAAGGCCTAGCCCATCCAGAGGCTTCATACTGCCTGCCAACAGCAGAGGCCAATGTTACACACCCACATTCACTTCTGTGCCCAGAGAGGACTCAAACCTGAGCACACACGGTCCCATATAGCTCATTAGGTTAGGTCTCAAGCTCAGAGCAGGAGATTCCAGGTTTGCATGCCTGACAGGCATTTCTACACCCCTGGAAAAAAAAGTAGCAAATGGCAGACGGCATTGCTTACCTCATCGATCAAAACAGTTAGAATCATGAGCTAACACCAGTAAGGAAATTTTTGCTGTGGCCTCAATCAGTGCCTGCGGGGAGTGCTCTTTCGTGGAAGGACTGATCTACCATTTACCTGCCTGTGAAAAAACAGCCTGTATGCTATATATGCAAGTTTCGCTGTTGCTTCAACACGACAGGATTCCAGTTCTTGGCGGCATTTCACCAGGTGTGGCACACCTAAATGTATTTAGCATGGAGGAGAAGGCTATCAATGCCTACTAGTCATGATGGCTATATGCTACCTGCAATATCAGAGGCAGTATGCCTGTGTACACCAGTTGCTGGGGAACATGACAAGGAAGGTGCTGTTGCACTCATGTCCCGCTAGTGGGTTCCCCGTGGGCAGCTGGCTGGCCACTGTGTGAATAAAATGCTGGACTAGATAAGACCCTTGGTCTGATCCAGCATGGCTCTTATGTTCTTACTGTCAATTGCCTCTTCAGGTTAAGCACTTCTCTGCAGCATCACACATATGAACGGTGGCGGGAGGGAAGGGAAGGTACCGTACCACACATATCATAACTCATGGATAAACGAACATGAAAATAAACATGAAAAGACCCCTTTAAACTGGCTTAGCAATCCTATCAAGCAGGTAATTCTTGTCTTCACTCATGTGCACGCACATGCATGCACAGATACAATTCATGGATCCCCGTTAGGAAATCAGAAAAGCAGGAGGGCAGAACTGAGCAAATATATAATATAAATTTTAGTGTGTTAAATGTACAAACAAATCAACCCTAAACTGGTTGCTTTAGGATACCCAGTCAAGGAGGTTCATCTCTGTGTGTGCATGTATGCGCAGACACAACACTGGGCCTCATTAGGAGACCAGAAGAGCATAAGGGAAGAATTTTGCAAGACACTCTTTACTTCTGGTGATTCACTAGCCTGCAATACAGGCATTTTTAAATATATACCTATACCAGCAAGTATTCTCTCTTTGCCATCCAGATAGAAAGAAACCACACAGGACATGATGGATGAGGAGAAAAGGGACAGACCTCTGAACTGAAATCTATAATGCCTGAGGTGATCCAGAAAGGAAGGTAGAACAGAGTAAAGATTTTATGGTGCAATGACATCCAGGAAATATTTCACCACACTCTAGATGCAGAAAGGACCTTAGTGAGAGCAAGGCTTCCACAGTATATGATCATTTCTGATGAACGTGGAAGCAATCCAGTGCATCTCTGCTCATTGCTCATGGGTGCCACTGTACAAACAATGACCCCCTTTTTGTTCCAGAGGAAGTGAAAGGCAATGTTTGAAGAGGGAACAGAAAAGAGAGCGCGGGAGTTTTATATCTCTTCTTCATCCTCGCTCACAGCTCCATCCAGTTGACTGGCTGCATGTTCTGCCTGTTCCCTCACATACTGGGCTTTTATCTGCTCCAGTTCTCCCAGCTCAGCCTCCAGTTTTAATCTGTACACTCCACGCCGATTTTGCAGCAGCTTCATGGGAAACGGATTCATGTCACTGAAGGCAATGTTCATCAGCTTCCTGCAAGAGGGTGAGCATGTGAGGCAGACACAAAAAAGGGCAGACCTGGTCGCCTGAACGGAACATACCTGTGAAAGAGGCTTGTGGGGAATTCTACACACCCTTTTGGTTTCCCTCACAAAGCTGAGACAGGATCTCAGAAATAGGGCAGCTTTCCAAAGAGAGAAATGTTGGTCAGGGCTCAGAGCCTCAGGGCTGCTCTGCACCGGGCCCTCCCCGCCCTGCACATTTCATACCATGTATGATTAGGAACACCCTCGGGCACATCCATCTTTCTCTGGCGAGCTTACTGGTTCTACACACTGCGATTGTTGTTCTAATCTAAACCAATCTTTCAAAATGTACTACCTTCAGGCAATATGCAGAGGGTGTACATCGCAGAAGACTATCTGTAGTGGGTAGGCCGCCCACCTGTCTTTTAAGAAAGCTAGTCCACCATAACTGGTCTGCTCATTAAGCAACTCCCAATAAATTTTTGAAGAACCCCAGGATTTCCTGGAACAAGCCACTGTTATACGCAACTAAATGAGCCTATATATGTTTGAGGTATATTTGCTGGCGATCCGTCAAATGATAAAAAAATATAGGCATACACATTCAGGGAGATGCAAGATTCAGACCACATTCTCAGATATATTCAAGATTATTAAATTGGGGGAGGGGAAGTACATTTGAAGAGTATGCAATTTTAATGTTGCTTCAGGCACCTTTCTCACACCAAGTCATGTGGAAGCTACTTCCCTATGGTGTTGCCCTACAGTTGCACAGTGTGTGTGAGAGAGGGTGTGTGTGTGTGTGTGTGAGAAAGAGAGAGAGAGAGAGAGAGAGAGAGAATATCTTTCCCATCCAATTGGCACCCCACTCACAGACTGGGTTTGGATAATGAGCTGCAGTGGCAAGGTTGTATATGCAACACCCACTTGGGCGTTGCCTTATCGTGCGAACCCAGCGAGCATGGGCTTAAACCTCACATAATCCACTCTCAGCAGGTTTGCAGGACACGACAACCCCCGAGTGGGGGGTTGCATTTTCAAAATGGCAGCTGCACATGCCCTACACACACCACGGTGGGCTCTTGTGTTGTGCAAACAGCCCTCAATGTTGGACAGCAGCATGGCGAAATGGGTCTGATGTACCCCTGCACTACCTGTACTCAGCATGCCTTCCAATGTGCCTTGGATAATTTGACACTCCGTGCATGGTTTTATTTCTATTCTACATCCACGGCCTGGTTCTCTTGAGTTTGCATTTCCCAGTTTACTGAATGACACGCTGGCCTTTCCCTGATAGGGACTCTGACCACCATAACCTCCACCCCAAGCCCTGGGCTTCTGAAGTCATCCTTACCTGCCATCACAGATTGTTTTGGTGAAAAAACGAAGGTACTGGTAAATTTCCAGGCTGTCCTGGATCCTCAGAATCGCTTCTTCATTGTATTTAAAAATGGCCAGAGCATAACGGAATATCACCTGGGACGAAGAGAAGCTTGGCTGAGAGTTATATAATACGTCATAGGAGGGATGCAGTCATACCCTCATAAGCTTATAAAGATGACAGCAATAAGGCAGAAAGGTACACAGTTCATTAAATACATCCATCAAATGCAAAAATGGACAGTTAGTATTAATAAAGGGGAAGAGGAGTATGTCTTGTCAGGATATATTTTTGGAATGTGGAATTTAATTGATTAAGGGGATGGATGTATATTAGCTGGTCCCTAGGCGGGTGGGGGGTGCACCTTATGATTTATTTTAGTTGTATGTTTGTGTTTTATAGTTTTGTATGTAGTTTATAATAACGAAATAAAATTTATTAAAAATAATAATAAATACATCCAGCGGCTCAGATGCCTGGCCTAGATTCTTAGCCACTAAAATATCTCTCCCTGGAGACTGATATATTAAGGAAAGTATATAGATTGATTGGCGGGAGTCTCCTACCTTTGTCCCTTCATAGAGAAAGGCATCCCAGACTCTGAAGAGAATGTCACTGACAAGACTGTCAACAAATACAACCAGGAACCAATTGAAGGTCACGAGTGCCAGGTCAATTCGGTGGTGCTCCAAGTGAGCTGTCAGCCTGGGAAGTTTCTCCGACAAGAAGTCTTTGAAGACCTTTTGATCCACCTAGATTTGGCAAAACATCAGTAGTAATTAAGGGCGCAATCCTATGCATGTTTAGATGGAAAAAAGGTCTACAACTCCCAGCATGCCCCAGCCAGCCATACTGTTTTCCTGTCTAAACATGCGCAGAATCGCACTTTAAATAACCTTATTACAACGGCTGCACATCAAGACATTCTCAGTGTCTTCCATATCATATAAATGTATTCATATCTCCTGATTAACAACATCAGCTAAATGCTCTTCAAAAAAATATGTTTGACAATTACTTTCATTTTTACTTTATGCTTTAAAAAAATGTAAAATATTTAAAATGAATTTGTGCTATATGCTAAGCAGCCAAACTTACATAAAGGTGCAATCCAGACAAAGTTAAGCATTTTTCATTCCCACTGACTTCAGTGGATGGGATTTAAGCACATTTATTTTATTTATTAATTATTTTATTATAGCATTTATATGCTCCCCAATAACAGTGGCCAGCTTACAAACAGGGAAACATTAAAATCATCCTCATCCTCGAACAATAAAACCAGCGGAAAAAATCCAGCTTAAAATCCAGCATGGTGGGTGACCTCATAAGAGGAATTGGAGAGGGAGAAAAGGAGGCTGTGCTGGTGGGCAGGGAGGGGAGGGGAGAGGCCTCAATATGCAATATCCTATGGGCTCTCCAGTTCCCTCCCTGCCCACTGAAAGGTAAGTCAGCTAGATGGGCTCAGAAGGCCATCTAGCTACATTTTGCATTTTAAGGGCACAATCCAATTGATAGCACCCTCGCTGCGTGGAAGCCTCCAAGCTTCCGATATACCTTTGCCCTGCTGGGCTGAAGTCGGCAGGGCAGGTGGAGTGGCGAAGGCAATCTTCACCTCCCTATCCTCCATCTTTGGAGATTTTTGGCTTTTTAGCGTGCCTAGCAAGGGCGCTTTGTACGGAGAGGGAAGGAGGCTGGAGCAGGCTCAGGCTATCTCGTATCCTAGGCCCTCTGGCCTCTCCCCCCGCCCACCCACCGGAACGCCCCCTTTCCTCCTCTGCTGAGATCACTTTTCTGACCTCAGAGGGCAACCGGCATGGTTCTTTCTGTGCCAGCTGTGAGGGTGCGGGGGAGGAGGGTCAGATCTCCAACTTCCCCTTCCAAGGTCAGAGCGCTTTCTCCGACCTTGGTTTTTTTTAAAGCAATCCTATGGTTCCTGGGACACTCTCCCAAGGACTATAGGATTGCTCTCTAAATGGTGGAACTGAAGCAAAATTGCCTCCATCTTCCTCTCGCCCTGCTTGGCTCTTGCTGGCAGGGCATAGGATAGGCCCTCTGTCTATTGGGAGCGCAACCCATAGGATTGTGCCCTAAAGCATTTTATCTGAGAAAGGCAATCAAGAGCATCAAAATACCAAACTTGCACACAAAATCTAAACAGACTACTAATGAACAATCCAGAACATGCAAAAACTTTAGCTGCTTTATTCTGTGGCTGTTTTAATCTGTTTTAGATTTTACATTGTTTTATGATATTTATGTATTTTATGGCTTTAACCTTTATTTTGCGAACCACCCAGAGAGCTTCAGTTATTGAGCAGTATAGAAAAACAGGAAAGAAAGAAAGGGGAAGAAAACAGCAGGGTTCTACATCTTTTTACACATTCAAACTTTTTTTTAAATGAAAACCTTACGAAGAAGAAAAAGGGAAGAAGAAAAAGGTCACGAGGGCCAGCAACAAAAAGCTAAATACTGAAATTGCTCAATGCATTTATACTCTGCCTTTCCTTAACGAGTCCAAAGCAGCTAACAACATAACTTAACACTTTAAAAAACAGCTTGACAATAATAAATGCAATAAAGCCACCTTAAAACACTAAAACAGCAGAGATTAAAAACAAAACAAAACCCTAAAAATAATTTAACCACAGCAATTGTATCAATTTTAAAAGGGGAACAATCCTTTGCAGCACAAAACCCTTCCTAAAAACAAAGGCTTTGACCATCCTACAGAAAAGTCATTGGAGAAGAGAGGAGATAAGCCTCCCACAGGAGGCAGTTCAAGAGTCTGGCTGAGCCACTGAGTGAGAAGGCCCTCTCTCCAGTCCCCAGGCATATTTCTGGGGATGTTGGTGGAACACACAGGAGGGCTTCTGACGATGATCTCATTAGGCGGGCACAGTTTATACTGGCGGAGATGGTCCTTTAGATATCCCCATCCCAAACCATAAAGGGCTTTAAAGGTCATCACCAGCACTTTGAATCAGGCCTGGAAACAAACTGGAAGCCAGTGTGGTTGTTTCAATAAGAGAGTCACATGCACAAGTTATAATACTCAACAGAGTCATTTGCGATTTCCTTCAGGGTTGCCACAGATCTACTTTGCCTCTCAATAGGTCTTTGTATTATTTGGTGGTGGTGATGGTTTTTAAGTCCGTGGTCACTTTTAAGTGGTTTTAATTTGCATTTTATTTATAGAATAATAGAATAGTAGAGTTGGAAAGGGTCTATATAAAGCCATCGAGTCCAACCCCCTGCTCAACGCAGGAATCCAGGTCAAAGCATCCCTGACAGATGGCTGTCCAGTTGCATCATGAATGCCTCCAGTGTGGGAGAGCCCACGACCTCCCTAGGTAATTGGTTCCATTGTTGTATTGCTCTAACAGTCAGGAAGTTTTTCCTGATGTCCAGGCGGAATCTGGCTTCCTGTAACTTGATCCCTTTATTTATTTATTTATTTATTATATTTATACCCCGCCTTCCCCCCCCCCCCGCAAGGAACCCAAGGCGGCTTACATAGTCCTCCTGCTCTCCAATCTGGGATGATCAAGAAGAGATCCTGGCCCTCCTCTGTGTGACAACCTTTCAAGTACTGGAAGGGTACTATCATATCTCCCCTCAGTCTTCTCTTCTGAAGGCTAAACATACCCAGTTCTTTCAGTCTCTCCTCATAGGGCTTTGTTTCCAGTCCCCTGATCATCTTTGTTGCCTTCCTCTGAACCCTTTCCAGTTTGTCTGCATCCTTCTTAAAGTGTGGTGCCCAGAACTGGACGCAGTACTCAAGATGAGGCCTAACCAATGCTGAGTAGAGAAGAACCAGTACTTCACGTGATTTTGGCGCTATACTTCCATTAATGCAGCCCAAAATAGCATTTGCCTTTTTTACAGCCACATCACATTGCCAGCTCATGTTCAGCTTGTGATCTACAACTCCAAGATCCTTCTCACTTGTAGTACTGTTGAGCCAAGTATCCCCCATCATGTAACTGTGCATTTGGTTTCTTTTTCCTAGGTGCAGCACTTGGCATTTATCCCTATTAAATTTCATTCTGTTGTTTTCAGTGCAGCGCTCCAGCCTATCGAGATCTCTTTGAATTTTGTTTCTGTCTTCCAGAGTATTAGCTATTCCACCCAATTTAGTGTCATCTGCAAACTTGATAAGCATTCCCTGCACCTCCTCATCCAATTAGATTGTTTTAAGATTGTTTCATTTTATTGTGAATGGCCCCAAATGCCTTTGCCAGGTTAGAATATACATTTAAAATAAATGAGTAAATTTACATTTTATTTGCCAGTTTCATTTGGGTGTGTGCTTGTTTTTAACTGTATTACTTCACTCCTTCTGGAATTTCATGTCTGGGATTAGTACCGGGGAAATGTGTGAGAACAAAATCAGAGGCCAGAGAGACAGAATGAGAAGTGCATTGAATGAAGTAATGTTACCCCACAATAACTGGAAAGCACCCTTTCAGACCCTTTTGGTCTTGGGAGTCTAAGGGCACAATCCTGCTCGCCATTTACAAAGAGCATGGTCAGCAGCAGTGCTGCTAGGCACTTAAAAGATTTGGGGCCCAGACCCATAGGATACAAATCTACAAAAAAATGGGCACATGCTAATTTATATCAATATATGCAAATTTAGAAATAATTACTAGGATTTATTTAAATTTCATAGGAGGAAAAGGCAGCCAATTGATTCATCTAAATAATCTCAAATCCTTCACTTCATTTGTACACACCCCAGTTCATCCCAAAGCAGTAGACCCTCTTCATTGACCCCCTGCCATGCCAGGGTTGGGGGTGGGTGGGTTGCAGCATGTTGGGAAGGTGGGATTTTCCCCCTCCTTAGCTGCAATCCTCCTTGAAAATTGCTATTTATAGGTGCAATCCTATGCATGTTTAGTCAGAAAAAAGACCTACAAGTCCCAGCATGACTGGCTGGGGAATGCTGGGAGATGTAGGCCTTTTTTTCTGTCTAAACATGCATAGGATTGCACCCTAAAATTGTAAAAACCCTTCCACTGACACCAATAAATACTCAGGGCTCTGGAAATAGATCTGGGGCCCTGGGGAATAGATTCAGGGCTGAGGCCCCATGATACATATGGGTGTTTAAAGTGGCTAGGTTCCCACAACAACACATGGATGGGCAGGGAGGGAGTTAATCCTTTCCTGATGAAGGAAAACCCCACTATTCAAGCACATGTGCATCATTCACAACCAACAGCCTTACTGTTAGGATTCAAGCTTGCAGTGTGCTATGAACCTGAAGTGTATCAACTGGAGATTTAGCTGATGTGCCACCACTTAGCTCTGGCCAAAGGGGGGGACCGGACAGCAAAGAACCCAGCCAGGCAGGCAAGGAAGCCTTAAAGCATATAGGAGTAAACTATGTGATACTCCCTGACCCCTTGAAAATGCTCTCAGGTTAGGGTTGCTCACTGACCTAAGGAACTAGGGAAACTGCTGCTATTCTCCTTCTAAAAAATGGCTTTGGGCACTATCTTGCCTGCACTAATTTGACAGGAGCCAGATCCAACAACCACACATGTCTTTTGCCATTTAAATTCAGGTACAGTAATGCCTTGGATTGCAAGTAACTTGGTTTGAGAGCGTTTTGCAAGACAAGCAAATTTTTAAATATTTATTTAGGGGGGAGGAGCCTTAGCCGGCTATGGAGCAGTAGCTTTTCTGCCGAGCTCCCGGAATGATTTGAAAACATCTGCAAAATACACAGGAGAGACAAATCGTGAGTTTAAATTCCTTTGCTGTTTGCTTTCTGGAAGGTATGCAGATGTAGAGCTAATAAAGAAATAAAAAGAATAGCTTTTCTTTGATGTGCTTTGCCCTGGATTGTTTATGAGCTCCAGACGGGTGAAAAAGTCCCTACCCCCTCTTTGGAAACGCGATCGGGCGCATCCCTCGGATAACAGTTTGAAAAGGCTAATTAGGATCCTTGACACGAAAGATACTGAATTGTCTTATCAATTTGAGCAACTGGGTCCTGATAAGAAGCTACGAGGTAGTGAAAGTTCCGAGACAGCGAGGGGGAAGGGCGGAAAAATGGCGGACTCAGCTGGCAAATTCCCTGCTGGTGCCAAGCCAAAAACAACATCTCCAGCTAAGCTTAAAGGGGCAGCACCAGATTGGGAGAAAATTTTATTACAGTTTCAAAGCTCTATGGAAGCAGGCCAGCAGAAACATACAGAAGCAATTGAGAAATTTCAAAAACTGCATCAAGATGATATGAAGCACATGAGAGAGACCATAGATCATCTGGGGGTTCAAGTTAAAGAGCTGCAAGTTAGAGTGGATAAGGTGGAAAAACTCCAGGTGAAGGATGAAAAAAGTTTTGAAAAGTATGAAATGAAATTTAATGAGATGGAAATACAGATGATCAACATGCAAGACAGGCAACGTCGTTCCAACATTCGGATCAGAGGCTTCCCTATGGAGATGGGGGAGACTGGATATAAGTTAAGAGGCAGTATTTTGGAATGGATGAATGAAGTTGTCTCTGGAGAAACAATTCTTTGGGATGATAGGGACATTGAGATTGTGCATAGAGTGGGAGCATTAAGGCGTGGTATGACATCCAGAGATGTTGTACTGAAATTTGCAAATTTATACAAGAAGGATGTCTTCATGAAAGCGATCAGAAAGAAAGGTCAAGTAGCTTTTAAGGGGGCTACTTTGCAAATCTACAATGATCTTTGTCAGCAAACAATTAAGTGGAGGCGAAGTGTTAAACCGTGTACAGCAGTCTTGATCAGAAAGGGATTACAATACAATTGGGGTTATCCAGTTTTTCTTACTTTTGTGTGGAACAGTAAGAGATACAAGATCTCATCATGTGATCAAGGCATGGGCCTGCTGGGAGAGTTGGGGCTTCATGATGATGCGGAGGGTCCAGAATTGATGGGTCAACTGGAAGAAGAAGGAGCCAGCGGAGGAATTGTATAAGAGGTCGTTTCAACACAACAAGAAAAAAAAGAAATAGAAAATGTTTTATAAAGAAGTTATCCGGGAGGGAATGAGGGGCTGCTGTTCGGGTTGGTGATGGGTCCTTTCCCCCCCCCCCTGGGATAGGTGGGTAGGTTTAGGGTGGGGCAAGTTGCCCTGGCTTTGCAGGGGGGATAGTTTAGATGAATGTGGGGGTGGGTTAAGGGGTATGTTATTGTGTATTATTTTCACTTTTGGGGACCAAAAAAGAAAAAATGATGTTAATAGATGGATTATAAGTTAAGAATTTCAACTTTAAATGTTAAGGGGCTAGGTTCAGTTACTAAGAGGAGGCGAATAGAAGCACTTCTTAAGAAGGATAAGGCAGATATTATATTCTTGCAAGAAACGCACCAGGCAAGGAAAGGAGTCAATGAATTGAAATTGAGGTGGTCTAGAATATATGAGATAGCATGTGGATCATCTAAATCACGAGGAGTAGCAATTATAATTTCAAAGAATTGTGGTTTTAATGTTTTAAAGGTGAAAAAGGATGATACAGGTAGATATATTATAATGTATGGGACCTTGGGAGGGGAAGAATATGTTATTGTTAATGTTTATGCTCCCAATCAAAATCAAGGAGAATTTTATCAACATGTGTTTAAAGAAATGGGTAATTTTCAAAATCAAAGGGTTATTATGGCTGGGGACTTTAACATGGTATTGGATAGAAGAAAAGACAAATCCAATCCGACGAGAGAAGATCAGAGAAATAATCTAACGATCTTGAATAAGTTAATTAGTAAGGAAGGGTTGCTAGATGTTTGGAGAGGGGTCAAGGGGAATGAGGAAAGATATACATTTTACTCATCAGCAAATAAGAATTATTCGAGGATAGATTTTATTTTTGTGTCCAGGACACTGTTTTCAAGGGTCCTGGGCACAGAGATAGGAGTGATAAAAGTTACAGATCATGCTTTGGTTAACATGGATTTGAAGATATATAAGGATTATAGAGAAGCGAAAAGATGGAGATTGAATTGTAATATTTTTCGTTTTAAACATTTAACAGAAAAAATAGAGAAGGAATTGAGGGAAATTTGGGAATTTAATCAAACAGAAGAATGTACTGAAGCGATAATATGGGATACAATGAAGAGTGTAATGAGAGGAATAGGATTGAGAGAGACAATAAATTTGAGGAAACAACAAGAAGTTTTTTATCAAAAGCTAGAGGGGGAGATTAGGGATTTGGAAAAGAAGTATTTAGAGAAGAGGGATAAAAAGATTTTTGCAGAATTACAGGGTAAAAGGAAAGAATTGGAGAATAAAGAACTGGATAGGGTACAAAGGAATTTGATTTATACAAAAGGGAGTATTTTGAGAATAGTAATAAAAATTCTAAAATGTTGGCTAGATTAGCACAAAAAAAAAAAGAAAAAAGCTTAGTGGGGGTGATTAAAGATAAGAGGGGTAAAGAATATAATCTAGTAAAGGATAAATTGAAAATTTTTCATGAATATTATACGGAGTTATATAAGGCAGGAAAATGGTCGGAAGCTGAGAGTAGAAAATATATTGAGAAAAATTTAAAAATAAAAATCCAGGATGAAGATAGAGAGAAAATGGAGCAACCATTCACAGAAATTGAAATAGAAAGTGCTATAAATAAATTAAAACAGGGGAAAACGCCAGGACTGGATGGTCTGGGGGCGGAATATTATAAAGTCTTTAAAAAAATGTTAGTTCCAAAGTTAAAACGGTTGTTTAATGATATTTACAGGGGGGAGAGATCCCCCCGTCATGGAAACAGTCCTTGACTATTTTAATCCCGAAACCAAGGAAGGATTTAGCGGAACCAGGTTCTTATAGACCAATATCATTAATTAATCAAGATGCTAAACTATTGACAGCAATTTTAGCTAGAAGAATGAATAGTTTTCTAAATAAGTATATAGGGATAGATCAATGTGGTTTTATTCAAGGAAGACAAATGGCAGATTTAACAAGAAGGGTTCTGAATATAATTTATTTAATAAAGAAAAATAATTTGAAAGCGGGGGTTCTTGCATTGGATATTTTTAAAGCCTTTGATTGTGTGGAATGGCCTGCATTAAAGATGTTAATAAAAACTATGGGGTTTGGAGAAAAATTTATAGGTATTACTAACCAATTATATACTCATAATGTCACGTCGGTAATTGTAAATGATGGAATAACAGAAACTATTAGCCTAGGCCGGGGAACTAGACAGGGTTGTCCCCTTTCCCCAGTATTATTTGTGTTAGTTATGGAATTGTTAGCGAATTCGATAAGACAGGAGAAGAAATTACTGGGGATAGGAATAGAGACCAAATGTAAGATAAACCTTTTTGCAGATGATATCTTGTTAACATTAGAAAGGCCTATAGAAAATTGGGATTGGATAGAGAAACATTTAGATGAATTTAGAGAAGTAACAGGGTTAAAAATTAATTGGGATAAATCGGAGATAATGACATTTAATTATAGTAAAGTGGAGGAAAGGGGATTTAAACAAAGGAAAGTGGATATAAAGATAAAAAACATAATTAAATATTTAGGTATTGATATACTAAAAGATATGGATAAAATAGGGGAATGTAATTTTAAAAAACTAAAAGATGAAGTTAAAAATCAAATAGAGGATTATAAAAAATTGGGATTATCGTGGTTTGGTAGGATAGCTTTGATTAAAATGAAGATTTTACCGAAGTTTAATTTTTTATTTAGAATGATACCATATAAGATATCAGAGAAAGAAATTAAAGAGTGGCAAGTAATGTTAAATAGCTATTGTAATGGGGGGAAAAAATCAAGGATTACTAAGAATAGATGGTATAAGGCTCAAAAAATAGGGGGACTTGGTCTCCCTAATTTAAAATGGTATTATATAGCTAATCAACTTAGATATATTATGGATATTATTGTTAGAAAAGATTTTATGTGGTGGGAAATAGAAGCATTTGAATTGGGTAATAGGGTGGATAAATTCTTATTTACAAAACAAGGACATATTATGACAAAAAGATTAGAAAATCCCTTTTTAAAAAATATGTTAGAAATTTGGGGTAGAAATAAGGAAATATTGTTACCAGGTATATCCCCGCTTACTCCAGTGGTGGTTATGGAAGATTTTCCCGAGAATGTTAGACATTTAGAACGAATTTTTAGAGAGAAAAAGGTGATAACTTTAATGGATCGGCTGGAAAAAATGGAGACAAGACAGCAAATAATTGATAGGGTTGGGGCAGGAAGAATTTCTTGGTTAAATTTAATTCAATTAGTACAATGGGGTAAGAAATGGAAGAGGAGACATGAGCATGAAAGGGATTTCACTGCATTTGAGCAGGTGGTTATGTCTAGAGAACTCGTAGAAGGAAATGCATCAGCTAGGGGTCTTACAAAGATGTTATATAAAATGTTGCAGAAATCAGTAGAGCAAGCAGAAAATCTTAAAATAGTTTGGGATACAGAGTTTGAAGAGGAAATATCAAAGGATGAGTGGAATAAGATTTGGGATAGGCGAATATTGAAAAATATGTCTATAAGAATTAAAGAGAATTTTTATAAGCTAATTTGGAGATGGTATTTGACTCCAGTGAGATTAAATAGAATAGACAATAAATGTTCTCCAATGTGTTGGCGAGGATGTCAGGAATTGGGTACATATGCTCATATGTGGTGGAGTTGTAAAAATGTAATGGATTTTTGGAAAATGATTTTTGAGGAAATATCAGAAACTGTTGGAGCTGATTTAGAGGTATGCCCTAAACTAGCTTTGCTAACAATAACGGAAAAGGTGATCGGTTCTCAAAATGTTAAAGAATTAATCATAAATTTGTTAACGGCAGGTAGACTAATGATAGCAAGGAAATGGAAAATCCAGCAAGTTTTCACTATTACTGAATGGTATAACGAAGTATGGGATATGGCTTTGAATGATATGTTGACTTGTAATATTAAATGCAAAAGGGGTCAATTAAAGAAAAATAATTTTAAGGATATTTGGGGTTTATTTTTGGAATATGTGTTTAAAAGGGGGAAAGGGAGTTTACCCTGTCAAGATATGTTGTATTTTTGGAATAATGAACAATTATAGAGTTATTGGATTGTTTGGTCCCATGGTGATGGGAGCACAATATTAGTTATGTGTGTGTGTTATTTTCTTTGTATTGTTTTAAAATTTAATAAAAAAATTTAAAAAAAATAATAATATTTATTTAAAATTTTTTTTGACTTGATATACAAGCGACGTCTTGCAATACAAGTACTGTAGTACGGCTTAAATTAAAAATCTCTGTACAAATTTTGTTGGGGGGGATTTCGTTTTGATATAAGAGTGCTTTGGATTACAAGCACGTTTCCGGAAGGAATTATGCTCTCAATCCAAGGCATGACTGTATTTTTTAATATTAAGGTTCAAAAAGTAAACTGAAGAGGCACTAAGCCCCTTGAAGGTTTCAGACCATTTCGAGCCCACCAGTCACAGGAATTAACATCTAGGGTGTTTCCAGACACAGGGGCTCCTAGTGCTCCCAGTTTAGAAGGCCTTGTGCAGCAATTCCATCTTTTCTTTCTGAATGGATTTTCTGCAGTAAGAAACAAGACGGACAGAGCAGCAGGAAAGCCCAGGAGAGTTGTGAGTGGGAAGCGACAACATATGCCCCCCCCCAGCCCCCAGTATAATTCTGTGAATGAGGCAAGGCGACGGGCATTATAAAAGCCTCATCTAGAAGCACCCTTAGAGTAGCTTCTCTTGTCATGTTTCTTGAATCGTTCTTAAAATTGACTAATACCTCACATTGTGGCTCAGCTTTCCCCAACCTGGTGCCCTCCGGATGTTCCATTGGCCATGCTGGCTGGGGATGATGGGAGTTGTAATCCAATACATCGGGAGGGCACCAGGTTGGGAACGACTCTTGTAGGTAACACCAGTGTGATCAGCGGTATCTCGGGACCCTTTTAATGCTCACACCTTTGTGTCACACTCTCCTAATTTCTCTCCTTTCGACTGTGAACCTGCCTTTTCAAAAATCTAGGCAAAGCGTTTCCCCCCCTTCCAACACTGTACACATCATAATAATATTTCATTCTTAAAAGAGCCCAGTTTTTCTCACCCATGACTGTCCTGCTGCAGGGCTCAGTGGGGAGTCCCACACTTACTTGTGAGCCTATTAGCGTGTTGCTGTAGTAATCTGGAGGCATTAGGTTGTCGGTGATATGAACTAGGCACCAGAAAGCATTTTCTTCCTCCTCTAGGACCAACAGTGCAATGGCAGCTAGTCTAGGATGAATGAGATGCCATTATAAGTAGAGCAGGCAACCACACCAGTGGTTCCTACAACTACGGCCTTTTCAGGTGGTCCCTGTAAATTCCCACTTTTCAGTTCGGAAGCTACAGTTGGTACAGCCAGTGTGGCGTAGTGGTTAGAGTGTTGGACTGGGACTCAGGAGATCCGGGTTCTAGTCCCTGCTCAGCCATGAAACTCACTGGGTGACTTTGGGCCAGTCACTGACTCTCAGCCTAACCTACCTCACAGGGTTGTTGTGAGGATAAAATGGAGAGGAGGAGGAGGATTATGTAAGCCGCCTTGAGTTCCTTGCAGGAAAAAAGGCGGGGTATAAATGTAATAAATAATAAATAAATGCAGCAGCTCGCCTCATTAAAGGCAGCCGCCGACATGATCACATCACTTCTGGTGCTCAAGGAGCTGCACTGGCTACCAGTTGTTTGCCGAGCCAAATTCAAGGTGTTGGTCCAGTTTATCTCAAGGAGTGTCTCCAGCAACATCAAGTAGGCCGCTCAACAAGATCCGCCATGGACTGCCTTCTCCTTGTCCCATCAACCAGGGCGGCCAGGCTGGTGGGGACTAGGAAGAAGGCCTTTTCTGTGGCGGCCCCCAAACTGTGGAACTCTCTCCCCAGTGACCTCCGCCATGCCCCCTCCTTGATGAGCTTCCGCCGTTCATTAAAAACATGGCTTTTCAGGCGGGACTATGGGGTGGGTAGGATTTTTAACATTTTATACTGTTTTCAGTGTATTTTATTCTGTTTTGTTTCATTGTATGTTGTACATTGCCCAGAGTGGCCGGGTACCGGCTAGATGGGCGATCTAGAAATACAATAAATAAATAAAATTGCAAAGCTGCACTTGCCTTTTCAGTGGCACATGTGGCTGCAGTGGAAACTACAAGGACATCTTTGGTTGTGACCATGGTTTCCTTTCATGTGCACTTACAGCTTTTGCAACGTATCAGATTTTTACATTAAGTTGGAGTCACTGTCAAATAAGTCTCATTTTTTACATTATGACTAAATTGGAGTCTAGTCGACCCTAATGTATGATTAGCAGAATATTTTGTTGCAGACATAGGGGATCTAAACAATGTAAGCATCGAGCTACAGTCTCTCACCTGTTCAAGCCTTGGCAATAGCCAATGGTTGGATTTTGCCGGGAAAATGCAAGTAAAACACGTCGCAGTTTGGGAACAAGCTGGGAAGTAGGTGACACAAAGTGTCTGTTGTTGGTCAGCGTGCGGGGCAGATCCAGCTCGATCTGTCGGGAAGCTGGATGCTCAGCAGCTTCGCACTTCTTGAGCAAGTTTTGGTAGTGGCCAACAGAGCGGATCTGCTGCA
Source organism: Shinisaurus crocodilurus (assembly GCA_021292165.1). NCBI lineage: Eukaryota > Metazoa > Chordata > Lepidosauria > Squamata > Shinisauridae > Shinisaurus > Shinisaurus crocodilurus. Next base: position 116,950,441 of record CM037877.1, read on the forward strand.
CCCGATGGCTCACGATCCATCTCCACACCCTCTGGCGGTGCTCGACTGGGATGCCACAGCGCAGCAAGTTCTTTAGCTCTGAGGAAGGAGTCAGTTCTCCGAGGTTATTCCACCGCTCAGTGAGGGGTTTCTCCATGGCCTCGTGGTTCAAAAGATTACTGGACTTGATCTCGAGGGCCTGGATTTTTGCCAGAAGCTTCCAGTCTGCTGCTTCATAGTCAGGGACGGTCATAAACCCATAGTCATCATATTGACTGAACAGTGAAAAAGAGCAGAACGGGGTGAAACAACAGATTACTAGGGCTGTCAATTAATGAAAAAGTTTAGTTAATAATCTGTCTACTAAGCACATAAATTTTTAATTGAAGGAAGTTTAAGATAACAGTTTTTGTTTTTTTAAGGCAATCTACCATCGAAGTTTCTTTTTCCTTTCCCTATTGCAGTAACACACTACCATAAAAGTGGCCTAGAAAGATAAGCAAGTGTTCCCTTGACCTGCAATGTAATTTTAATCTGCAAAGGCAAACTATCAACTAAAGCTTTGGCTGATTAATCTACTAATTAAAGCTTGCAGACAGGAAGAATATAAGGACTGTCTTGATGGATCAGACCAAGATCTAATTAGTCCAGCAACAGTGAGCTGGGTGCAAATAAAACAGCCCCACACCCTCTTGCTCACGCTCACGCACACACGCCATTTACTTGATTGGGCTCAGTCGAGTAGGAATCATGGGTGCCTCCTTCACATCCCACTGAAGTGCCTCCTGTATGAGGCCCTTCACCATTTCCACATGCTCACTGGCCAAGTCTGGCAGGCCTTGCAGCTTCCGCAGCAGCATCAGGTACTTGCTCTCAATTTGGCAATTGTGGGCTTGCAGATGGGCACACTGTAACATAAAAGAGAGAACGCTACACTCAGAATATGAGTTTGGCTTATAGATTCATAGAGTTGGAAGGGGCCTACAAAGCCATCGAGTCCAACCCCCTGCTCAAGGCAGGAAACTAGAGGAGGGGGTCTCCCATCCAAGTAATAACCAGGCCTGACCCTGCTTAGCTTTCCACGCTCAGACAAGCTGAGCCAGCGTGAGCCACAGGCCTGTACTAGGCTCATCACATCAGAGGTGGCCACATGTAAACCAGCCACAGACAGCTGGGGATTCTTAACTTCCTTTGGACACAGTAAGAAAGCTGAAGGGGAGCAGATGCAAGGTGATTGCTAAGATCATCTTCAGAGGCTCTTCTCTGGGTGGGTTGCCCACAGTGGTGTGACAGGGTGGCCGGTTTGCCGGCCAGATGGGCGATAGATAAATGCAAATAATAAATAAATACGGTAAGAGCCTCCTCTGTAGCGGTCCCCCGTCTACGGAATGCCCTTCCCAGGGAGATCCACCTGGAGTCCCCACTGTATACATTTACACACCAGGTTAAGTCCTTCCAGCAGGCATTTATAATCGTTAATCTGTTGCTCTAATTATTTACTGTTGCCTTTCAAATATTTTAATATTTTGATATTTGTCATTGATGTATTTATTGCTTTGGTTGTTATTTTATTGTTGCTTTGATTTTTTTTTTATGATTGTAAATTACCCAAGGGCATCTGCCAGTTGGGTGGTATATAAATTTAATAAATAAAATATAAGTATGTAAACATATAGGCAAACACACAGGGAAGCAGGAACTGCTGGCTACCTTCCTCCATCTGTTTCCCTCTACTGTACTTTCCCAGCTCCGTGCTACCACGTTTGAGATTGGTGTTTCGGCTGTGGTAAATTGGTAAAACCACTGGAATCCCACAGGGGGGTGCAAAGTATCTGAGTATACACCAGTGTTCTTCAACCTTAGGTCCCCAGATGTTTTTGGCCTACAACTCCCAGCATGCCCCAGCCAGCGTAGCTGGCTGGGGCATGCTGGGAGTTGTAGGTCAAAAACATCTGGGGACCCAAGGTTGGAGAACACTGGTATACACTCTATCCCAGAGATCTTTACATTACACATATACTCCCATCCACAAACATCTAGAAGTGTACCACTGAAATAAGTAAAACAGCAACAGATCAGAGAAGACATGTTGTTCCTGTCATGTACTCTCACACACATCACAAAGCCACACATACACATACACACACACACACACACAGAGTGAAGCAGAGGTGACAAGTTCAAAACACTTCCACACTGGGGAGAAAATGTTTGCATAAGATCCAACATGGGGTAGTAATTCCTTATATTTTCAAGGGCCACTTTATTCTTCAGATAGTGGTACAAAGCTCAAAGAGAATATATAATTAAAATGCGCTCTCTCTCTCTCTCTCTCTCTCTCGCTCTCTCTCTCTCTTTCGCACACACACACCCCCCACACAGAATGGGCTAAATTTTGTGATATTTTGAGTAAGATTTGAGAAAGCCACTAAGGGCTGAATGTTCAACAAGCCCGATTTGGGGCAAAGGCCACCAGTTGTTAATATTTCCAGAGCAGTTATTTATTGTAACTAGTCACTGTACATAAATTGAAATTAAGACACAAGGCCTGCCCTCAGGCTTATAATCCAAGATACTGGGCACATAAGGGAAAGAGTGAAGAGGGGAAAGGTAGGGAACGAAGGTCAGTTTAAGAATGCCGGAGGGCTTCTCATTCTCCTGACCTCCGTGCTTTGAGCATCGAGGCCTGGAAAAGAGACCCTATGTGTGAGCGACTCCTCATGTGTGAGTGGTCCAAGCAACTGAGAGATGCATGGGTATCCCAACACATGAAGGCTGGGGGCAGGGCTAGCCCAGGAAGACTGCGGAGTGGAGCCAGCAGTGCGGCCCTGCTCTTGCTGCAACACATGTGAACCCTCCATGCAAGTAATGTGTGAACGGGGTTAAAAGACAAGGTGGAATGTTGGGAACTGCTTTTAAGGCCACCTTGAGTGCCATTTTTGGTAGAAACACAGGGTACAAATCAAATAAATAAATAAATAAAATGATAGACAGACAAGAAGAAATCTTCCTAGGTATCTGAAAGCTGGAGAAAAATAGAAAGAGCATAGAGTCTAAACACGAATGCTGGACCACTAAAGAGCGTATCACTTTGCTTCTTACCTTCATCAGGAGGGTCTTCTCTCTCTGTGCCACTGTGCTCCAGATTTTAGTAACCTGGTGGATTTCAGAGTTTAGAAATTGGTTCTGAGTCTTGTATGCTTCCAGGTCATCCTAACAAAAAAAAACCCAAGAGAAGACATTTAAAAACAACCTGTCAGTACAAGTGACATTTGTTGGCCCAGGAGATTTGTTTATGGATGGATATATGCGGTCCGAGAGAGAGAGAGTCAGGGTTTTTTCTTTCTTTCTTTCTATCTGTCTGTCTGTCTGTCTTTCATAAAAAATCTTTCCATGGCTGCCCAAACAGGACCAGGGCATTGTTGACTAAAATGCCTCAAAAGCTCTAGTTCTCCTTGTTCATGTGTACACTGATACAAATGCCACAGCCACTAGATGTAGATGGCCAGGCTTCTACATAGTTACTAAGTTGATTGTAAATAGTTGTACTAATGCCTAGCTCTCTCCAAAGTGAGAACTAGTTCTCATGAGGTGGAAAACTTATCTCTGAATGTAACACTTCAGACTGTAGGTGGGGTTCAAATAATGTATGTTTCTCCAGGGTGGGGAAAACTTATGTGGGAAATGGGCAAATCAGGGGGTAGGGTAGGCTAAAACTTTTCTTCAGGACATATTCATTTTCTATGTGGAGGAATATTTTCTTTTTGGTATGGGAGAGCATTAGGTCATGTGAGCCTCCACTAGCTGACCATAGTGGTTCAGCCCCTTGGTTTTACCACATCAATGAAAACTTGACCTAAGAATTGCCTTCAGACAGTGAGGAAGGGAAGCCTTACAAAAGTTGTAATTTTTACCCTTAAAGTGCAGTCTGGTGGGCTTTTGTGAGCCCGTAGTCTCTGCGGGCTTATTTGCAAAGGTAAGGTAGCTCTTCACCTCAGTGCTCAAGGAAGAATACATGAGTGTTTCTAGTCATTCCTCCAACCTCAGAGAGATGAAATAGTACAGGTAGAGCTTTCAACTTCAGTACTGAGAGGGAGTGGGGAGATGGAAACAGGAGTAAAGATTACTACTTAACTTCCTTTATGCAAGTTTAATTAGTGCCATGTGGGCTTCCCACACAACACACCGTCTCAGGTCAGGGCTACGTGTAGCTCATACTATGTTAAAGAAGTTAAACTAGGCAATTCAAATTCTGCGCTAAGAATAGCTTAATTGTGCAACCTGTAGAAATTGTACAAACTGAGTAGATGTCTATAATTTATCTTAATTTTACATTAAAAAATTACATAAATTATTCCAGTTTTGCTAGTCATGGAAAGAAGCATGGAGCTATGAAAGACACCAAAGTCTTATTCTCAACCACTGGAAATCTTATTGATCTGCACCTTTGGCTTCCAAGATTTCAGAAGACATTGCCCCACACACTTTAAGCATATAATTTCATTTTAAACATTTTAACTCTGTATTTTGATTCTTTTTTTCTTCCTTTTTATTGTTCACCACTCAGAAAATTTATTGGATGTAAAGTGGTATATGAATCTTCATTGCCATAAGGGCTAGAAACTTGCCTTTAAAAAAAAATGAAACTGAATTCTCTGCCTAATATTATATTCTATGCTATTTTTTTAAGGAGTTCCTGCGAAATCATGGTACACATAGACTTGGCTCAGGCAAGAAGAGAAAAGGAAAGAATTGTGAGATAATATACAGCTGATATGCAACTGTGGAAGGCGTGAGGTCAGAAATGCCACCTACGACTGTACCTCCAGTGCACTATCTGAGTCTAATTGTGGCTTCACCTCTGAATACCTTTAAGTATTCAATCTCTTCCTGCTGCTTGTACAAGGTCTCTGTGGCAACAATGTCTGCCTCCGTAATAGAGTTAGGCATGCTTCTGGTGAGTTGCTCCGTCAGCTTCATAATGACTTGTTGCTTGGCATGGTTCTTGTCCATCAAGAGCTGCACATGTGCCTTCAGCTCCTTGATGTGCTCCTCCTTCAAAGCAAGGCCTTGCTCCAGCTCTTTCTTCTCCATATCCAGCTCTCCAACCTGTTTGTTCAGCTCGGCAATTTGCCTCACTTTGTGCCGCATCAATTCCAGCCTGTCTTTCTCCTTTGCTGTGGCCAGATACTGGCAGGACTCTCGTTTCTCTTGCTGGGCTGCTTCCAGAGCTTTGTGGAGAAGTTTAACCAGTTCCTGCGGAAGAAAACACAAAAACCTCATTACCTTGTTGTTCAACATTTATCAATTACGATATCTGTTTTCACAGTGATAAAGGTACATAGTTATTCAAGATATAGCTAGATGCAACCATACCACACATTTGCATCTGATGTGAGGTAAAAAAAAGGATTATCCCTTGGCAGGTTGACAAATGACCAAGCTATCCTGGAATGAAAGAACTACCCTCGGAGAAGTTTGACAATCTCTAGAGGCTCAGGAGCTGGATAGCAGCCACCATCATAGCCCTGAGTTAACAGAAACAGATTTTATTCTATTCCAGTTCAGCCTTCCAAGGAACTTGCCCTGACAATATATTTCTCCTTTCTATGTCGGCTCAGCAAAATAAACATAATTGGGGTACAATAGCACAGTGGCATATAAACCATATTGTGTCAAAAACATTTTTTTTAAAGTGATAGGCCTGGTTCACACATGCACTGTTGCCATTTGAAGATGTAGCAGCAAGTGGTGGCACGTCGGAATTAGCTACTGAAGGCCAATGCAATACAGACAGAACTTTCATATTGCCACATATCACCTCAAACACAATTGAGACAGTTCATGCCTTCACTGCGAGTCATCAAGTATAGCCACCGAGTAATCCAGTGATTACATGCACGCGTGACCTAGATTACATGCACACCAGAGGAAGGCTTCAACTGATGGAGGAAGCAATCCTATGATGCCTAGACAGCATCTGAGGGGCCATGGGTATTTTGGATTCCCAGCTCTGAGGTCAGAGACTGCGCTCTGACCTCAGAGCTGGGAATTGGAGCTCTGACCCCCACCCCCTTGCAGCCAGCATGGAAAGACCCGCACCGGCTGCCTCTCTGCGGTTGGGAATACAACTTCGGAGAGGGGGAAAGGGGGGTGTTTCGGTGGGCGGGGAGGGGAGGGGAGGAGACTGGAGAGGACAGGATACAAGCCATCCTGAGGCCTCTCCAGCCTCCTTCCCTCCCCCTCCAACACATCCCACGTAGATGGGGGGAAAGCCCATCTAGTGAAAAATGCAGGGTGGAAGGACAGGAAGGCAAAGATCGCCTCTGCCGCTCCTCCCACCCTGCAGAGGATGAGCATAACCCTCCGAGTTTGGGGTCTTACGCTCATCACCATAGGATTGCATCCTTTATTTATTTATATTTATACCCCGCCTTTTTTCCTGCAAGGAACCCAAGGCGGCTTACATAATCCTCCCCTCCATTTTCTCCTCACAACAACCCTGTGAGGTAGGTCAGGCTGAGAGTCAGTGACTGGCCCAAAGTCACCCCAGTGGGTTTCATGGCCGAGCGGGGACCAGAACCCGGATCTTCCGAGTCCCAGTCCAACACTCTCACCACTACGCCACGCTGGCTCTCTTATTGTTATCCTTATTTTCCTTATTGTTTCTGGCTGTTAGTCTTATACTAAATAACTACTATCAGAAACTTGACCCTGGCGATAGAAAAGTCTCTTTTATGTGATACATGTACAACTGCTTATTGTGCAGTGTCTCTAAAAAGGGAACATCATTGTTCCTCATTGAGTCCCACATTTCAAGGTCACTTTCCACATTACTAGAAACAAACACTGTTTCCCATTTCAAAAACCATAAAGTTATCCCATAACAAACCAGAGCCAGGAACCAGCAAAGTGTATTTTGATGACTAAGAGGAAATCGCCTCTAAAAGGCTACCATGCCACTGCTACTATAAGCAGCATGAGTTATAAACTTGGGACACCTGGGTTCAAATCCTCACTCGGCCATGACACATACGATGAGGGTGTCCTTGCAGAAGTCACTCTCCCAGCCCTGCCTATCTCACAGGGCTGGTGCGAGGGTAAAATGGAAATGCCGCATATACATTAGGAAGTGTGCCTATTTCAGTGGAGGAGCACATGCTCTGCATACATAAACACCTCAGATTCAATTCCTGGCGCCTCCGGTTAAGCAGGGCTGGGGGAACCTCGTTCGGACCGAGGGCTGAATTCTGTTCCAGATAAGCTCTCACAGGCTGCATTCCAGAGGGGGGCGGGGCCAAAGGCAAAAGGGGCAGGGCCAGTATAGTTTAAAGCAGTGTTCTCTAACCTTGGGTCCCCAGATGTTTTTGGCCTACAACTCCCAGCATGCCCCAGCCAGCTACCCACCCCTGTCATGCACTGTGTTCTGCACTAAGCTGCAACTTCTGAACCATTTTTAAGGGCAGCCCAAGATATACTGGGTTACACCACCAATTTCAACATGTAGTTATAAACAGGAAATTAGCACCAAATAGGAATGTTTCTTTCTAGCTGGCTGACTTCAATTTTGGGGCAATATTTTAAGTCAACTGTCGAGAGAGAGGGTGGCGGTATTATCATTGCTAACCAAATGTACAGTTTATCCCCCAGATTAGCAAAATGTTAATGAGTAGCCGTATAAGAACATGATGATTTCATTCATTTGGGTACTGTTTTTCCCCTTACAGCCCAAAACAAGGTCGTCCATTTAAGAACAAAGAGAGTTGTATCTTGAATACTGGACAAAGAAATGAATGTGAGAAGCTAGCACAATGCTGTATAAAAAGAGGCTTTTGTAATTATTGGATGTATTAAACAGAATGTAGCAGGCGACAGCTGATAGGCACACCACTGGCAATCTTTGGAGAGCAGAGAAAAAAGATATACACTTGCATTTAAATGTTAGCTTGCTTATTTAGTCAAAATTCAGAGTTAAGCAGATACTAGATAATGGTGTAGCTTTAGGAGGGAAAGTACTGGCATGCCTCGTTTTATTCACAGATATTGTGGTTTATACAAATTGAAGTCAGCAGCCATCAACATCGAGGCAAAACCCTCCACCAGCGAAAAGATTACGACTCGCTGAAGGCTCAGATGATGGTTAGCATTTTTTTTTTAGCAATAAAGTATTTTTAAAATAAGGTATGTACTTTTTTTTTTAGACATAATGCTATTGCACACTTAGTAGACTACAGTATAGTGTAAACATAACTTATATGCACTGGGAAACCAAAAAATTCATGTGATTCGCTTTAATTCGATATCTGCTTTAATGCGGTGGTCTGGAACTGAATCCGCAATATCTCCGAGGTATGCCTGTATTAGGGATGAAAGGCACTGCAGGAGCCCCAATAACTGGGAAATAAAGCTGTTGCCATAGAGTGGCTGAGATAGTAAACCAGAACATTTCCAGTTCAAGTCTCACTTCAACCAGAAACTCACTAGATCAGTGTTCTCCAACCTTGGGTCCCCAGATGTTTTTGGCCTACAACTCCCAGCGTAGCTGGCTGGGGCATGCTTGGAGTTGTAAGCCAAAAATATATGGGGACCCAAGGTTGGAGAACACTGATATACAGTGTAATGTCCTTGCCTGACATTGTCCAAGTACCACACTGGCTCCCATGTCTTGATGTAATCAGGAGAGGCCTTTGGTGGGTCTCCCTGACATCCAAAACATGAGGGGTGAATTCTGGAGCCAGGGTCTTCCCCACTGTAGTGCCTTCCTTGTGGAACTCCCTTTCTAGAAAGGCCCACCAGGTCAGTTTGCTCCAAGCTTGTAGAAAGGGAGCCGGCACTCCTTTTTAGAAGGCTTTAAACTGATTAGTCTGGTACTTCTGAGGATATTTATTTTTATTACAAGTGGCCTTTGTTCTTGTCATGCTGTTGTGGTTTCATTTTCTACTGACATTTTATTGTTTCATTGCGTTTTAAATTATGCTAGTTTTAAGTTCTGCAAAGTCACATTGAGAACCAATCTGGTACCAGAAAACAATGTCTTGTACAAGATTGTGTCAATGCTGAAGGCCATGTTCAAAGGCCATAAGTGTCGGGAGATTTCCCTCCAAAAGTTGTGGATCGGTCCATGTCGAATACACATTTCAAAGACAGGCTTACCTTCTGAGATTTCACTTCTTCTTCAAGGACCAGAACTTGGTGCTTAAGAGAAGCTATTTTCTCCTGTCCTGCCCCTTCAGGAAAGCAACGGAAACTGCTGTTCATCTTTTTGTTCTTTGTAGTCAACGGTGGCTTTAGCCTCATCCTTGTGTCTTTTTGCATATCTGCAGTCACTGGGGGGAAATATACAAGGGGGCGAATCCTGTCATTGCCATGGAAGAAGCAAACTAGGCTGGATATTTTTTTGCGATAGATTTTGAGGATCTGGCAGATGGGTGAAACTCTCCACTATCTGATCCAGATTTAGGAATTTATGGGGCTTAAAATGAGCAATCCTATGCATGTTTACTTGGAGGTAAGTCCCACTGTGTTGAATACGGCATATTTCCAGGTCAGTGTACACAGGATTGTGGCCACAGTTAAGTACTTAATTCCCCAATGGTTTCAAGAAGATACCCCAATATTTACTCAAAATAAGTTCCTTTGGTTTCAATGGGGGTTACTTTTGTAAGTGTCCCTGGGATCATAGCACAACATCTGCTGCTTTGTGCTCATTTCTCCCAATTTCTCTTCATTGGCTCTGATCTACAAAACACAGTGACACACACCAAAGGGATGAGTACACCATGCTTTTTATTTTATCATTAAAATGTCATTAAAAAAACAAGCACCTGTATCCTCAGCTTCTGCTTCTACATGCTCTTCATCAGCTATGTTTTCGAGATTATTTTGGATCCCCACAAACATACCACTGTCCCCTCGGTTCTGCCAGCTGCCACAAAGATTATGCACCGTGTTTCTGAAAGTATAGAATCACATGGAAATGGTCAGGGAGAAACCATAAGCTAGTATAGTTCTTACTAAGTTCTTACTAAGGTGGTAAAGCTGTGTCTGGGCTGTACCACTTCAGAATGCAGGTCGAAGCTCACATGATGGAATACAAAAAATTCCCTGCACATAAAAAGCCAGCATGTGAGGGAGATGGGGTCTAGCTTAGTCTTAGCTTAACATGCTAGTTTTCTGTGATCAGAGAATTATTTCAGAGGATGTTCTCTGTGTTCAGAGAATGGAGGAACATTGAATCTACATGAGCTCCCACCTAGGTTTATCACTACAGTGAAAACAAGGCTCTAGTTATATAGTTATATAGTTATATATATACAGAGCCAGTGTGGCGTAGTGGTTAGAGTGTTGGACTAGGACTTGGGAGATCTGGGTTCTAGTCCCTGCTCAGACATGAAACGCACTGGGTGACTTTGGGCCAGTCACTGACTCTCAGCCTAACCAACCTCACAGGGTTGTTGTGAGGATAAAATGGAGAGGAGGAGGAGGATCATGTAAGCCGCCTTGGGTTCCTTTCAGGAAAAAAGGCGGGGTATAAATATAATAAAAAAATAATACCAACTTGCCCTCCAAAGTAGCAACTGTGGCTAAGAGCTGGCATGCCAGCATCCTTGAATTATAGGATTTTCATGCAGAAAGATTCTGATGCAGAAAGAGTCTCTGTTTTCTCAACTTCACATGCTTTTAATACTAAAGAGCATAAAGACTAACAGCACAATCGTATACCAGTTACGGTAACTCACGTCTGAACTCATTGAGTTCAATGGGGCTTACTCCCAGGTAAGCGTGTATAGGATTGCAGCCTAATAATGCTGCAATCCTGTACATGTTTAGACAGAACGAAGGCCTATAACTCCCAGCATGCCCCAGTGTGGCTGGCTGGGGGACATGCTGGGAGTTGTAGTCCTTCTTTTTCTCTAAACATGCATCAGATTGTGCCCTAAAATACTAAACAGGAGATCAGACGAAAACAAATGAATCAAGATGGTTGTGGTTATGCATGGTTTTGTCTATTGATCTAAGTACAGGCAGTCCCCAGGTTACAAACGAGTTCCGTTCTTAAGAATGTCTTTTAAGTCGAATTTGTATGTGTCGGAACAGCATAGCGTTCTATACGTTAAAATTGGCATTCACACAAATTGCGTAAAGTACGCAAATTGCGTAGTATACTACACTATGTATTCTACGTAAATGACGTAGCACCGGGGAATCCAGAAGTCCGTTCTTAAGTATGGGTTGTCTGTAAGTCGGACGTTCTCAACTCAGGGACTGCCTTTATTCTGCACCAGTGTTCTCCAACCTTGGGTCCCCAGATGTTTTTGGCCTACAACTCCCAGCATGCCCCAGCCAGGTGTTTTAGAAAAGCTGCTCCTCCCAGAACAGGCCGAGTCCCTGTCTCCATGGTGGGAGGAGGCACAGAACTCTCCCAGCATGGAGGAGAAAAAGGTGGGGCGTGGGCTGACAATGTCAGGGGGTGGGGTCATGCCCTCTGACATCATCTGGCCCACCATGGGCCTGCTGGGGGCTCTTTGGGCCCCCACCCGAAAACTGAAAAGCATCCCCCCGTGTGTTAAAGCATAGTGATTAGCAATGCAATGTTGTACATATCTACTCAGAAGTAAGTCCCCTTGAGTCCAGTGGGGTTTTCTCCCAGGTACAGGATTGCAGCCTAAATCTTGTTAGCATATATGAAGCAATGGCCATTCTGTGCTTTCAAGATATGTTCCTTTTAACTTTTAATGAAATATATGTTCCTTTATCTTTATTAAGTATTTTAATAAATTAAAAAAATGTCACCTTGCATATCAGTCTCTCCCACCCCATAGCCATGTGTTCATACAACGCACACACCTTCAATGCCTCTTTCGGCCTTCTCCAACTTGGTGCCCTCTAGATCAGGGGTACGCAACATTTCTGGGTCGTGGGCACATTTGGCATTTGAGAAATTATCATGGGCACCACCACAAAATGGCTGCCATGGAAGGTGTGGCTGGTCACCTCACAAAGGTAACCTGCCCAAAACACTGAGTACAAGGCATAGATGGGTTCTGAGCCGCAACACACTAAACATCTCCTTTCAACCCACAGTTTTCAGCACCAACAGAAACCTATTTCACAGCAATCCCAGCTGCCAGTAAGAAAATGCTTTTTGTTGGGTTTTTTTTTTTGGTGGAAACGCTAGGGCACCTTGGCAGACACCAAGAAAAGTGTCCTGGGGCACATTTGTACCCACAGGCACCACGTTGCCTACCCCTGCTCTAGATGTTTTTGGACTACAACTCTCATCATCCCTGACCATTGGCCACACTGGCTGGAGCTGATAGGAATTGTAGTCTAAAACACCTGGATGGTACCAGGCTGGGTAAGGCTGGAATTTTATGGCAGAAAAGGGCATGTGTTAGTCTTTGAGATGTCAAAAGTCCGTATTGTTATTGATGCCACAGGCTACTTTTCTGGAATTTAAATGTATGAAACTATTACTGTATTTCAATCCAGGGATGCTTGAGGGAGATGTTCTGAAGAGCGACAGACAGCTGCGGCGCTGGTAGAGAGGCTGCCTTTATGCCAACAACGTCATCAGTGGGAGTTTTCACCGGAGGTAAAAATTCATGTTCGGCCTCAGCTACAAAGAAAGAGGGACAGTATAATTGATGGAATTCAGGCATACCCAAGCTAAAGTTACCTTGTCACAGCGGACATCAGACAGGCCAAAGAGAACAAATGAAGCAAGTAGTGTCTTCTCTACTGCCTGTTACACAAATACCATCACACATGGTAAGTACTTAACTGTGGCCACAATCCTGTGTACACAATCCTGTGTACACTGACCTGGAAATATGCCGTATTCAACACAGTGGGACTTACCTCCAAGTAAACATGCATAGGATTGCTCATTTTAAGCCCCATAAATTCCTAAATCTGGATCAGATAGTGGAGAGTTTCACCCATCTGCCAGGGACTGGAAACGAGGCCCTATGAGGAGAGACTGAAAGAACTGGGCATGTTTAGCCTTCAGAAGAGGAGACTGCGGGGAGATATGATCGCGCTCTTCCAGTACTTGAAGGGATGTCACACAGAGGAGGGCCACGATCTCTTCTCGATCATCCCAGTTTGCAGGACACGGAATAATGGGCTCAAGTTACAGGAACCCAGATTCCACCTAAACATCAGGAAAAAATTCCTGACTGTCAGATCAGTAAGACAATGGAACCAACTACCCAGGGAGGTGGTGGGCTCTCCCACTCTGGAGGCATTCAAGGTGCAGCTGGACAGCCATCTGTCAGGGATGCTTGGACCTGGATTCCTGCATTGAGCGGGGGGTTGGACTCGATGGCCTGGTAGGCCCCTTCCAGCTCTACTTTTCTATGATTCTATGATTCTATGTTCGGGCAAATGAAAGACAGGCATCAATTCCTGCTTACTTTAGAATTGTTTCTGTAGGAGGCATGCAGAAAAAGTCCTGACTCAAGTGGAGGGGCCAACTTTTGACTTCAAAAACGCTGGCATTTGGTGGCAGGATCTGGAGCTGGAGCCCAGGCAGGCACAGACTGGTAGGCTCAGCTTCTGGTAGATCCAAATAACTGCCAGGCGTTTACAGGATCCATCCAACATCACACATGTGGACTTCTGCTCATGCAACAGGACATCCCCTCCCTCTCCTCCTCCCTGCACCCCACTCAAATCTGCTCTGGAGGGTCCTCCAACTCTCTGGAGCAAATTTGGGGGGGGCATGGGGAAGGGGGTGCAAGGCAGAATCTTTTCCACTAGAGGCGTCCGTTCTGCTGACAGATCGACATCACTGCATACAGCCCTATATTTCTAGTGCAGTGTTCTCCAAGCTTGGGTCCCTAGATGTTTTTGGCCTACAACTCCCAGCATGCCCCAGCCAGATACGCTGGCTGGGGCATGCTGGGAGTTGTAGGCCAAAAACATCTGGGGACCCAAGGTTGGAGAACACTGCTCTAGAGGGTGAGTACAAGGTTGACTTGCTCTCCAGCCTCTCTCACTCAGCAAGCAGGCTGTAGCTCAAAAGCAAACCAAGATAGGAAGAGCAGTGCAACTTGCTCTGGCACACCCAAGAGGAAGTCTGACAGAGAGCCGTAAGCAAACCCCCTTATTTAATGCATTCCATTCCCATAAACCCCACATGGCCTGAGCTCAGCTTGTGCTGGTCCTCCACCCATCAGTACAACAGATGGCAACTATATTGGTGAAATTGCCCTACAATTCCCATCATCCCCAGCCAGCACAGCCAATACGTCTGGAGGGTGCCAGGTTGAAGAAGGCTGGTCTAAGCTGGGCGAGGGCGGAGCAGGATGATCCCAGTTCCCTATTGTAAGCAAGCCCTGCAAAGATTGCGTCGAGTCTGCATAGGGTACCTGGCTTGCAGCCTCATAAGGACCTGAGGCGTAAAGATGTGTTATAAACTTCATCCTCATTTAAACTGAGGCTTAAAGGAGGATGCATTATAAAAAGGCCATTGATGATGATGATGATGATGATGATGATGATTATATTGAGAGGCAAAATACATAAAGTGTTGCAGTTACTTAACTAAAACTGCCCAGTTCTCAACAAGTCTCAATCATGCAGGGATTCTGTTTGTGTTAACATCTGTGGAATTAAGCCCCAGCTAAATGTGAACTGGAAAATAGGAAACTGTCTGAGACTGACATCTTGGTTCAATAAACCCCAGTACTGTCCATATGGACTGGCCGTGGCTCTCCAGGGTTTCAGGAAGGCATTTTTCCTGCCCTACTTAGGTATGCAGGGGATCGAACCTGGGACCTTCTGCATGCAAACCAGGTGCTCTGTCACATTGAGCTATAACCCCTACACAGACACTGATGAGAATCCTGCCTCCTCTTGGAGAAAAGGGGCAATGCATGACTGTCAAGGTTCCACCTGTACCAGGACACCTTGATCAGCTCCTTAAAGATATCTGCCTCTTTAAGAGCCCCTCCTGTATCAGGATGCCAATTTTCTGCCTTTTACCTTCTCTTTCCAGTAATGTGGGATTAGGCTTTAGGTGGGGTGTAAAAGACAGTCCAAACAACTTGATGTTAACAGTAACTGTTTACTTTAGTAAATATTGGTATAGTAGATTCACAATAACTTAAGGTAATTACACAAATAGAGCTGTATACAGTAATACCTTGGATTGCAAGTAACTTGGTCTGAGAGCGTTTTGCAAGACAAGCAAAATTTTTTTTAAATAATTGGCTTGATAAACAAGCAAGGTCTTGCAAGACAAGGTAGGGATGTAACCACTCTCCTCGAGCGGGCGTAGTGGGCCGAAATCGGCCCCACTCACGCCCGCCAGAGACTCGCTTTGATATAAGAGTGTTTTGGATTACAAGCACGTTTCCGGAACGAATTATGCTCTCAGTCCAAGGTATTACTGTACTTTCTAAAAGCAGGTATAATAGAAATAAAAGAAATAATAATGCAGTTCTCTCTAACCTAGCTACTCTTTCACCTGTAACCTTAATAGAGATTCCTTCCCAGCCTAGCCCTGGCTGTTCTGCACTTTTCAGTGACATTCAGTCTCTGCTTCTCTGTCTGCTCTCTGCGTCGGTGCCTGCAGCTCCTCTCCTCCACACAGCTTCTCCCCCTCTGCTGCTTCTGCCTCCCCTTTATATACACTCTCACAACTTTAGGAGGCTACAATCGGGTGACCTCAAACTGGGGAAACGAAACTTAACTCTATTAGAGGGAAAATGAGACTTCTCTCAATGAGGGGGAAAAGGAAACTTTAACTCCATGAGGTGAAAATGAAACTCACGAATGCCTCCCTCCCATCAGGAGATGTTTGGGCCTACAGGCTTCAACCTAACTCAAGCCTGTGTAGGCCTCAACCCTTCACAATGACTTACACACTGTTACTTACTATTGTTAAGCTGGGCCTCATTCACAGAAGGGGGGAAAACTGCATCCTCCGCCACAAAACTCCTAGTCTGGTTATTGCAGAATTCCCAGCGTTTCACCTGCAGCTGTTGCAACCAGTACATCATGGTCTGTTTGTTGACAGCCTGTAGTTCAATTTTTAAAAAGAAAAGAAAAACGGTCAACACATGATCTTTCTAACTCAAGTAATACCTAGAGATACAGCTGAATTCTGCCACCTCATCCATGGGATAAAGTCTTGTGCTTTGGCAAAACTGAGGAAGCCAACAGAAAAATTCCAGAAGGTTTGGCCAGCATTTAGATAACAAAAATCTGGTCCACCAAAGCTTTTTCTAGAGGAACTGGGTGGGTCAGTCCAGCTCTGGTTATATCTCATTACTGTTTTTTGCTTATGAAACGCTCTGCCATGCACACTGATGGCACTGCATCAAATAATAATAATTATAATGATGATGATCAAATAATAATTATAATGATGATGATGAGTAGGGGGGGGAAATTAGAATACTTACATTTTGCATTCTACTTTCTGCATTTTTCAGAATATATTTCACTCATGTTATAGCAATTGCACTGGCATCCGATTTGTTTCCAGGCCCAATTCAAGGTGCTAGAGCTTATCAAGGAGCCCTAAATGGCTTGGGGCCATTTATCTGAAAGACCGCCTCCTCCCATATGAACCTGCCTGTACATTGCTATCATCATCTGAAGCCCTGTTGTATGTCCCACCACCAAGAGGGAAGATCTTCATGGGAAGATGGGAGAGGGCCTTTTCTCTGGCAGCACTCCGATTGTGGCATTCCCTCCCAAAGGAGGTCATACTACCCCTATCCCTGATGACAGGCGGACAGTTAAAACATTTTTATTCTGCCTGTCTTTTAATGGCTTTTATTTATTTATTTATTATATTTATACCCCACCTTTTTTCCTGCAAGGAACCCAAGGCGGCTTACATAATCCTCCTCCTCCTCTCCACTTTATCCTCACAACAACCCTGTGAGGTAGGATAGGCTGAGAGTCCGTGACTGGCCCAAAGTCACCCAGTGAGTTTCATGGCCGAGTGGGGACTAGAACCTGGATCTCCCAAGTCCCAGTCCAACACTCTCACCACTACGCCACACTGGCTCTTTTAATTTGAGATTTTACTCTGCTCTTCTTGGTTTTAATTCTCTTGTCTTAATTCCGTTTAAAAGGTTTTGTAGTACTTTGTTTTGTAAATGGCCTCGGGTCCCTTGTTAGGGCTGAAAGGTGGTATAGAAATATTTTTAATAAATAATTAAACAAATATCTGATCTGCTAAGCAAGTAACCGAGTGATCCTATGCCCCCCTAGACAGCATCTAGGGGGCCATAGGTTTCTTCAGATTCCCGGAGCCGAGGTCAGAAAAGAGCTCCAACCTCAGAGCTGGAGGGGGGGGTCTTCACTCGGATCCCCCTCCCCCCCCCCTCGCAGCCTGCAGAGGAAAAAAAATATGCCAGCTGCTTCTCTGAGGTCGTAAGAGCAGGCCTCGGAGAAGGGGTAAAGGGGGCAGGGAGGGGAGGAGACCGGGGCCTCCAGGATATGACGTATCCTGATGGCGCTCCAGTCTCCTTCCCTCCTCCTCCAAAGTGCCTCAGCCAGATGGCCAAAATCAGCCGTCTAGATGACTTGCAGGGTGGGAGGAACGGGGAGGCAAAGATCGCCTCTGTGCTCCTCCCACCCTGCATAGGATGCCCGCAACCCTCCGAGTTCAGAGGCTTACAGACATCCCCATTGGACTGCACCCTAAGATTGATTTTAAAAAATATATACAGTAATACCTTGGATTACAAGTAACTTGGTTTGAGAGTGTTTTGCAAGACAAGCAAATCTTTAAATATTTATTTAAATTTTTTTGACTTGATATACAAGCAACGTCTTGCAGTACAAGTACTGTAGTACGGCTTAAATTAAAAATCTCTGTACAAATTTTTTTGGGGGGATTTCGTTTTGATATAAGAGTGTTTTGGATTACAAGCACATTTCCGGAACCAATTATGTTCTCAATCCAAGGCATGACTGTATCTCACACCTTTCCTGCGAAGGATGCTAAAAGTCAGGAAAAAAGGAGTTCAGGACACTGCCATGTATCTTGAGGGCAGTCTTCAGCTTTAAGACAGAAGTCACTAGAAAACCATGTTTAAGGCAATTTCCTGAAGACAAAAGCTTCCTCCTCATCACAGACAACCAGGCTATTTTGAAAGGGGAACAGAAAATTGTGAAGACAAGGAACCAAAGGCTCCAGCGCCACTCAGCCTTCCCTGATCTTTTCTCATAATAACAAAAAGTCCCAGCAGAATAAATGTTTACACATAGCTCTTTGTTAATGCTAACTTTTTGTTCTCTAAGATCCTCCAGCCATGAGCTGTGAAGGTCTAGGGAGAAGACTGGGATTCCTGTTAGTTGGGACACCCAGCTATAAGTGGATGTAGCTGTGTAAACTGCACCTGGAAAATCCTAGCTTCTTGATGCTTTTCGTAACAGTGATATTAACAGGACTAAAACGTGTGTTAATTTATAGTTCTTCTAGAAATGCTCCCAGTTCTTTCAGTACAGCCACCAAAGGCTGTAGTTCTAACACTTCCTGAACGCCTAGAATTAAGGAAATTCCCAGACTAAAAACAACACCCACGCAGCTACGGCTTCAGGCCCCCATGTATTCTTGAAGATTTCAGTCCCACCGCAGGGAAGTTGCTCCGTCGGTGCAAGTCTCCAAATGCTGCCATTCTAACATGGCCACATGGAAGTCCTTAACACCAGTTCTCTTTTGCCTCCAGAGAAAGAATGTCAACTTCTTCAGGGTTTGTTGGGGTCAGCATCCCAAGTGATCACAGAACACCAAAGTCAGGAAGGAGCAAGCCATCAGTCAGATCGGGGCCAGAGGCAAGTGGTATGGACTAAGAGAGGCAAAAGGTCAGTCCTCAGAGGAGCAGCAAGCTATACTGAGAGGGGGCGCCAAGCGTGCACTCAGTCTGGCAGTGTTTTCTCACTAAGAGACAAGTAGCTCAGACTGAAGAGCAGAATTGGAAGGCATGGGAGAGCTGCACTGGCTCCCCAAGTCACCTGATCCAGCGCTGAGTCAGCTGGTGGGGCTTGCAATGCTGCCTAGGTGGTGTTCCGGGTAGGAAGAGTTCAGTCTGCAATTCCTTTGCCAGGCATGGTGGCACAGGAGGTGAAGCCAGCTGGCTAGCTGGCTAGCCAGCTTGCCAAGAGTCCAAGACCTGTTACTTACACCAGGAGTGGGGAATGTGGGGCCTTCCTTTAAGTTATTGTAGGGAGTCCAACACCCATCAGCCCCAGCCAGCATGACCAGTGGTCAGGGATGATGACACTTTTAGTGCAACAACATCTGGAGGGCCACAGATGCCCCGGCTCTGCCTTACACAGTCCCAGGGCACCAACTCTATGATCTATGAATCTCGCCTTTACACTAATTTTCATGGCCCCTGCCTCTCCCTATGGGGCAGGTGTAAAGCAGACCCCTTTGGACCTAGCACAAATGGCTAATGGCAAGGGATTCTGGGAGCTGTAGTCCAGCAACATCTGGGGACCTAAGGCTGGAGAGCCCTGAACTAGGACTGCCCAGAGAGGAGTTTCATTACAAAGGTTTCTGGGTAGTCCTCCCATTCCACGCTGGGAAGGGTATCTATCAGACTCTTCATTCGGAGAGAGGGCACGGGTCCTATCTAGCCAAGCAGCTAGGAGTCAAAGCAGCATAACTGCCAGGGCAGCTCCAACCTGCAAGCAGCTCAGCTGGGGAGAGTCTACCTTGTTGCTGAAGAAGTGAGTCACCTCTACCCCAAAGCAAGGTTCTCCCTTGCCTCACCCAATCATGACAGCACTCAGGTGGGGTGGGGGAAGTCGCTCCCATTGTACACAGCCGAAGGGGACAGTCACACAAGCAGCATCATCATCATACAACAGCTGCAAGCCTGTGATGACCTGCAGGTGTGAAACAGCCATCTCCAATCAAACACCGCAGAGATTCCACAAGACTCGACAAAGGAGGCAGTAAAGCTGCGTGCTCTGGGATGAGGAGACACTGAGGCATGCCCAATCATCAGCCACAACATCGGCTGCTCCAATCCCCACCACTACCCACAGTCAACCATGTATTTCACGTACCTTAAGGACAAAGACCTTGCTGGGGGTCCTGATCTCAAAGACACCTTCATCTGCTCCCACCTTAAGATCAAAGCTAGCGCTGGAAATGTCTATGCTCCCCAAAGGGTTAATGTCTTGCGCTGTCCTGTAGTAGAGTAAGTGGCATTTGTTTTCATCATAGAAGAACCATCGTGACTTCCAGGCTTTGATTGGTGCTTTAGCAGAAAATTTATTTAAATAGCCACATAGTTTTTTCTTTGGGGTTTCTTTGCCAGGACTCAGATATGCGTTTTCCCAGTCTACAGGGCAAGGAGGCACATCTCCTTCTATGGCACCATCACTGCCACTCCCAGTGTCTGCCACTTTTTCCTCTTCTGACTTACTTGAGGTTCCGGGCACAAGGCCATCTCTTATCTCAGAATCTGATTCCATATTCCCCTGGAGGTCAGATCTTCTGTGGCTGGAGTGCTAATAGCAAAAAGAGACACACAAAAGCAGTTTCAGAAACGTTTTGCAGTAAAGCATAAGTGCACACATGCAACAGGGGCAAGGTTTTGTGTTTTTAATAGTTGCCTAAAATTAAGCTTCTAGACCAGTGTTCTCCAACCTTGGGTCCCCAGATGTTTTTGGCCTACAACTCCCAGCATGCCCCAGCTGGCTGGGGCATGCTGGGAGTTGTAGGCCAAAAACATCTGGGGACCCAAGGTGGAGAACACTGGTCTAGACCATAATCCAAAATGAAAACGGAAGTTCCTAACTGCCAGAAAAGTGAACGATCACACCAAAAGTGTCACATAGAGTATCAGCCCTACTTCAATGAATGGTGGGAGCTGCTCTATTATTTCCTTCCTGCCCCCCAGCCCCACTGCCCATCTTTCTATGCAAGGGTAGGCAACCTGGTGCCCGCAAGACGTCTCAGACTACAACTCCCATCAGCCCCAGCCACCATGGGCAATTATCAGGGATTATGGGAGCTGTAGTTCAAAACATCCAGAGGACATCAGCCTGGGGGAGTTTGGAAGATGCACTCACAGCTCTTGCCAGTCAAGCAATTGTTGATTTTGAACCTAGTACTAGAAGCAGGGTTGCAAAAAATCATGATTTTTTGCAAAAAAAAATTTAAAAATCAATTTTTTAAATTTAAATTTTAAATTCTAAAAATTTAATCAATTTCCCCCCAAATTTTTTTTAGTAAATTTAATTTCAAAGTTTCAGGCAACCACATGTACAAATAGCCTACACTTAATAGTTAATAAGAACACCAAATTATACAGAAAACATTAATCAGAACTAGGCTACCTACACGACAGGTAGGTATTTTTTTGCAAAAAATAAAAAAATCGATTTTTATTGATGATTTAATCAATGATTTAATCATTGATTTAAATCATTCTGATTTAAATCATTGCAACCCTGACTAGAAGTAACTTTGCATCTTTCACTCCTGCAACTGATGGTGCCACCAACCTAAATGCCCTCCACAGCATGTTAAAGTCCCATTGTTCAGAAATCACCCTATTTTTAGAAAGATTCCAAAGGCCATGTCCTGCTAACTTCCTCTCACAGGCCAGAACTGATACAACTTCTGCTTCTCCAAACAACTGCCTGACATGTGCCAACAAGATCATTGCAGTGGCAGAAAGAAGGGGGTACCCCCCCACACACACACTTTTGGCTCTAGCCCCATCCACCATTGTCTTTAGCCCGCATCCTCTGGTGTCATGCCACCTGGGGCAGATTGTCCCCAAAGGAATGCAGCCCTCAACAGAAAACAAACAAACAAACAAACAAAACCCAAAAATGTTCACCGCCCCTGCAAGAGAAACAGTGGTCTCCCGTCCCACTGCAGGTGTCCATTTGCCGAGCAATGCTAACACATGATTGTGATACCAGTTATCAAACGCCACCAATCGCTGCTGCTGATGTAAAGGGTCATTTTTGCACACATTTCAGCTCTAACTGAATGGTCACCAACTGGAGCCAATAGGGACTCTCTTTTTTTGTAAGCCCTATAGCCCTGCGGGTGAGAGGCAATTATACCTAAATTCGTGGCTAGGGGTGGAGGAAGGATTAAACCACCCCTCCCTGTGCGGAGGTCCCACTAAAAACCGGAAAGACACAACTGGAAAGAGAAAAAGAGAGTGAGAGAGAGAGACGCAGTTGCTAGTTACATCTTTAAGGCAAAGTGTAGGTTTGTTTGACCCAGTAGAGCAGCCTTCCCCAACCTGGTGCCCTCCAGACGTGTTGGGCTACAACTCCCAGAGCCGGGGCTCTGGCAGTTGTAGTCCAACACGTCTGGAGGGCACCAGGTTGGGGAAGGCTGCTTTAGAGCCTCTTTGCATCCTTTTTTTTGTTTTGCCTGCAACACTAAGTCCATTTCCATTCCACCACTCCCCACCGCTTTACACCCCTGTCTATGCATACCTGACAACAGAGGATCACACTCCCTCCCTGCGTCCGATGAAGCGCGCTCTAGTCCACAAACGTCTCTGTCACGATCAACCGTGCTAGTCTGCGAGGGGCCGCAAGACTCTTTGCCACTTTTAACTCTGACCGAGCGTGACTCAACGCTGCATGATCAGCCGACTCCGCAGGCAGGAGAGCCACGGCAATCCCTGTCCTGCACGCACGCACGCACGCACGCACTTTCGATGAACGGAGCGAGCCTTACTTCTGTGTAAATCTGCCCAAGGTCGGGCTGCTGGCATCCCCACACGCAAGCCACTAGCTGCTGCCCTTACCTTCGTTCGGCCCCGCACCCGCCCCACGACCGCGCGATCCGCTTCCTGACCCGGCGGCGGCAGATCTTATGGTGCAAGCGGGCAGCCGTTTCCTGGGAGGTTAGGGGCGGGGCGGTGCCAGGCAGTCCCGGCATGGCACGGCTACAAGCGGAAAAGAGCACTATCTTGCATTCCTGCGCCCCGGGATTGGTCGGGAAAAGGCAAGGCGCGACCGCCTTAAGGACCGCCTTGTCCCTTGTAATGTTTCCCCAAGAAAGACTCATCCAGCCTGACTAAGTGAGGAACTCCGGCGCTTGCTCATTCTTTTATTTTGCAAAAAGCATCGAAGAGACTTGTGGCACAGTAGAGATGGAACACATTTATTTATTCTGGCATAAACTAGATCCGGGTTCTAGTCCCCACTCAGCCATGAAACTCACTGGGTGACTTTGGGCCGGGCACGGTCTCTCAGCCTAACCTACCTCACAGGGTTGTTGTGAGGATAAAATGGAGAGGAGGAGGAGGATTATGTAAGCCGCCTTGCGTTCCTTGCAGGAAAAAAGGCAGGGTATAAATGTAATAAATAAATGAATAAATAAGCTTTCGCATAAATAAGCTTTCATCATAGGTGCCACAAGACTCTTCGTTCTTTTTGCTCGCAACACGGCTACCCTCTGGAAATCCTTATTTTGTAGCATTAGTCGATCCTAATAAAGGTATTGCCCAACTGTGGATTTTGGATTCCCCCCCCCCCCAAATGGAACAACTGTCTACATTTGCTTTTTGTCCTCTCCTGCTTAGCCTTGGGAAAAGGCAGCGGGGCATAGAACACAACTACCTGTTACCAGGGCCGGCGCTACCGCTAGGCAAACTAGGCGGCTGCCTAGGGTGCGTGGCTGAAGAGGGCGCAGAAACGCTGCGCTCCTTCCGGCCGACTCTTCCTCGCCACCAGCGTGCTCCTGCCCCGCCTGGCCGCCTCCCGAAAGGGGAAAGTCCGCGCTCGGGACAGCGTCTGGGGCAAATCCGGGTTTTGGAAATCCCGTCCAGTCCCCAGCATGCCGCGTAATGATCGGCAGTGGGGCGGGGCTGGGGGTGCGAGGATGCCCCTGGTATTTTGTGTTCTTCAGAGCCCTCCTTCGGCAGGTGATCCATCGGGGTGAAGTGGGCAAGCTGGCGGGCGCCGGGCGGGCTCGGGGTCGCGCTCGGCTTTCCTTGGCACCCGGAGCTAGGCCAGGTCAGGAGCGCGCGTGGCGGCGGCGACCGGTCCAAAGATGCTGCGCGGTGGGCGAGGCCGGCTTGGCAGCGGGGAAAGCGACTGCTGGAGGCAGCCGGCGGGCGGGTGGGCGGGCGGGGGGTGCTGGGCGAGCGGGGGGCGCTGGGCAAGCAGGCATTTCCCGGCTGCTTTGCTCTGGAGCCCCCCCCTCCGGCACGAGAGGGGGCGCGCTAAATATAACTTTGCCTAGGGCGCCAAACTGCCCTGCACCAGTCCTGCCTGTTACGCACCTAAAGAAACAACATGTAGTAAAGACAAGTCATAGAATTAGATCTTGTTCATTGTGATGCATTGGGTGTATTGTCACTTGTTACCATGCTTGTGCTCCTTGAATTCATACATCTACCCCTTTTACACGCCCAGGCGCGTAAATTCTCGATGATGCCCCTGGTGTCACCAGACCCATTCAGTTCAGTGGGGGCTTACTCATAGGATTGCACGCTAGCTAAGACCCGCGGGTCCGTGAGTGACGAATCGTAATTAAGCAGAATACAATCGTAAGCACACTCGGCAGCCACAGTCGTGGAAAGAAACTTTTGAGGAAACGTAGCTAGGGTTGAGATGACCATAGCACATGCCTTGAAAAATCCTTACTACAGTCGGAATCAATTAATTTGATTGGCAAGTAATAGTACTTAACATTGATGTCAGTCTTTAGAGTATTCAAAGCACTTACTGTATATGCCATCTGTATCTGTAAGGAGACCAAAACGCTGGTTTATAAAGCCATTGTATTGCCAACTTTATTGTATGCCTGCGAAACATGGACTATCTATAAACTTCATTTCCACCTCCTTGAAAGATTTCATCAACGTTGCCTCCGGAAAATCCTGCGAATTACTTGGGAAGATAGGCGAACAAATGCCAGTGTACTGGAAGAAATAAAGACTACTAGCGTTGAAAAAATGATCCTTCAACGCCAACTTCAATGGACCGGTCATGTTGTTCGAATGTCTGACTGCTGTCTCCCAAAGCAGTTACTTTATTCCCAACTCAAGGATGGAAAGCGGAATATCGGTGGTCAGTATAAAAGGTTTAAAGATGTTCTTAAGGCTAATCTAAAAAAATGCAACATAAACATCGAGAACTGGGAAACTCTGGCCCATGAACGATCTAAATGGAGGTTGGCCTTTCACAAAGGTTCTATGGACTTTGAAGAAGCCCGACTGCAAGGTGAAAGGGAGAAAGGTGCTAAGCGCCAAACGAATCCTTTACAGCACCATCTTCCATCTGGCAACCTGTGTCCTCACTGTGGGAAGCTGTGTGGATCTAGAATTGGCCTCCACAGTCACTTGCGGACCCATCGCTAGAGTCTACACAATTTTTTAGAATTTCCTCTTTTTATAATTTTATCCTGGAAGACAATCTTACTCGGTCACGAGTGATCGCCTACTAGATGCCATCCAGGACCGGTGCAAGGCAGTTTGATGCCCTAGGCAAGATCAGATATTTAGCGCCCCCCCTTCCCACTTGAGAGCGTTGTATTTTTTTTCAAGGCGTTTCTGGCGCCCCCTTTAGCCCTGTGCCCTAGGCAGCTGCCTAGTTGGCCTAATGGTAGCACCGGCCCTGATGCCATCTAGTAATCCTTATAGCCAGCCCTGTAAAGTAAAACAGTGTTATTATCAGCATACTTCAGACGGGAGCCTCCGCCCCTGAGAAATACTAGTCAGTTCATGTAGGGCTTTTTAGAAGGAATTTTCACAGGGTGGGGGGGAATGAACTCAAAGGGGCATTTTAAATTCATGCAAAAGGGCATTTTTAATCCATGTTAAATAATGAAACACATTTATTTAAATAAATGTCATGAACATGCATTTTAATAATATATTACTGCAATTTAATGTGATCTTTAATCTACTAGAGAAAGTTCAATCAAGGTGATTTACAGATGGCATCTTATTCCAGTGAAGCTCGCAATCTCCATTGTGCTTGAGGGGGTGCTGGGGCCCTAGGTACATATTTCCATCATTGGTGGACTTGCCCATTCGCTCAACTTTTGTGGGGAGAGATTGAAAATGAAATCAACAAAATTACTACTCAATCAATTAAACTTGATCCAGGCTTCATGTTACGTAATTTGTTTAATGAATTTAATATCAAATATTTGCAAAAAGATTTTATTTTATTTTAATTTTTTTGTTGGCTGCTAGACAAGTTTTCCCCCCAAAATTGGAGGGGGGATAGATTCCCTAATTTGAGTGATTGGTATGGGAGAGTGTGGAATTTGGCTTTATTGGAGACATTGATACATTTGAATCTACATGGTTATCATTCATCAACTTCACTGATCGGGAAGATGGACTTTGGTCTGTGCCGGTGACACATGGCAAGATATGGGCAAGTTTACTCAGCTCCATAAGATCTGGACAGTAAGAATCTTTGCTTTCACTTTCATGTGCTTTTTCTTGCCTTGAGATTTCTTATCTTTGGAAAAGGACTTCATGCTCCCAGCATATTTGGCATTAACAACACTGGTCTATGTGTTTACTTGTTTTATATTTGCTTGTTTCTCTAATTACTTGTATATTTTTATATAAAGAAAAGGAAAAAAAATGTGATCTTATATATTGACTGGGTTCACGCGACACAAGAAGTCACGTGACTTATAAGGAATGGGTTTGTCAGGGTGGCTTATTTTTGGCGTATAAGCCACCCTGACAACCCATGGCTTGCAGTTGGGGTTGTTTGACCCACGCAGGGTTGTCATGTCGTCCGAACCAAGAACTTTGGGGGCGCTCCTGACAACTGCCCCCAAGGTGCCAAAGCAGCACTTGGGGGACAGCTATCAGAAGCTTCCCCCGCTCTCCTCTGCCAGCTGTTTTGGGCTAGCAGCACTGGTGGGGAGTGATCTCTGCTTCCCGGCCACTTGTTTTGGGCTGGCAATGCTGGCAGAGAAGTGGATCCAGTGTGGAGTAGTGGTGAGAGTGCTGGACTGGGACTTAGGAGATCTGGGTTCTAGCCCCCACTTGGCCATGAAGCTCACTGGGTGACTTTGGGCCAATCACGGACTCTCAGCCTAACCTACCTCACAGGGTTGTTGTGAGGATAAGACAGAAAGGAAGGAGATTATGTAAGCCACCTTGGGTTCCTTGCAGGAAAAAAAGGTGAAGTATAAATATAATAAATAAAATAAATATGGCTTAATTAGACCTGCTACTTTAAGGAGATTCACGAATTTCAAACTCTTGTGTGCAGACTGCAGTGCAGAGGGGAGGCACATGGGAGGAGAAAAAGGTTTCCTGGGGTTTGGAAACCATTTTGACTAAGAGCTACAGGAGTGGAATTCAGGGCAGGCCTGGCCTACCTAGTTATTTTAAAGGGTGAGCCCTCCTCAAATTTGTGAGGGTTGTTGATTTTAACTGTTGTTTCAAGAATAGAACTGTGAGTCAGGAACACCATTTCCCATAAGGCTGTCCTGCTGCGACTCTTCCCCTTTCCCAGCAGTCCTGCCTTTTGAGGTAGGAGGGTTAGATAAGCAAATGGAAGTTCAAGGTCCTGAATGGAAGAAGGGTTTGGCTTGGGGAAGTCAGTCGTCCTTTTGGACTCTCCAGTCAGAGCTTTAAAAGCCTGCATTGATGGAAGCTTGAAACTTTGATCCCAGGTAGGCTTGTTACTTTTTTGTAAAGTCCAAGCCTAGGTGACCGGAAGCCCAATTGGGCAGGAAGGTGGATGTGGAGGCCTGCTACTCTACTTGACAGACAATGGGCGGGTTCACATGACATCACCACCCACACTGTGGCACAAGCCATGCAGTGTGGGTTGTTAGCCTGAGGGCCCACAATGATGTGCCCTATTGGTCCTTACCCCCCTCCTCCCGCTCGGTCCTCCCGTGTGTATCCCAGGGGACCCTGCAGGAGCACCAAGGTTCCCCCCCTCCCCACCGCTGTGGGGAGCTCACAGCGGTGGTGGGGAATGGGGGAGCAGGGATCGCTGCTGCTGACTTGTGAGTTGGCGGCAGACCTCTGCTGCAGCGGTGATCAGCGTGGGAGTCACGATCACTACTACCAACTCACAAGCAACGGGGGATCCTCTTCCCTCCCGGCACCGCCAGCCCAAAATAGTTGGTGGGGGTGGCGGGGAACCAGAGATTGCTCCAGCCAGCTATGCACATAGTCTGCTGAAGTGACCTTCTCTTTCCCACCGGCCCAAAACATCGGGTGGAAGTGGTGGAAAAGTAGATGCCACTTCAACCAGCTATACATAACCAGCTGAAGCAGCCTCCACTTCTCTGCCGTATCCACAAAAGTGCCAACGCCGCCGTGATTAAACTTACTTTTATATATTTATAATTAAACTTTACCAAAAAAAATTATATTAATTTTTTAGAAATTTTTAAACACACTAACATTTCGAGTATAAAACAATGATTTAACATTCAAATTTGAGGACTTAACAATGACAATGCTGGAATTTCAAATAACATAATTGTAAGTATAAATCCATAGAAATTTCATACAAGTTTGAGGACTTAACAATAATGCAATTACAAGTAACACAATATATGTATATGCCCATTATGTACTGCACTGGTATAACATTACATAACATATGGGATTACACAGACATTACAGGCATACATATTGTCAATTTCCTGTACATAAATGTTTTATCCTCTTGCAATAACTGATTTAGGGTTCTTACATTAAATTTCCCCCCCTAAAATAACCCTGAATTGTTCAGTTGGAGCAATATATAACCCAAGAAATATAATGCAATGTAGCAAAAAGGGTGTGTGTGTGTGTCAGAGTATGTGGAAGCTTTAAAACAGGCATGCAGAACCTCTTTCAGCACAAGGTCCAAATTCCATTTCAGAAAAGCGTTCAGGGGCTGCATTCCAGTGGTGGGAGGGCCAAAGGCAAAAGGAGCAGAGCAAAAAAAAATAATACCAGCATATTTTAGCTTCAAGCTCTTACTGCCAGGAAATAAGCCTTAGGAGAGGCATGGGGGTAGGGCCAGAGGGAGTGGGAGGGGCCATCTGGGGAACCCCCAGAGGGGTTTATTCAGTCCCCAGGAGGGCCAGATTTGGCCCCTGGGCCTGAGGTTCTGCACCCCTGCTTTAAGATGGCATTGTGATGTAGCCAGCTTTTACCTTTTCCTAAAATGAATTAGCAAAAGAAATCATCAAGTGTGCAAATTTATCAGAAAATAAAATAAAACAAATCAGAGAGACTGGATACTGTCCTGGAAGAGTGACAGCAGAACACTAATCTGCCATCCAGGTGTACCAGATTGGCAGGCAGAGGGCAGGAATCCACCATCAGTCAGTAACCATATAAACCCCCCAGGTGAGATCCAGCAGCTAGAGGAGATTAAATTCTGCCATAATCCAGTCAGCAGCAGCCTCTTGTGGCTATGAAGAGGCACAGCAGAAAATACCACACCAGTATTTTTATGGCATCCAGAGTCCAGACCTTCCACCAGTGCATCCCAAACCTTTTATACATGGGGTACATTTTTTCTGTACTAAAATTGGAAGCACGCTTCACATTGAGAAAGATATGTACAGATTGTCTCAGTCAGCTCCACAAACCATGGGCAAGATTTCTCCTTATTACTGCAGTCAGTTAATATAGATGTCCTGTCCTCCCCTTTTTGCTCAAGGATGGGATTGTATTTTCTGGGTGACGCTGAGGCTTCTGGGATTCCCTTACCCTTGCTAGCTGTAGTGGAGGCTGCATCAGATGAGTCCTTGATCCCTCCCTTGGGAGGATGGCACATTTCATACATTGGCAGAGAGAGTGAGGGGATCAATGCTGCACAGGTTCTGGTGGGTATATAAAGTGATGAATGCATCCAACATTGGTGGCTTATTTTCAAGACATACACTGGCCCCTCTCAAGTCATTGTAATATGCTCCAGCACACAGTTTGGGAATCACTAGTCAACAGAGATGGGACTTTGTCTAGAAGGGAAACAACATTCAGAGTTTAATTCGCAAGGTACCGTTACCCAGTTTGGCTTCTATTGAGTCTGAACAAGCACATTATCAAAAGAAGGCTGCAATCCTATACCCACTTGCCTGAGTGTGAGGCTCACTGAACACACTGAGGCTTACTTCTGATCAAAACATGAATAGGATTACACCCTTAACTCCATAGGAGAGCTGTAGGACTTTTTTCTGTCTAAACATTCATAGAATCATAGAAAAGTAGAGTTAGAAGGGGCCTATAAGGCCATCGAGTCCAACCCCCTGCTCAATGCAGGAAACCAAGTCAAACCATCCCCGACAGATGGCTGCACCTTGAATGCCTCCAATGTGGGAGAGTCCACCACCTCCCTAGGTAGTTGGTTCCATTGGCGTATTGCTCTAACAGTCAGGAAATTTTTCCTGATGTCCAGGTGGAATATGGCTTCCTGTAACTTGAGCCCATTATTCCGTGTCCTACAAACTGGGATGATGGAGAAGGGATCCTGCCCTCCTCTTTGTGACAACCTGTCAAGTACTGGAAGAGTGCGATCATATCTCCCCTCAGTCTCCTCTTCTGAAGGCTAAACATGCCCAGTTCTTTCAGTCTCTCCTCATAGGGCCTTGTTTCCAGTCCCTTTATCATCCTTGCTGCCCTCTTCTGAACCCTCTCCAATTTGTCTACATCCTTCTTAAAGTGTGGTGCCCAGAACTGCACGCAGTACTCAAGATGAGGCCTAACCAGTGCTGAGTAGAGGGGAATTATCACTTCACGCGATTTGGAAGCTATACTTCTATTAATGCAGCCCAAAATAGCATTTGCCTTCTTTGCAGCCACATTGCATTGCTGGCTCATATTCAGTTTGTTATCTACAACAATTCCAAGATTCTTCTCACTTGTAGCATTGTTGAGTCAAGTGTCCCCCATTCTGTAACTGTGTACGTACAGTATTTGGTTTCCTTTCCCTAGGTGCAGCACTTGGCATTTATCCCTATTAAATTTCATTCTGTTGTTTTTGGCCCAGCGCTCCAGGCTATCGAGATCTCTTTTAATTTTGTTTCTGTCTT
This sequence comes from Shinisaurus crocodilurus, assembly GCA_021292165.1. Classification (NCBI taxonomy): domain Eukaryota; kingdom Metazoa; phylum Chordata; class Lepidosauria; order Squamata; family Shinisauridae; genus Shinisaurus; species Shinisaurus crocodilurus. The sequence continues at coordinate 116,981,411 of CM037877.1, forward strand.
CCAAAGTATTAGCTGTTCCACCCAACTTTCTGTCATCTGCAAACTTGATAAGCATTCCCTAAGGGTATAATCCTGTCTAAACATGTTTAGGATTACACCCATAACCCCATAGATTCCAAAGGACAAATGTGTCTAGTTCTGTAGAGGATGGGGCTACCAAAATCAATGGGACTTCCAAGTAAATATGGTGAGGATTAAATTGCAAGTTTCAGTGCCTTTAAATCAGGATTCAATTGGAATGTGTAGAAAAGGTTAATGTTTTTCATTTACAAGTGAGGCATGCAACAAAATGTTGCAGGGTGGTGTGCTCTTGCTCCGGGTGCCAGCCAGCCAGCCATGCCTTCTTTCAGGATATTCCATTCCCCCGCCCTCCCAATTCCACACACCCCACCCACTCACTCAATATTCTGTAAGCCCTTGTAAAAGGTGAAGTGCTGGGTTGCCACCAGTTTTAATTAAGAAAAAAAAGGTGATTTCCCAAATCATTCACTATCTTAAAATGTGAGCTACAGTTATAGTCCATAAAAGCTTATGTCACAATAAAGAACCAAAAGGTTCTTTGTGGGTTTAGCTGGCTCGGGAACGCTGGGAGTTGTAGGACTTTTTTCTATCTAAGCATGTGTAGGATTGGATTGCGCCGTAACTTGGCCATCCCTTGCCCCTGCTTTATATGCTTTTTTTTTTGTTTATTATCCTTGCAGACATAAAACAACAGAGCCAACCCGTACTATATTTGTTATTCTCCTTCATCAACTTAACTAGCACTTAACAAAAATTATGCCTAATAATCCGTTTCGTCCGTCATTTAATCTTAACTTTATTCAGTGCTATATTGAACGCTTTATTCAACGCTATATTGTTGCCTCGCCCAACCTGGTACCTTCCAGACGTTTTGGACTACAGCTCCCAGCATTCCTGTCCAATTAGCCATGCTGGCTGGGACTGATGGGAGTTGAAGTCCAAAATGTCTGGAGGGCACCATGTCGGCGAAGGCTGCGGCCACTGCCCCTGTTAATAAACTTAGGATTCTACTTCCTTTCTAACTACTTTCTGTATTTTATTTTTAAGCAAAATAAGCTGTTTCTTTTCCTAAGTTAGGAATGAAAAGGCCCCGACGGCAGTAAAGGCGCCTGAATGGCATGCAAAGAATCGCCCACCTCTGATGATATTCCTTGGACTAATAGACTGAATGAGATTTCTATTGAGCATGCGCCGTTAGCGGTGCTGCCTCACTCGGTGTGGCTTCCGAATACCATTTGAGCATGCGCTTTTTGCAAACAGGGCCACCTTCCTTCCGTTTCGGCTTCACAATCTCACTGAGCGTGCTCCAGGCTTGCTTTGCCCACACGTTGGCTTTAACATGGCAGGCGTGCTGCGTTTCTAGTTCGGTTGCTCGCGTGCAGTTGGAGGCAGCTTATTGGTAAGCGGGCAGTGCGGGTGCCGGGATCACAGAGATACTCCCCTCGCCCCACCTGAGGAGTCTGGTTTACACATCATCGCCTTGTAAATAGACGGTAGGCAAATTACAGGGCCCTTATTTGCAAAAGGCTCTCCCCACCCATCCCCCGCCCGCTTTTTAAAATTTTATTTTAACAGCATGGTTCAGAACCCAATACATTCATGGAGGGACAGATGTGTTGAAATAAGTTCCCAGATCCTTGCAGTGCTCAGCCATAAAGCACACTGAGTAATTTCCCCCTTGAGCCTTTCGGATCGGGGCGTGACGGGGGCGGGATGGGGCACGAAAATAAGAACGTTAGAAGAACTATTTCGTTCAGGATTCTGTTTCCAACAGTGGCGAGACGACTGGGACTCGGGAGATCCGGGTTCTAGTCCCCGCTCGGCCATGAGACTCACTGGGTGACTGGGCCAGTCACTGACTCTCAGCCTAACCTACCTCACAGGGTTGTTGTGAGGATAAAATGGAGAGGAGGAGGAGGATTATGCAAGCCGCCTTGGGTTCCTTGCAGGAAAAAAGGCAGGGTATAAATATAATAAATTAAAAAAACAGCCCTGTCCTGTCATTGGTCCCAGCATCTGATATTCCTAGGTAGATCGTTTCATGGAAGATCAATGTAGAGCTATTCTGACTAATAGCCATTGACGGCCTTCTCCTCCATGAATTTGCTTCATCCCCTTTTAAAGCCACTTAAGAGGTCCTCACCACATCTTGTGGCAGTGATTTTAATGATGTGTTGTATGAAGAAGTACTTCCTTTTTTCTGTCCTGAGGCTACTGCCAATTGGTTTCACTGGGTGACCCAAGTTCTAGTGTTGACATGAGGTGGGGAGAGGTTTCTCTCCGTTTAGCAGGTGAACAACTCTGTGCTGGCATGAAGATTAAATGATGAAAAAAAGTTGTCTGCTAAAGTTCCACCTGTTGGGCGGCAGAGCAACAGGGCCAGAAAATGTTGGGCATCCTAGGCAAAGTACCTCCCAACCTGTCACCTTTAAATGTCCATACATTTTTACCAAGAATCTTCTTTTGCTACCAAAACACCTGTTGTCATGTTTATGCGTATGTGTGTGATGTGGAGAGACACATTGCTTGCACATACACTCTTGCAGGATCCCTGTCAGTGAGGGAAGCCCACTTGGTGTCATGAGTGAAGAGTAGCTTTTGCTCTCATCGCAACAGTGCACCCGAGGACAGTGCTTTATTTTTTCTCATAGGAGTGAATGGCAACCATTTTCTTATATGGGTGGAAAGTAAAGCACTGTGTAGGGCAGGGCTGCCCACGGGGTTTAAGGGGACTGGGGCTGATGTGATGTCGGGGTCCTATCCTTGCCCCCTACAAGGACCCATACATGATTAGGGCTCTGGCGAGTAATGTGGCAGGGCTAGGACAGAGGAGCAGGTGCCTGCCCCCTTGCTTTGCCCCAGTTGCTCCCCCTACCCCAACCCCCCCCCCCCCGGACTTTTAAGGGAAATTTTGAACTGCGCAGTGGTATGTGATTGTAATTCATGTGCACAGTGTGTGCCATTACAATACGCCTATGCATTTTCTGTGCGTGTGCGTGTGTATGCACGTGCACACAGGCTTTGTTGCTAAGAGTCACATTCCATGACATTTAGAAGCCTACAAAGAGTGACAGAAAGTCCTCAGAACTAGAAATTTGGCTGCACTAATACAGAAGTGTGTTATAGTTCGCGTGAAGTGATGGTTCCCCTCTACTCAGCACTGGTTAGGCCTCATCTTGAGTACTGCGTCCAGTTCTGGGCACCACACTTTAAGAAGGATGTGGACAAACTGGAGAGGGTTCAGAGGAGGGCGACATGGATGATAAAGGGACTGGAAACAAGGCCCTATGAGGAGAGACTGAAAGAACTGGGCATGTTTAGCCTTCAGAAGAGGAGACTGAGGGGAGATATGATAGCACTCTTCCAGTACTTGAAGGGTTGTCACACAGAGGAGGGCCAGGATCTCTTCTCAATCATCCCAGTTTGCAGGACACAGAATAATGGGCTCAAGTTACAGGAAGCCATATTCCACCTGGACATCAGGAAAAATTTCCTGACTGTTAGAGCAATACGCCAGTGGAACCAACTACCTAGAGAGATGGTGGGCTCTCCCACTCTGGAGGCATTCAAGGTGCAGCTGGACAGCCATCTGTCAGAGATGCTTTGACTTGGATCCCTGCATTGAGCAGGGGGTTGGACTCGATGGCCTTATAGGCCCTTTCCAACTCTACTTTTCTATGATATTTAAACTTCACACAAAAGGCATCATGAACTCCAACCAAACTTCACTTGTAGTGAGGGATAAAAACAACAACTAAGAACAAGGGGGGGGGGGGAACAGACGCACAGACACAGTACAGCACTCCTTGTTAAGAATGTCATAATGGACCTTTTCTGCCCTTATCATAACATTGACAACTTCACTTGACTTGTCAGGAAAGGGGGTCCCCATGTTCTAGGAAGATTTTCCTCATCTTTGAAACATTGGTGAACACTATGTGGAGATTAGCACTGGAGTCTGTGGGGAGTATCTTTGGTAGTGGGAGAAGAAATGGGGTTTGGGGTTCTGGAGTAGTCTGAACTACTCATTTTATTTTTCACATTGTTGGTCAATTTTAACATCAGTTAACATAATGCAACTGTTGCATGACTTTAATTTTGAACTGTACAAATGTTCTTTTGTAACTCCATTTTTTTTTACTGGAACTGCACATTTTGTGTCTAGTTGCATATATATATATATATGACCTATCCCTCCCCGAACCAGGTAGTGGAGCTAAGCCTCTTCTAGACACAGAGAGTCAAGCTTGCTTCTATTTGCACCACTCCATCTTTAGTTCTATTGATCATGGGACAGTATGATAGAATGTTAGGAACTGGATCCTGCCAATACTGAGCTGTTACAGTTCTAAAAATACGTTCGAGTTTTTTCAGTGTTTTCTTATACTACTTCAGGTATTCATATTCACGTATTAAAATGCCCAAGTATTAAAAACAACACCTGCTTCTTGTTTTTAGGTGCACCCTGTTACTTTGATTTGCTCTTAAGGTGAGGAGAGACATACATTTCCTCCTTTTTCAGTTGTGTGTACTGAGGACAACATGAGAAATCTAAAATTACTGAGAATGCGGGAATGCCAGCCAGTCCGATCCCTTGGAACTCCTCAGGGTTTCTCTCTCCGTTCAGACAGGGGGACACTATTAATCAGCACAGAATATGGAGTTGTGGAGCTGGATCCTGTCACACAAGAGGTGAGACACTGCATGTCAATTATGGATTTATGTTGTAAGAATGGTCTGCCTGGCAATTGCTGTGTACCTGAAATTGTCTGTTGCTGGCTATTTTTACTACTGTCCTTGGCCTTTTATAGGGCTGCCTAACTGTGTGAGTATTTCGGCATAAGAAACTTCTAATTTATGTGGCTTACAGTGACATTATGTATACCGCAGGAAGAATCAGGTCTGCTTATGTCCACATTACAGTACAGTACTTAATTTTCCTCTCCACAGAGAAGTAATTTCTGTGAGGTATTAAAAGCAGTTCAGAGTGGATGCTTGGGTCACTTCATTTCACAGGGCATAAAACTAAGCAGGGTCAAGCCTGGTTATTATTTGGATGGGAGACCCCTTCTCTAGTTTCCTGCATTGAGCAGGGGGTTGGACTCGATAGCCTTGTAGGCTCCTTCCAACTCTATGATCTATGAAATCTATGCAGGCAGCATTTACAGTAATACCTTGGATTACAAGTAACTTGGTTTGAGAGCATTTTGCAAGACAAGCAAATTTTTAAATATTTATTTAATTTTTTTTTACTTGATATACAAGTGTTGTCTTGCAATACAAGTACTGTAGTACGGCTTAAATTAAAAATCTCTGTACAAATTTTTTTTGGGGGGCTTCGTTTTGATATAAGAGTGTTTTGGATTACAAGCACATTTCCGGAACGAATTATGCTCTCAATCCAAGGCATGACTGTACTAAAGATTTTGTTCAAATTATATTAGATTTTTGCAGAATTGGAGGATGCCACTGAGTGTAAATTATAGGTTCGAGGGAATCTTTTCTACTTTGGTTTGTCTGCCCTAGAAACCATCTTTCTGTGCCTCTGCTATAGAACCTCTATACTTTGCAAAGTATTCTGGGATACATTCCAGGGCACACTCTTGAGTCGTACAGCTACAAACCAGGCCTGTTGGGCTTTGGTGTTTTTTCTCATGAACCAAAAGTGCACCTAGAATGTGCCCAGTTTTCTCTTGTGGGTATTTGTTGCAGGGAAAGTTCAGTGATAATGAACTAGCTGTCTTTCACTACATTTTGTCTGCTATTACTGATAGTGAGGAACCCCTGATAGACTTCCAAGCAACTTCAGGATTCCTGAGAATGCAGTTTGAAAACCACTGCATTAGAGGGGCAGTTTACAATTTCCTATTCTTTGGATGCCAAATTATTGACCGGGTTCGGATGTCAACATAATCTCTTATGTGCTAGACCAGCTAGAGTGCGATCACTCCTGCTTGGCTCCTCTTTTAAAATCCCAATTAAAAGGTAAACAAACATCTAAATAAGGGCCCCCAATGCGGTGCCCGTGGGTGCCACATTGCCTACGAGCACTTCCAATGGTGCCCGTGAAGGATTCATAGATTATAGAGTTGGAAGGGGCCTACAAGGCCATCATGTCCAACCCCCTGCTCAATGCAGGAAACTAGAGGAGGGGGTCTCCCATCCAAGTAATAACCAGGCCTGACCCTGCTTAGCTTTCCACACTCAGACAAGTGGACTAAATATCCAAATAAGTATCTATTTGGAGGTGGCGTCTATATGCCACCTATTCAAACATTGAAAGTGCTGTAAGGTCCTCAGTCCACTGCATTATAGGTGGTGAGTATTTATCCTTCCAATGTTGTAATATTAGTCTTTTAGCTGTGAAAGGGGCATGTAGAATCCATTTCCCCTTCCATTTATACTTTCCATGAAGCAGGTATATAATTTAAAACAGCATGTACATCAGTGAATATTAAAGACTGTTCCAGTACAAAATTTATCTGTGTAATAATCTCCTCCCAAAAAGAAGCAACTACTGGACATTGCCAAAACATAGGTTTAAAAGAAGCGTTAGCTGCATTGCACCACCAGAAATTAGCTGAATTAGATAGTCCCGTATTAAAAAGACATTGCGGTGTCCAATAGAACAGTTTTTGCTGAATAAGAAACAGCCTAAGATCCATAGTTGTGATGGGCAAATGCCAAAGTGGCAATCCACTGATTAGGCACTTTGTGGTGGTGCCCACAGCAGTTTCTCAAATTCCCAAATGTGACCACTGGTCCAAAAAGGTTGGGGACCCCTGATTTAAATATTTCCAATCTACGTGCAAGAGATTATTCTTCATGCATATGCTAGATGAAGATGCATATTGTGTACTTCATTTAAGTACTCTGTGCCAAGTAGCCTGAAGGCAGGACACTTTACAGCTGATAGAGATGTGTGCACCAGTTTGGAGCAACACCAATAAAAGAGTGTCCTTTAACCACTTTCTGGTGGCGGTCTTTGTATGAGCCAACTCCCATGATCAAATCAGTGTGCAGCACAGGAGCAGGGAACTGTCCCATGGCCCTTTCTGTTTTGTTTTGGTTTTAAAGGTTGCAAATGAAGTTGTTTTGACAGCGGAGGGTTTCCTACCAGAAGATGGAAGTGGGTGCATTGTGGGCATTGAGGACTTGCCAGATCAAGAGTCTGTCTGTGTGGCTACTGCAGCTGGAGACGTTATACTGTGCAATCTGAACACAAACCAGGTATGGCAGAATGGCAGGCAGAGTCGTGCAACCTCCAGCAATGCCAAAGTAGGGCATAAGGCAGATGTTCTTGCCTTAGGGAGCAACCCTATAGCATGTTTAGATAGAAAAGCGTCCCACAACTCCCAGCATACCCCAGCCAGGTGTGCTAGGAGATGTAGGACTCCCCCCCCCCCCCCCGTCTAAACGGACATAGGATTCGCCCTTAATGTTCTTATCCTCAGTTGGGGTTTTAGCCTTTGCCCTTTTTTTAGTGTAGTATATTGGCTTCTTGAAATTTGTTGCCTTTATTTTTAAAAAAGCGAGTAGGAGGGAGCAATCCTATGGCCCCAGCATCTGACTACATAGGTTATTTCAGATTCCCAGATCCAAGGTGAGAGATAGCACTCTGACCTTGGAGCTGAGAATTGGAGCTCTGCCCCCTCCCCCACCCCCTGCACAGCTAGCACAGAAAGAACCGCACTGGCTGTTCCCTGAGGTCGGGAAAGTGAGGCCAGAGAGGGGGAGAAGGGGGTGTTCTGGTGGGCAGGGAGGTGAGGAGACTGGAGAGGACAGGATATGATTTATCCTGACACCTCTCCAGCCTCCTTCCCTCCCCCTCCGAAACGCCCCAGCTAGTCAGGCAAAAAAGCCTATCTAGTGAAATATGCAGAGTGGGAGGATGGGGAGGTGACAATCACCTCTGCTGCTCCTCCCGCTCTGCACAGGATGACCATAAGTCTCCGAGTTCGGGGGTTTACGGGCATCACCATAGAATTATGCCCTAAGTGATGTAAGCTATCACTCATGTATATTTTGCCAGATACATGAAATGGGAAGCTACAACCAATGACAGGCTCCGTTCACGGGGAAATGTTGAACCTGATCTTAATTGTAATTGTTTAACTTTTTCTCCTTTAAAAAAAATTGAAAAGAAAATGGTACTGATCTGAGTTGTCTTAGGTTGGAGCAGTTAAAGGCCTTTGAGGGAAGCTCATATGCAGAATTATGGAAGTACTCATGGGTTTTACGGAAGGATATACTAGAACAGGAGCACCACTGGCCTGACACACAGATATCTGATCAGGTCATGCTTTTTCTAGCATTGAGACAATTGATGGGAATGTGTCACCTGCTTAATTTCTCTGTGTCAGGCTGCTGTTAAAAGCACCGGAGTAGCATTAGCTGAAGAACCACTTTCCCCAGTACCAACCAACCCAGGGAGGCTTTGCTTCTGGTGCCCTTGAGGAATGTAATCCATGGAGATCCGGGCTCTAGTCCCCGCTCGGCCATGAAGCACACTGGGTGACTTTGGGCCAGTCACTGACTCTCAGCCTAACCTACCTCACAGGGTTGTTGTGAGGAGAAAATGGAGAGGAGGAGGATTGTGTAAGCCGCCTTGGGTTCCTTGCAGGAAAAAAGGCGGGGTATAAATATAATAAATAAAAAAAATAAAAATAAATAAATGGGGCAGCCACACATGGCAGAGCCTTCTCAGTGGTAGCACCTTGTCCGTAACTTCCTTCCAGTGCAATGTGGCTGCCCCTACGCTGTTGCCATTCAGACGCCAGTTAAAGATGTCTTTATTTGTACAAGCTTTTGGGGGTATAGGCAAATGTTTTTTCTCTTCTTTTTTTTTGTATTGTAGTGACGGTTTTATTGTATATTTGTATTTTGGAGTGATGAGTTTAACGGTGTTCATATGTTGTGTTTTTATATGGCTTGTTAGCCACCCTGGGCTCCTTGCAAGGAAGGGTGGGATGTAAATATTAATAAATATAATAAAGTAGATAATAATACTCTTTTGCAGCTGGAGTGTGTCGGGAGCGTAGACAGTGGATTAACTGTGATGAGCTGGAGTCCTGACCAAGAGCTCATCCTCCTTTCTACAGGTGCACTGCAAACTTACTAACCCAATATTGTTAGTCTCACTCTTTACCTTTTGGTTCGGTGCAGACATAACACTGTTTCATTACAAACCATGGCTTTGCAAAACAGTAACCAGCCTTGGGAATATGTGGTTTCTCCCTTCTCCAGTGTGAATTTCCCCCTATCCCTTCCCTTCATTTCCCTTTCCTTACTTGTCTTAAACGTGGGTTAATGTTTCTGCATGCACCAATGCCCGTGGTGCAGCACCAAGCTCAACTCGAGGGGTGGGGAGGAGGGGTAGCTTTCGTCTACAGCAAGGCTCTCCAACCTTGGGTCCCCAGATGTTGCTGGACTACAGCTCCCAGAACCCCTTGCCATTAGCCATGCTGGCTGGGTATGCTGGGAGCTGTAGGCCAGCAACATGTGGGGACCCAAGGTTGGAGAGCCCTGGTCTACAGGGAATCCATCCCCCTGGTCAGGTACCCTGTCCAGCAGTCAGCCAGTTTTGCATGTGTGTACCTGGTGTTGGGATCTCGTGACAGGATTGGGATTCTGTTGGTGTACTGACCACCCCATTGCCTAAAGTCTCCCTGCCTGAGCTGACAGATGTGGTCTCAAGTGTGGTGTCGAGGGCCCCAAGGCCGGTGGTCTCGGAGGACTTCAATACTCATGCCGAGGCTGCCTTGACGGGCGGCTCAGGATTTCATGGCTTCCATGTCAACCATGGACCTGTCTCAGTTAATATCTGGCCCAATGCATGAGGTAGGACAGGTGTAGATTTGGTTTTCTGTAATGGATTAGGTAATCATGACCTGTGTTTGAGGGATCCAGTAATGACTCCATTGGCATGGACAGATCATTACCTGATCAGTTTTGATCTTCAGGCTGCCTGAAACCTCCGCAGGGGTGGTGGACCAAATTTGGTGGTCCACCCCAGGAGCCTGATGAATCCAGATGGCTTTCTGAGGTCTCTTGGGGATTTTTCCGCAGGCTTAGCTGGTGGTCCTGCCGAGTCCCTGGTCTCTGCTTGGAATGAGGGGATGACCTGGGTCCTCGTAATGATCACTCCCAAACTACCTTGGCCCAGTCGTAGAGCTGTGTCAGCACCCTGGATTCAGGGTAGCTGAGGGCAATGAAGTGACTGGGTTGGCAACTAGAGCACAAATGGCAGAAGACTCAGAGCAAGTATACCGAACACAGTTAAGAATCCATCTTAAACCTTATTCTGTGGCAGTGTTGGTGGCAAAGAGATCATACTACTCCGCCAGCATTGCATCTGCTCGGTGTTGTCCAGTGGAGCTTTTTCAGGTGGTGAAGGGTGTTCTTGGAGTGGCCCTGAGAAACAACAACTTGAGCCCTCAAAAGCCCACTGTGATCAGTTTGCTGGACACTTTGCAGATAAAGTCATCCGTTTCCGTTCCAATTTAGGCACCATTGTTTTAACAGAACTGGAGCTGGATGTGACCAGAGAGCCATCTAGTTATCATGAATATCATCTGTTTTCATGAATTCAGCTTGTACGGCTGAATTTCTTCTCTAGATCTCTCTCTCTCTCGTCATTTTCAGTACTTGTCCTGACAACCACAGACATAGGGGTTGGAATTCTGTGTCGAGATGACTTATGTTAAATTAGCTCATCTCAGCTGAGCAGGAAAGTTTTAATTGGAAGGCCCATTGTGTGTTTGCACTGTGACAGGTGAACAGACTCTCATTCTGATGACAAGAGACTTTGAACCAATTACGGAAAAACAGATCCACCAAGACGACTTTGGAGAGGGTGAGTTGGTAGTGCAGATACTGGATGCTCAGAAAATAGATGACTGTGTCTTTGTGAAAGAGAATGATAAGTAGAGGTAGAACTGAATGAAGACTGAAAGTACTGTACCAGAAAACTAGATCCAACTGCTCAATGTGTCTGTTGTTGTGTTATGGCAGCACAGTCATAGCATTGAATTGGGATGATGGGAGTTGTGGCCCTTCAGTTGCTGGTAGACTACATGTTCCCCACCCCTGGTCTAGAATCATGCAAGCTACCAAAAAACCTGGAATATTAAGGCTGTCAATGGACTGAAATCCTTTCCATTGACTAATGATCAGGCTTTTAATTGACCCTGAAAATGTGCATGTTACTAAGTCCTCAGCAGATGCAGCTTTTCAAATCTTAGTGCTTTATAAAATTGGTGGAAGTCTTCCCATACAATCCTGATGAAATATTTTATTTACTGTCTTGTTACATAAAGGAATGATGGGAATAACCACCTTAACTTCAATAAAAATCATTTAGGGGTTTCATGATTGGTCTGGGAAGATCTGATACAGCAGCATTGCTGCAGAGAAGCATGTTCTCAGGTGCCTGAAGGAAATATTTATTCTGCCCAATACGTTTTGGAAAAAAATCTCCTTCCTTCCTCAGGGGCCACTTATCTTTCTTCAGATGTCTCAAAAAAGAATACTTCCATTATCTCTTCTGTGGTGGAAATTTTCAAAACAGAAGAGATAGTGGAAGTATTCTTTTTTGAGACATCTGAAGAAAGATAAGTGGTCCCTGAGGAAAAAAGGAGATTTTTCCCGAAACACGTTGGGCAGAATAAATATTTTCTTCAGGCACCTGAGAACTTTCTCTCTTCTGTTTTGTGACATATAAGTGCCTTCCCCTCTTGTTGTTTCTCTGCAGAGAAACATGAGCAGACCCGATCAGTCCCTTAGATGAGAGATCACTAGTGAGGAACTTCACGAAAGAGCAGAACAGAAATGTAGCGTGTCTTGCCTTGCAAACAGCAAGGTCTTCTGCTGGTCCCATTCATGACTAGGAAATGCAGGACATCAGGTAGATTGGCATGATGCAATAATGACTTGTAAAGCTTGCAAAACCTTTTGAGAACTAGAAGGAAGTATTGGAGAAGTGGGAGTAATAATATTTTTTGTCAAGTTGTTAATTTTTCAATCCTCAAATATTGCGTTTGCTTTATTTCTAGGGAAGTTTATTACTGTTGGTTGGGGTAAAAAGGAAACACAGTTCCATGGATCAGAAGGGAAGCAGGCGGCTCACACAAAGCCAATGGTACTGTTTCTTTTATAATATGAATATTGGTTGCATGTACAAAAAAAAAAAGTATTAAAAGTATACAGTTGCAAGATGATGGATATAAAGAAGACACAACCCCATTACGTACACAAATAACAAATATTAAAATACATGCAATAAATGTATACAATTAAAATACATGCAATAAAAGCATTGGATTTGGACTGAAGAGATTCAGGCTCCAATCACCACTCAGCCATGAAGCTCACTGCAAGACCTTTACACAATCAGATGGACCACATTTGTATGTAGCTTTAAGCCAAGATTTAGCGTTATATGCACAAGCCCCTGCAATAAAGCCTCGGGCTCATGTGCTCCCCAATTGTCTGTCCTCCCAAACAGCCAGGAGGAGGAATAATCTATGAATCAGTTTCACTTTTCCCGATTTGTGGCTTGTCGTTATGTACGTACCATAATCATGGTTTAAAACAAACTCTAGCCAGTGAACCTGAGGCTTCGCTTGGGCTTACAGAGGCTGGTGCACATAACACTAAATTCTGGCTTCGCATTATGTATGGACGGGCCCGCATGCTCTCTCAGACTAACCTACCTCACAGGCTTGTTGGGAGGATAAAAGGGGAAGGTGAGGGAACTATGTATGCCATTCTGAATTCCTGAAAGGAGAGCAAGATACAACTTTTAATAATATTAGAGTGGAAGACCGACAACCTGGTCTTCTGCGTGGGTTCAATGCTAAGGGGGTAGCGAGTCCTGGGGCGGCCTTCTCCGAGATCCCCAGCGACTATCACCCTTAGCCCAGAACAAAGGGATAACTTATAGCCACAGAAGTATCTTTTAGAAAACAAGTTTATTTACAACATTACCTTCACAAACCCAGACACACGCCAGCAATACAGCTTATCAGTACAGTACAAAGTAGCAAGCAAGAAGTCTTAAGGACACCGTGATTTCAGGGCTCTCAGCTAGTTAGTTCAGCTCGGGTCCCGGCAGAGGCCCGGTCAACCGCACGTGGCTAGCTGGGTTCCCTGGCGGAGGCCCGGTCTACCCAAGCGGCTAGCTGGGTTCCCGGCGGAGGCCCGGTCTACCCAAGTGGCTTGTGAGTGATTTCAGCTTGGTTTCCCGGGGGTCCGGTCAACCCAAGCGACCAGTGATTTCAGCTAGCTGGAGCGTGCCGGGTGTGGCTACCCGGGGTTGCCAATCCTTTGTTCTCTTACCCCAGGCATGGGGCAAGATTGTGGATCAGGTCCAACAACCCAGTTCCCTTGCGCAGGGTGTTTTATACCTTGGTGTTTCAGGTAGCCCCTCCCTCCGTGATCAGGTGGGTTGACACCCTCCCTGAGGGGCGGCCTTTTGGGTCAGGTGGAGTGACGCCCTCCCCCCGTGGGATGGGGTCCCTTTGAAGCCACTTGCTTAATGGTCCGATCCTATGGTGTTGAGTGGCCATTTCTTAGGGGTGCCGAAGTGTCTGCTCTGGAGAGGTATTCAAGTCTTATGTAGATGGGGCTGATATGCAAGAGCATTGACAAACCTGGGGATGCTTCCTGCCTTCCCCCCTGGGATGATTCTATGCAGATGTTGTTTGTCCCCTTTTGCATCTGTGGAGACTGGCTGTCTCCCCTCCTGGGTCTCCTTCCCCCCTCCTTGGTGAGTGTGTGTGTGTCAGGCAGGGGGCTTAGGTTGGCTTTCTCCACAATTAGTATTAGCCTGCTACACTGTCTAAAGCCCTCTCCAGCAACTTACGGGAGAGCCATCCTGTAGCCCCTCCCCCCTATTCCCATAGCCACCACTCTCTCAATGCACCTGTCGAACCTTTAGCTGGGAGTGTGGACTACAACTGGTATTTCCTGGGTGTCTATTTAGCTCTGGAGTCTCCAGTTGCTGGTCCCTTTTTTAAAAAAGTAAAAGTAAAACTGTAAATAATAAATGATTTTAAATTTCTGGTGTTGTTTTTTTTTTTTTTAAATAAAACCTCTTTATAAATTCTGAAACCTGAGAGAACCATGAGCTAATAGTTGTTGTTTTCATTTTAAAAATATTTTATTTAAATTCATAAGAAAAATATGAATTCCTACAAACAAAGAGGACGAAATGCAAACAGACAATGATATCAGAAATCATGAAAAGCTGATTATAATCCGGTCACATCTAAAAGAGTCCTTCCAGATTGTTCCATGGGTATTTGGTGGTCTTCTTTCCATAGCTACATTTCTAATATAATCCATAAAACAGTGCCACGTGCTGGCAGAAGAGTCTTTATGTCTTGCTGACCACCATAAGTTAATAGTTAGCCTACTTTGGTGCCTTCTGAGCTTTAAAAATTTAAAATGTAAAATAATACACTTCACCATTAGGGCTAATCTAAAGTTGTATCAAAATTTCCTTTGATATAGTCCAAGGTTCTCAGGGAGAAAGATAAAAAAAGAGGAGAGCATCGGATTCCAATGTTTTCTTAATGCCTAGCCAGAATGCGGCAGGAGATTTCACAACAGATGTGAAAAATTTATGTTAAAGAAGTGATCTCTCTAGTAGCTGTTACCAACTGCCCAGTCTTGAAACAACAGCCAGGCTGGAGTCCAAGAGGGCACTATGCATAGTCTTACATTATATACATTTTTAATCTATAGATGTTGCTATAGATTAGGGACTGGCAACTGACAACATCTGGGGAGGATTCTCCTACTGGAAGACTGCCAGCTGGCACACAGTGGTAGCAGCTCCTTAATTTTCCAGCCTTCTTCTGGCTGGAAAATGAGGGGAGGGGGAAATAGGCAGAAATAACATGTGTAGTTGCAGGGCAACTATCCGACCATCACCTATTGTTTCCAGGTTAACAGGAAGTGAACATCATATTATTTTTCCCAGGAAGTGTTGCCTGCTCTGTCATGGGATGACCGTAGACCTCGGATCACCTGGAGAGGAGATGGACAGTATTTTGCAGTGAGTGCTATTTGCCCAGAGACAGGTTGGTATGAGTTTTAAAACAATGAAACGCTGTTTGCTAACAATTTTGGATTGAGCAAGGAGAAAGGATGAAAATCATGATTTGAAAAGGAAAGATTGCCCAATCATCATCTTGCCAAGATATATTTTCCCAATATATCACCACGAGATGGAACCCCAGGGAGGGGTATGTAGATATGGACTGTTTCCATTCTAGGAGCAAAGTAAATGGGCCACAATTTGGAACACAGTTAAAACTGCAAAAGCTATTTCCACCCCAGACACTGGGGTCATCAGGGTAGCCCAATGGTATCCCTGAGTGCATCCCTTTACTTTCCCCCATATAAGTGAGTAGGTGTAGAGTTGTACCTGGAAAACACATTGTAGTTGGGGCAAAATGCATCACTACCCTGACACTGGGTGGTGAAGCCTCCACGAATGGGGCATATCTGTGTGTATGTGCACGTGTGTGTGCGGGGACCCCATGGGTTATGTTTGTATGCGATATATATTTGTGTTCACTGCACCCATGTTCACTGCACAGGCATTTCACTAATTTTATTCTAAAAAAGAGAGAGAAAAGGTTGCACCAGGCAGGTTATGAGCAATGAATGTACAGTTACTCAGAATGTAATATTGGCCTATATTGGTCTGGGAATTGTCACGGAATGTTCTTTGGAAGACTTCCCATGTTAAACATTGCCTGCAGTTCCTGAAAAACAATCCTGAGTCTTGTCTGTCTGTCTCTGTCCCTGACCACCCCACCTTCTCCAACTATGCAGGGGCTCGGAAAGTGAGAGTGTGGAGCAGAGAGCTTGTCCTGCAGACTACAAGTGAGCCTGTCCCAGGACTAGAACAAGCACTGGCCTGGAAGTGAGTAAGAAAGAGCTGCTGTCTGTGTGCGAGGAGTTTGCACTTTATTTGTACCTTCCCATTATTGCCTCACCAGCCCAGTATCGTTGACTTCACTGTGAAACTCAATCAGTTCCAATCTGTCCCTTCAGTCCTTAGTGAACACTTAGGAATGGGAGTAGTGGACACCAGCCTTCCCCAATCTGGTGTCCTCTGGATGTGTTGGACTGCAACTACCATCATTCCCAGCCAGCATGGCCATACTGACTGGGAATGATGGCAGTTGCAGTCCAACACATCTGAAGGGTGCTGTACAGAGTGTTGTGAAGTGGGGGGTGGGCGGCAGAGTATTCCAGCTGTGTTCTATTTGATTTGTATGGGCTGGTTTGCACATGATGACAACCCAGAGTATGGGTAGTCATTGTATCGTGGTTTGTTGTTGAATCGTGGGTTGTCATTACGTGTGAACCCTGCACAATGGTTTAACCATGGGTTGTTATCCACAAACAGCCCTGGAAGAGTACCTAGGGTTTGTTGTTGGATTGTGAACTCTGGGTTGCTTGTTGTTAAGAACCCATTGTTAAACCATAGTGCAGGATTCACACGTAAGGACAACCCACAATTCAAAAACAACCCACGATTCAATGACAACTCATACTCAACCCATACTTTGAGTTGTTATGTGCGAACCAGGTCTATGACATAAGTGTGACTTGTGCATTCCATTCTTTCCTGACCAAGGTAGGGGCTGTGAAGAAAGGGAACATTTGATTCTCAATGGCTCCTGCTGGGGCAAAGTAAATGGGGTTGCAGTCTAGAACACATGGGGGCATCCCTGCAATATATGGGTCCTCCCTACTCTACCCCCTCACCCATCATCTCTCCTAGTGACAGATATTTCCCTACTTCCAAAAAAAAAAAAAAGTGTGCTTGGGGAATTGTCGCCTAAAACATCGTTGCCCTAAATTATTCTTTTCTTTGTTTTTTTCTTGTACTTCAGGCCCTCTGGAAGCTTGATTGTATCCACACAAGATAAAGCCAACAAACATGATGTTGTGTTCTTTGAAAAAAATGGACTCCTTCATGGTGAATTTACACTTCCCTTCCAGAAAGGCCAAGCCAAGGTAAGATGACTCCCTGGGCTTCTCTATGTGAGGCATTTATTGTGAGCTTGTGATTCCTCGCTGACGGTAGTTTGCAGGTGCTTTACATGATGTCATCATCCTCAAGGGCTTCTCCCGTGTTTTCCAAGCATTTCTGTGGCTTTTTTTAGAACAAGGAAAATGAGGTATTATATTTCCAATGTGGAACAAACTGGAATGAGAGGCTCATGTTGTGAAGGACGACTGCTTAAGCTCACCCTACAAGGTAGACCACAGCACCAATGTATCCCTGGTCTGCTGCCCACCTCCCTGGTTCCTTTACACCAATTTGGTGTAGCAGCCCAGCCTTACAGACTAAAAAGGAACACACTCACAGATTTTAAGATGGAGAATTTATTAAAACAAAAATTAAAGATTAAGCAGTGTTGGGTCTCCAATGGTCCAATACATAAAAAATAAACCCTTATAAGAAAGGGCTAAAAGAAGGTAGGGAAAAGGGGGTGAGGTAGGTTGTTGTGAGGGAAGGGGAAGGGGAATAAAAAGGGACTCTAAAAGGATATGTAAAACAAGCCCCAAAAGTCTGCAAAGAACTGCTTGAGCCAAACCAGGCCTAGCTTCCCCAGCTGTCCTGCAAATCCAGCATACCTGCCCAAGATGGAACTTCCACAGCGTCCAGGCCCGAAGGAAGAACCCTGTGCCTTCCCCGCCCAACTCCTTTATCCAAAGCCAGGGTCCGTTTTCCCACCCAGCCTCCACCAATCCCATCTTTCTGCCTTCTGAAGGAGGGGGCCCTGCCCTTTCCCAGCTGCAGGCACTTTCTCATGATTTCATCCCAATTAACGTCTGGCCTTGCTACACAGCTCTGCAGATACTTGTTATATCCCAGGTGCCACTAAGTATCTCACGCTACCCAAGGACTCCCAACACATTCCAAGGAAGAGCAAGAGAACAAGGGTGAAAGAATTCAAAATCAATCAGAGGCGGGGGAAGGGGGAACTTAGCTTAGCCTCCGCCAAGTCCCATCTTCACACATGTATTTTCGCAATTCTACTATACCTTGTGGTTTTGTAATGGAACATATAGAAAGGCAGAGAAAGAGAAACCTCAGGGGAAAAAATCACGTGAAAAGGAGCTGATCTTAATCCTGTAAAGAATCAGGAAGCAGAAGCCTCAGTAAAGTGGTAGGTTAAAAACCTCATGTAGAAAACCCCCTTTCTTGGAAGGTTCGTTAATAGAATAATGTTTAGTCTGCACACTCTTTTCTCATGTGTGTGTCTAATGCTGTTTGCCCCTAATTGGAGGAATTTAGAATTCCATGCAATACATTGTTTTAAATTGTGCAGTGTTCTGAAGGAGATGGTACATAGTGGGAGAATAAGCATTCTGTTGGGAAATGTTTTAGCTAATGTGACAGCCGCGCCTTCGTTGCTTTAGGTAAATGAGTTGCTCTGGAATTCGGATTCTACGATATTGGCTGTATGGCTGGAGGAACTGAAAAGTGAAAATAACTCTGAACCAAAGATGTATGGTAAGAACATAGAATCCTTGCCTCTTAGGGTTCCAGAATTTCATAGACTGGGTAATATAGCCAGCAGTAGTCTGCACCCAATTACCTCGGTTTGTGCATGACTGCCCTCAGGCATTCGTATGCCCCGTTCACATGGAAGAGATACTGTATAAACTGCAAGTACATCAATGTGTGTGGTGGCTGCAGTTGAGGAGATAATTTTTTGACTGTCCTTAATGCAGGGAGGGGAGAGTTTATTAGGGGCAGGGACAGAATCTCAGCATCTGCCCCAAACTGCATGAGGTAGGGATCAGCAACTGTAGGCCCCTGGGCCAAATCTGATCTTAGAGGTGCTGCCTAACCTTCTACTTATAGAATCATATGATTCACTTGCCAACCTGTAGGCAAAAGAAATGTGGAGAAAGAGGCAGAAGAATGAAAAGGTGGAAGGAACAGACAGTTTTGTTGCTACCACCACTTGGGAAGTGTTTGTTTTACAACTAGACTGGGTGCTGCATCACTGGGGTGTGAGAATTTCTGAGACCTCAAAGGCTAGGGAGATTCAGAGCTCAGGTCTGTACTTTATTAGTTGTGGGTCTAAAGTAAACTTTCCTGTCCCCAATCCTGCATTCTGTAATCACTGTGTGTTCTGTGTGTAGTTCAGCTGTGGACAACAGGGAACTATCACTGGTACCTGAAGCAAAGCCTGCATTTTGGTGGCCCAGAGGGTAGCCAAACTCCTGTGTCCTTGGTGTGGGATCAGGAGATTCCCTATCGACTTCACATCCTCTGCCAGCAGTGGCTTTATCTCTGCTATGACTGGCACTGGAGCATTGACCGCAGCACTGGCAAAGGGACAAGCGACCTGGCAAGTGTGGCAGTCATTGATGGAGGTACGTTCCTAATGCACCAGAGTTTTTGAAGGTGTGTGGGAGAAGATTGCACGGTAGAATTAGGCCACTGGGTAGTAAAATTGTAAGCTGCATTTATTCCTTTACTCCCCACCCCCACACACATGCATCCTGCATTTCACAAGGATAATATGAATGTGACTTCGTGGCAAGGCTGTATGTTTACTGTGATTCCCAGAAGCATCTTACTGGCTGCTGTAGAAATAAGGATGCTGGATTAGATGGCCTTTGCTCTGGTTCACCTAGGCAATTCTTACATTCTTATTCTGTGAAAATGGGTCTCCCTCCCCCCCCCCCCTGGGATTCAGCATCCCGAGAATCTCAGCTTTGGCTGGTGTGTGTGTGTTTAAGGTAAGTTTATAACCCACATAGCCACAAAGTGTGGAAATAGTATCTGGTGAATTCTCTGAAGCTCAGTCAGGTATCCAACAGCAACAGCTGTATTCTTGGCTCCATGCCCCTCCCCATGGCCCCGATCACGCCCGCCAGAGACTCGCTTTGATATAAGAGTGTTTTGGATTACAAGCACGGTTCCGGAACGAATTATGCTTGCAATCCAAGGTATTACTGTACTGCCCAGTGATTTCAATCATCTTTACAACAACCCTGTAAGGTAGGTTGATATTGTTAGTGCCATGTTTCTGACGGAGGGCTGAGGCTTTCTTAAGGCCACCTAGTGAGTTCATGGTAGAGGTGAGATTTGGCCTCGGATCGTCCCTGCTCAGCCTCTTAAGTCAAATGATTACGGGATACTTAATGACTGCCGACAGCTGAACACGTGAACAGACTCGACTGAAAAACATTGGCTTTTCATATGAAAGTTCTCTCTCTGGTGGCTGCATGCTTGAACCTGGCCTTAGCCATGGTGCTACAGCAGATCTCACCAGACGGGGGAAGCAGTGAGACACTAAACAATTTGCTTCAGATCTCCCAAGTATCGTTCCTCTGCCTGGAGTCCAAGATGCTGCTTCTTGTCTTCAAAGTCTTATTGTCTGATTTTTAGGAAAACCAACGACTGTGCCTAAGGACTGAGAGGAGAGCTGAAGGACTGTATGTCAAGCTCTGCCTGTCAGTCTCCACACAGAGGCACGATTGAGTGATTTTTCTCTCCTCCTCCTGTTTGAAAGACAAGGTGCTGTTGACAGCCTTTCAGCAGGCCGTGGTCCCCCCACCTCTGTGTACGTATCAGCTCCAACTCCCCTGTGCCGTCAATCAAGTTGCCTTCCCTACAGAACCTTCTAGAAGTGGGGATCTTGCCGTCCTGGATGCTAGTAACAGGATTTCCATTTATAGATCTGGTAGGTAATCTGAATGTGGCTTCAACTCCATCCATTATAAGCAGCAACTAGGACAGTGGTTTTTATATGGCTTTTTTATTTATGGTGTGGCCACATTTTTGAACGCTGACCCTTTATATGGCTGTTGTTGGGGAAAACTATAGGAGTGAGCCCCAGTTTTTCTGATCATGACACCTTTTTTCATATTAGACAAAGTAACGAATCTCGCTTGTAAAATTGGGTGTCTGCAATGGATGAATAGAAGAAAATAAGAGATTCATGAGCAATAGTTTGGTGCCAAATGGAGTTTAGAATTTATTGGGGGCATAGTATGAATAAGTTCATCCCAACCACAGCAGACAATGCTCATATCTCCTCTTAGATCCTGAGCATCCATTAAAAACTTGTAAGTTTTTTGTTGCTCTTTTCCACCACCATGAATAGACCCCCGTCCAACTCTATATTCTATGATTCTATTACAGAAAGAAGCAACAAGTGTCTCCCAAAATAATTCATAGGTTTATTTTCTTTTTAAGCGAGATGCGAACAGAATTACGGAATTTTCTACTGTCTTATAAACACAGCCAGCAGTTTCCCCCATTGTCCTCTGCAGTCTAAATTTCTCTCCTATTTGTTAGTTCTTGGTCATTGCCAGGGTTACAGAAAGGAGAGACCCAAGTGTGCCAGTGAGAGGACAGATCCTGTTGCTGTTTGTGTCTTTGGTCTCTTCTCTTCCCCCACCTGCCCTTATCCCATTTTTCTAGGAAGAGATGTGCCAAGGCTCAAGCCTGCCTGGAAATTTTTTATTTTATTTATTTATTATATTTATACCCTGCCTTTTTTCCTGAAAGGAACCCAAGGCGGCTTACATAATCCTCCTCCTCCTCTCCATTTTATCCTCACAACAACCCTGTGAGGTAGGTTAGGCTGAGAGTCAGTGACTGGCCCAAAGTCACCCAGTGAGTTTCATGGCTGAGCGGGGACTAGAACCCGGATCTCCCGAGTCCCAGTCCAACACTCTCACCACTACACCACACTGGCTCACAGGCTCCGCCTTGGGAGTCCTTCCTCGAGAGCCTAGTGAGTAGCTGCTTGCTGCAGTTAGGGACTACGGAAGTAAGAGGTGATCCTACAAACAGCAGTACTCATCAGCAACCCAGGTACTAGGGCTTACTTATGGAGGTACCAGTGTGGAATGGGCACCTGGATTTTTGCGCCCCTGGTCATGACTTTTCAGCAGCAATTTGGTGACTAAACAAAGCAGATAAAACATCCTGGGCTGGTGCTAATGTTGTTCTGTGACCTATTCTGTTTGCTGCCCTTTGACAGATGGTCATACAGATACAGACTCCACAGTTAAAGTCGATGCAGTTGGTGGAAGCAGACTTAAAGCTTCAGCTGCAGTCCCTCGGCTGGAAAAGTCATACAGGTACTGCAGGTTAAACTTAGAGCAGAATGTGGTTCTTGAGGGAACATAAATTCAATATCAAAATTGCGTTTAAAAGGAGCCATTGGCTTGAGCTGCTGTGGGGGAGTTCTGGACCACCTCCAGTTACCAGGATAGCTCTTCCCTTTGACTTTCTGTATTCTGTTACCATAGGTGCCATTTAGGGAAGACAGAGTAATAGGCAGCGGCTGCATAGTAATAGTTAGAAACATCCTGGAAGGTAGACCAGGCAGATAAATATTGGCTTGCCTAATATATCCAGTGGGAACAGGGCTAAAAAGGACCACCCACACATTAAAAGTATCACTATTTCCGGGATATGTATACACCTTTCTAACAAATCTTACATTGAACTTCATATGCCATTTTAATACCCAATCACCAGTAACATTGCAAACTGTGCCCCCTGCATCACTGCTGCTCCTGTGTCCGTCCCCCCTCATCACCACTGCCGCCTGCTTGCTGGCTCACTCTGAGGATCCCCTCAGAGCCAGAGAAAGTGGCCAGCACGATTCTTCAGAGGGCTGGCCAGGCCCCAATGATTGGCTCTGAGGAGGTTCTTCCGCAGAGCCAGGCATTATAGGAGAAGTATTATGAAAGATTGCCCAAGGTACAGGCAATCTCCTGGGACACCCCTCCCATAATGCCTGTTTCTGGGAAGGACTCCCTCAAAGCCAGCCATTTGGGCCTGGCTGGCTATCTGAATACCTGTGCCAGTTGCTTTCTCCAGCTCTGAGGGGATCCTCAGAGTGAGCCAGAGGGTGGGCAGCTGCTCCAGAGAGTCCCTGTCAGCCACTTGCTCACTGTGGCATTTGCCACAGTGGGAGAGTGGGACCACCGGTGCTCTGTGGAGCACCTGCTGTAGTGCCAGCTGGTGGGTGGGTGCTCCTCAGAGTCCCACCAGCCCTGTTCCCCCACTGCGGCAAATGCTGCAGTCAGAGAGCAGCCAGCAGGGATTTCCAGAGCACCCACTTGTAGTGCTGCTTCATGGCAGCAGGGGGGCCTCAAGGTGGTGACGTGCAATTCACCACTCATCTTGCTCGGACACCCGGGGTGGGGAATTCACCCTGCCTCGTGAGAAAGCCGGACCTGCCAATCACCCACTTTGGAGAGATCCTTCTGGAATGCTTTGCATTTCCTTTTCATTTTTCCCATCCTGAATAATTTATATTTATTTAAATATTTGAGCTTTCTTTCTGGGCCAAGTCCTCCCAAGGCAGTGGACAAAATACAATCATAAAAACAATGTTCTAATAAAATTTTAAAATACAAAAATGTTATTTTTAAAATACAGAAAACCTGCAATACATTTAAATTCACCCAGTATTAAAAAAACCCATTTCCAGAGCCACAACAAGAAAACAGCAGCATGACCAATAAAACACATCAATTAGAAGCCAGTCGAAACACACTGGGCTACACCACTGTTCACCCCTAGTTCAAAAGCAGCAGAGCAGGGATGGGGGGGAACCGTGCCAGCTGCCCCCCAGTGCCGCTTGGGCACTTGGGGGGCCGCTGGCTGGCACTGGTGCTCACCCAGTAGCCCTATGGCAAGAGCGGCAAGTGTTTTTTGCCACTCTTGCCATGGGGCTCGCTAGCTGGTCCCCTCTACCCACGATGGGGTCGGTTGTCCGGATTCGGATGACACGACAACCCATAATGGGTAGAACAACCCCTACAACCGCCCTGGGGAAACTGGTCTGCTCACGACACCCCATTGTGGGTAGCAACCCACGATGGGTTGTCGTGTCATGTGAACTCAGGCATTGTAACCTTCACAGAACCTTGAGGTCTAATCAGATACACTTTTACCATTGTCTGAAGGGAGGCTCCAGCTGTGCTCAATAGATTCTCTTCCACGTGATTGGGAGCCCTGATCGCATAGGGCTCCCGATCGCATGGAGGAGCTTCCACAAGTAAAGCTGTCTCCCTGTTTATCTCAACAAATGGCATTTGGGGGCAGAGCCAGGTGAGAGGGTACAACGTTGGAGGTGGGGTCAGGAGTGTGGCCCTGTTACCTTCAATCGCGTGGAGCCTCTTCACGTGAAATAACGCACGAAGCCGGTTCATACGCCCAGGCCCCTTAATGTTACTAGGCCTCCTCTCATGATTATATGGTGCCTTGCGATATATCCCAAAGCAGGATATCAAGGCTGGCATGGTCAGGGAACTGTCAAAAGGGCCATCGCCAAACCTGCTGTCCCAGCTGGAGCTCCCACCCAGCACTGCTGTAGATCCCACTGCCCCCGTGGGAGCTGCCTTCCTGCTATTGCTGCTGCAATGCTGCTGCCGCTGCTGCCAATCATTCACCTCACCCCAGACATGTTGGGCGGCAGCCAAGCCAGCACTCGGCTCTCTGATCCACAGCAGCCACCCGCCAACTTAGATTCCCCAAAATGAGGTGTCCAAAGTGGCTGTCAGGCACTGCATTTGTGGCAATCTAATCGAAGACTGCGGGCAGCTGCTGTGGATTGAAAAGTATCACACAAACAAGGTTCTTATTATTTTTCATCATGTTTGATCAGAAGGAGCTGTAAGCAAGGAAGAATTTGATCTGAGCTCTACTAAACTGATAAGAAACTGACATAAGCTATGTACTTCCTACTTTTGCAAAAAAATACTATCAAGTAGTGAATTTTAAGAAAATATTGTATCTGAAGAAGTCGCCAGTTGCGATGAAACAGGAGTTAATACCGGAACCCTGTAATGACAACGCTAGCTATT
The DNA here is from genome assembly GCA_021292165.1 of Shinisaurus crocodilurus. Lineage (NCBI taxonomy): Eukaryota > Metazoa > Chordata > Lepidosauria > Squamata > Shinisauridae > Shinisaurus > Shinisaurus crocodilurus. The sequence continues at coordinate 117,006,317 of CM037877.1, forward strand.
TCAGAACTAATATCTTCATGACTGCGCTAGCTATTTCAGAACAATTCTCCTCTTGGAATCTTTTTTGTTAATGTTGTACTTGCTAACAGTCATTGTCATTCTGTTATGTAACGTATGTCTGTTTGCTGATATCTTGTAGAAGTATTTCATTCGTGTTCATTTGTGCTACATTGACTTGATATTATAAAATTGCATTTACAGGTCTTCTTTTTCTGTATTTTGTGAGCAGTTGGGTGCCCTTGCACCTTGTTTGTGTGATTGTTTTCAACTGCTGCCTTTCTTTGTATTGGTTTGTGGATTGAAAAGTGTCAACACTGCTGACAGTAGTGCGCAGCTGCAGCTTCCTGCCAGAGAAATGCATTCAGGGGTGGGTGGGAGGTAAATGGCTCACTGCAGGCAGCGGCCCAGGTTGGTGTTGGGCAATGACCTGTTGGAAGCACGATGCCGAAAGCCCACTGAAATCTGACACCAGCCCTGCATGCACGCACTCCTCCCCAATGTCTCAGACTTCATGTAATTATTGTTCAAGCTCTCTACTATCTCTGGCCAGCTCACTGGTTCTAGACATTATGGGCTGATTTGGATGTAATTATCCCAGCTTCAGTGTTGGAACCATTTGCTTCTCCCTCACTTTCCCCCTTATGCTCCAGCTTTGGTGCTTTGATCATGGTTAAAGCAAACCATAGTTTTCTGTTATATCTGAAATGGGAAACTGTGGCTTAATGTTAGTTTACTGACCAGGATCTTAAAGCTGTTAAAATATTTTAGGCATTCACACAAATATTGTAATGTATGAATCAGGCCTGAGGGCCACTTTTCACACATGTAAGTCTTTACTTGATTTCTTAACATCTGATTACTGCACATTTGATGACTGGCAACGGAATGTGTAACTGACTTAAATTTAAAAACATTGCAGTTGTAGTGACATCCTATCAAGTCATCACTTGATGATATGTGAGGAACATGCACATGTGAATCGGCCCTTAGCTTACCACAGCTAAGTTAATTTGAATCACGTACCTCGGGAAAGCTTTTGTAGAGTCCCTACAGTTCCTCTCTTTGCCTTATAAATTGCCCAAACTGATTACCTCTGGCTAATATGTGATTCTTCCAAAGAATATTGAGAGATACTCTCTGCCTGGTTTATCTGGGTGTATTTTAGAAAGCTGTTGAACTGCATGGAGGCAGGGGGTGGTTATCATACCTGATTGATGTGCTGTGCCAGGGAGGCAGAACCTCAGGCCTAGGGGCCTGATCCAGTCCTCCCCAAAAGGACCCCCCTTCTCCCCCTGTCCCCTAACCACATATCATTTGGTGGTTTCTCAGCCTTTGCACAGTTTTTCCCCATTCTACAAGGTTGAAATGCCTCTCCTAAGGCTTAGTGACTGGCAGGAAGAGCTGTAAGCTCCAATATGCTGGCTTTTCAGGTCTTTTTGACCCCACCCCTTTTGCCGTCGACCCTGCCCATCACTGGAATGTGGCCCCCTGAGAGCTTCCCTGAAATGGAATTCTGCCCTTGGGCTGAAAGAGGTTATGCATCCCTGTGCTGTGTGAATAATCTGTCTTTTTTGGCAACTGTCACAGAATTGACTTCAGTGATGAAAAGGAAGAGAGAAATCCACTGTGGCTTCGCCTTGTCACCTGGTTGGAAGACGACCTGTTCCTAGGGGCTAGCCAGGGCTACCTCCCAGCTCAAACTATCATTCACCATCTGAATCCATCCTCATCAGCAGAAGAAGGACGTGTTGATATCTGGTACTGGACAGAGTTTTATGTCTTTTGTGTTAATTTTTTTTTTTAAGTGCGTGCGTGCTTCTGGAATCCTACGGCAGCGTTTCACCTTAATGCCCTTTTGGAACTGGCTGGTTGAACTGTTGTCAATGCTTTGGCTGTGTGAATGCTTTTAACTGTGGAGAGCCAGTTCTTTTGGACTTGCTTGTTCTCACAGTAGCCTGTCAGTGTGTTTCTAATTTACAGAACAATCAACATTGCAGAAGAACAACCAGTTAAGATGCATTGTTTGTGGCATTAGGGAACACTGACAACAAGAGTCCTTGTAAAATTGTTCATCTTGCTTGGCACCTTGGCAACCTTTGGTATCGCTGATGTGCGAAGGGTACAGTCCTGTTGTAAATTATGTGTGGTTAAGACATAATGAGTTCAATGCAACATGCATGAGAAGCTAGGTACAGGATTGTAGCCCAAATCTGTAAGCTGATAGCTGACCTTCATTTCCACCTAACAAAAAGTGTGGTGCAACTTGGAAGCCTGCACAAGCAGCTCCCAAACTGACAGAAGCTGATCCAGCTTAGTAAATACTATATCTGGCCTTGTTTGCATATTTTCAGTCTCTGAGAGCACTGTAACAGCAACTGTTTGCCCCCAAAATGTTTACCAAACATAGTTAAATATTGTACTGTACTTCATTCTTTACTACTCTGTTAAGATGCTTATGTGGTTTTATTGTATTATTGTATTCATTCCCCACATTTGTATCCCATTCATCTTCCCAGGAGCTCTGGCCAGCTCTCCCATTTTATCCTGTAAAACAGATTAGCTGAAATATAGTAACTTGCCCAAGGCCACCCTGTGAATCGTATGGCTGAATTGGGGATCTGCACCCAGGTCCTCCTTGTCCAAGCCCAACACTCTATCCTCTACGCCAGCCTTCCCCAACCTGGCGCCTTCCAGAGGTGTTGGACTACAACGCCCACCATTCCCATCCAATAGGATTGGTGGGTGAGTGTGATGGGAGTTGTAGTCCAACACAGCTGGAGGGCGCCAGGTTGGGGAAGGCTGTACTATGTCATACTGGCTTCGGGGACACGTACCCAGAAGCTTGTATGCATCTGATGCATTTTAACCATCTAAATAATAGTGGTTAACAATGTGACGGAAAGTTTGTGGGGCTTCTGGGTGGATGTTCTGTGACCGTGATTTGTCAGTAAGAGTTATGGAGGCCTCAGTAGTTGGATTATTGCTTTATAAGGCTCACTTTAGAAAACAGTCCAGATTCTGTTTTGGGCTTCAGATGCCTACATCCCCTCCCCCCCCCCAATCATTGCCACAAAATTGATTGAGTGCAAGTTGAACATAGATGGCATGATCAACCTCCTCTCTTTTGGGCATCTTCTTGTAGCTCACCTGTGACGGTGGATGGAGATGTAATTAGCCTGTGTTGCAACCCAAAGACCAAAGTCGTGGCTCTGCAGCTTTCTGATGGTCAAATAATGAAGTACCTCTGGGGTATGTATGATCACTGACATTCACATCACTCGACTGGGCTTCCGACTTCGAGAAGGCTCAGTCCCGGGTGCCCCCAGTTAAAAAGACCTCTGATAGCATGACTGGAAAAGACCCCTGCTGAGACCTTAGAGAGCTGCTGCCAGCCAAAGCAAGCAATACCGGGCTAGGAGGACCAGTGGTCGGACTCATTGTAAGGCAGCTTCATTTGCTCAAATGCCATGAAAACCCATGAGCTGGTTTGGTCATTATGAACCGCCACTGCCTTGTCTAACACATTGCATGCTTACATTTGCCATCTATGATGCGTATGTGTTGTGTTGCATACAAATGTGTGCAGATGTACATTGTATATAATACCACTAGATCTTTCCAGAGCCAGAGAAAATGTCAGATAGACTGGGGGGCGAGGGGTTCCTGAGGCCCAGTTTGTCTATGGGGTCTACTCTGCTGCTCTCTCTCTTTGCCAGCCTCTTTCTCAGGGCAGCTCCACACATTATGATTCCCATGGAAAACATGCCAATTACAGGTGCTCATGCCAAGGCCTCTGGGGCATTCTGTAATCCAGGGGTAGGCAAGCTGGTGCCCTTCAGATGCTTTGGATGACAATTCTCATAATCCCTGACCTTTGGCCATGCTGGCTGTGGCTTCTGGAAGTTGTAGTCCAAAACATCTGAAGGGCTCCAGGTTGCTTACTCCTGCTTCTAGTCTAATGCTGGGGGGGATGCCAGCCAGGTTGGAAGCTTGGCCTGTGCAGCACTGTTCCAAGATATGCACCCTGGTGAATCCTCCTTCATGTGGATGTGACCCTATCCCGTAGACCTGATCAGTCTTCTCCATTACTCTTCAGGAGCTGAAACACCAGTTGCCACCCCTTGGTTAAACAGCAGTGGTTCAGCTCTCCGGTTTCCCTCTCCCTGTATGCTGACTGCGCTAGCTGTGGTTGGTGATGAAGTAAGTAAATAATTAGCATGAAATCTTGGACCACATCACTGATAACCTGGTAGTGCCCCCTTCCCCATCCCCACCTGAATGTTGCTTGCTGGAATCCTTTGCTAGTTGTTTGTTTTCTAATTTATACATGGTGAGTGGAAAATTCTTACCCTAATCAAAAGACTGGCCCATTTGTTCTTAGGATGGGCATACAGACAGCTATGTTGGTGTCATACATCATGAGGTCATGTGAGTGTTGCCAAAACATTGTGCTGCTGTCAGAGGCAGATCCCTAGGTGTGTTGCCCGATTAAAGGACATTGTTGTCAATGCATCATACAAGTCTGAACTGGTTGATTACAACTCCATAACTTGTGAATCAAAGCCATCGTTTTTGAACCAAAGGGCATACATGTGCCGCAGTAGGAGCCACCTAGGAAGAGGCATTCCTTCCTGTGTGTGAGGGCCAAACTAGATGTGGCATTAATTCAGCTGCCTGCCGACAGTAGGCTGCTAGTCAGGGTTTTGCATTCCACAATTCCAGGCAAGTGCAGGGGAAAACACAGAACATGGTACTGGGCACAACGTTCAACTTCTAGTGAATTTCAGTTGTTACTAAAAAGATGTTTGTCTAGCTCTTATAATGATATGCCTGAAACTTGTGTGACTGGGGAATGCTTTTTTCTGTCTAAGTATGCATAGGATTGCACCCTTAGTCTATATAAACCTGTTTGTTCCCAATTAGATATATATATATTTTAATTTCTGCTTCATAGAAGAGTGGATGGTGTATAGATGGGATAGTTAGAGATGGTGCTGGAGTGAGTATATGACACAATTTCTTCCAGGATTCCAGTGCTGCTTGAATAAAGGGGTTGACTGTAAATTTCTTCCTCCCCCCCCCCCATCTATCAGATCTAAATGGCATGCCTATAATTTCTGCCATACCTTTTTCACTTGCCTCCAATTTAATCCAGCTATCTTCCAAATTGTTAATAAAAAATTGAGCCAGTTGTATAAGGTGATATGAATCATAGTAAAGACCAGTGCCTGGGATGCCCAAACCTCCCAATTTATAGTGTTTATAGAGGGTTTATTTAGATAGCCGTGCTTTCCCCCTATTATGTATAAATTCTGTTCAGCTATTTCTTTAAATATTTTGTGGTTAAGAAAATAGGTAAGTTTCAAAGTAGGTAAAAAAAATTTGGTAGAATTGTTGTTTTTACTGCAGCGATCCTCCCCAATCATGATAATTTTAATTTTTCCCAAGATTTGAAATAATTCCGAATGTTCTTATGTAGAGGTTTGAAATTAAGTGTTTTGCAAGACAGGAGGAGCGCACAGGCCACCTTCGCCTCCGTGCTTCTTCCGCCCTGCATAAAATGCCTATAATCCTCCAAGTTTGGAGGGTTATGGGCATCCCCGTTGGATTGCACCTTTATTGTATTATCTCACCTGATTATATTGGCTGATGGTTCAATTGATAAAACAGATAAAAGGGGAAATAATGCCTCCCCCTTGTTTTGTACCCCTGTGAATTGGAATTGGTACTGAATCTATATAGTTCATTCTAATCAGAGCAAAATTGGAAGTATAAATTCAGTTTAGTGTTGAGTTGAACATTTTCTCCTAAACCCATGGCTTCCCCTAATTCATAAATAAACCCCCATTCCAATTTGTCAAAGGCATTTGACACGTCTAATGAAACAATAGTGCATTTCTTGCTTTTATTTTTCGAACAATGTGCTATTACATTTAGCAGCTTCCTTATGGGAATTGATATCTGTCTTCCTTTTATTAAATTAAATTGATACATTGATTTAAAATTTCGTTTAGTCTAGAAGCAAGGATTCCTGTAAACATTTTGTAATCTTGGTTTAATAATGAGAGTGGTCTATAGTTATCTATTTCTTCTGTGTTTTTGTTTAGTTTAGGGAGAAGGACAACTTTAGAGTTCTGCCATGTTTCCAGTATAGGTTTATTTTCAAGAATGTCATTAAAAAGGCATAACAAAAGTGGTGTTAGAATTTGTTTAAAGGCTTTGTTGTGAAACCATCTGTACCTGGGGCTTTATTTATTAATTAAATAATTGTGTGGATTTGTGTGTGTGTAATGTTCTTGTTTAGAAATTGCTTATGTTCTTCAGAGATTTTTTTATCTTTATTTTTTTAAAGAAACATTTTAATCAGATTCCTATCTGGATTTTTGATGTATGAAGGTTTTTATAATAATCACTGAATAACTCATTAATATGGGTTGGGTTAAAATTTAGTTTCCCTGTATTTAATTCAGTGGATTTTGTTTTTATTCTGTTTTTTTCTCCAAATATAATTTGCTAAAACTTTAGAGGATTTATTCCTTAATTCATAATATTTTTGATCTACAAAGTTCAGATTGATTTTGATTTTGTGAATGTCTAAAGTTTGTAAACTGGCTTCCCCCCTCCCCAACAATTGTCTTAAAATATGAACTCTCCCCCCCTTTTTATGTTTATTTTCCAGTTCTTTAATTCTTGTCCTAGTTGTGTTCCTTTCAGTTTCTCCCCCCCCCCTTTTTTGAGAATGCTCACTGCCTTTATATAATGTCCTCTTATAACAGCCTTTAGCGTATCCCAGATTGTACTTAGGCTTGTTTAGTTTCTAACCTTGTGTTGTATCCTGCTTTTGTCTTCTTAGGAAACCATCTTTGGCCTGACTGACAGATGTCGTTTTTTTATTAATGACATTGAGGTACTAACTGTTCTTATGGATCTGTTTCATCTGTTGTTTCTGACTAGAAAGGTTGCAGAATGGCCTACTGACGGGCTGTTTCTCTGCTTTCCGCAGGTTGCTTCGAATGTCACGTCCTTTGCGATTCATGATGAGTTTCTGTTGTTGACCACGCACTCTCATACCTGCCAGTGCCTGTCTTTGAGGAACACATCGCTGAAGGGTAATTATCTCCAGTGTGCCTAGCAATAAGGGATGCCCTGATTGGTTGTTTCTTTCTTGGAACTCCTTCACGTGTTACTCCCCCTCCCCATATATATATGGATGGCTGTTGCTTTTGATTCTTCAAAATGGCTGCTAGTGTTCCTTGTTTTATGGTAACTCACTTTCTCATCCCACTTGGCTGTATATTCAGAGAATAAACAGCCATATGCATGAATTTTCCCTGCAGCATCACTTTCCCAAAACTACATTCTCGAGAGAAGTGTTTGGGTATCCTCTCCAGTCATTAGATGTGCAGACTATTCAGACACATTAGTTACCAAGGAGGAATCTCAACCCAGGAAGAGTTTTGAACACACGTATACTCCACATCTGCCCGCTTACCATGAGGGCGGGGTGAGGTAGAGTAATGTCTGATCCAGGCTGTACCGAATTTATTTGAAAATAGTATCTCCCTGACATTATGACAGAAACCTCTATTATTTCAGGAAATCAAGGATATACCATGCTCAGATACAGCGTGAATCAATACAATCCTTTTTCTCTGTGTTGAGTGGGTGGGGATTTCTCTCCAGTAAGTAATGGCTGAATAGGCTTTGATTAACAGGTTCATAACAAGGCTCTACTATTCATAGTGAGGTAAGAACAACTGCTTTGAACTAGTCTATTACAGTCTATTACAACGATGAGATTTCATGGGAAGATGCTATACTGGTATCTGTAAAAAGCTTATTCACTTATTATATCCTGCTTTCTTTGTGGAGCTTTGACCATTTGGTTCCTAGGTGGTCTCTCATACAAGCAGTTTATAGGACAAACCTGCTTAGTTTCAGCAACTGAACTGCATCATGTACCTTCACACTAGCATCTGGCTTAATGTATAGGATTTTTACTACTGCCCAATATCAGTCCACAATGTTCTCTACACTCTATATAAACTGTAGCTTGTTGAAGGCAGAATCTCTCTGGGTTTTGGGTGTGTCTCCGGTGGGTGTCCTTCCTCATTCATTAAAAAAAATACAACGGATGGGGAAGTTCTACCTTTTGGTCTGAGCTTTTATGTCATTGACTGTGGCACCTTCAGCTTTGCAATCAGGTTTGGGCAGCAGTTCTGTCCCCAATAGCGAGACACTGCGCAAGATTGAAAGAGGTTCCCGGATAGTCACGATTGTGCCGCAGGATACAAAGCTAATATTGCAGGTCAGTGCTCTGTTTATTCTTACAGCCCAAAGCGGCTTGCTCCAACATGGCTTTATTTGTTGCATGGAAAAAAAAAATAACTGCACTACACAAACAGGAGAATCGTGTCATGCAGCTCTTGCTGGACTGTACCATTCAGAGAGTGGGCGGGGGTTCATGTTTGAGTGTTTCCCCATATAGAAAAATCATATGTTGGGGTGAGGTTGAGGCTTCACCTTTGTTCCTCAAATGCCAGTATTTCACCTCCAGTTTGCGTTAGTATGGTGAGCCCATTCTTGAAATATAGGTCTTGAGCATGTTAAATTATTACTGACTTCACTGTGCTTCCAAAGGAAGAACAGATAGAGGCTGGGGCTGTCTAAGGAAACCTAGGCATACCTCCTTCCCATGCAGGCCTTGAAAGTAAAAGTTTCGGCATGTGGCAGTGAAAAGTGACTTGGGTTTTAATTCAGAAAAATAGTGTGCCTCAGCTATCAGAAGTTTGGCAAATGCCATGTTAAAGGTATTTGTTCTTGATTTATTACATCTGTAATTCAACCTTTCAATTGGTGTGCTCAAGGCAGCTAACCAAACTAACGTGCCATAAAGCACTTGCACTAAACCAGTGTGGCCTACAACTCCCAGCATGCCCCAGCCAGCTATGCTGGCTGGGGCATGCTGGGAGTTGTAGGCCAAAAACATCTGGGGATCCAAGGTTGGAGAACACTGCACTAAACCATTACAAAATTGAAAGCTGGCCCCTCCCTGTGCTGCAGGCAACTGATGCCATGTCAAATGGCCTCAGCAGGGGTGGCAGTTGGAGAGCTGCCCATGGCCCCGCCCTCCACGAATTCATGTTGGCGTCTTTCTGCAGGTGCCAAGAGGAAACTTAGAGACCATTCATCATCGAGCCCTTGTTTTGGCCCAAGTTCGCAAGTGGCTGGACTGGTGAGTCAAACCAACTGGCTTCACTACATGCAGGGCCTTGAGACCATGTATAGTACATGTGTTTTCCTTGATCCATGAGCGTATTGGAACTGACTAGCGCCCTTCTTCCTATCCTACCAGCCTCCAGTTTAAAGAAGCGTTTGAATGTATGAGGAAGCTGCGAATCAATCTCAACCTCATTTATGACCACAATCCAAAGGCAAGTTTGAGTAAAGCTGTTGCCATTCTGCTCAGATGGCATCTTACAAAGTGGTGATGGAGATTGTGAGTGGATGCTTGTAAACCAAATATACTGCCAGTATCACTAGTCAGTAGGAGGGTGGGGTAAGAAGGGCACTTGGAGCTACCTGGACACCAGAGATCATGCAGCATGTTGATACTGTTGGAAGATATGGAAAGGAGTCAGTCCTATACTGGTTAGGACAAAGCAGTGTTTTCCCCTTTATGTACAGCCTGGTTATTGAAACTGGTTATCACCCCATGTGGGTTGCTAAACCCTGCTAAAAAGGCTTTTAAAGGGAAACGGATTGTCCAAACAAGGTTTAAAACTAATGAAGACATTAATTAGTTTTACTTACAGTCCGTTTATTCATATATGCACGATGCATATAGGCAGGTTAGAGTCTTTGGTGTTAAAAGTCTGCTTTATTGGAGATCGCTGGCTGAAAGCCAGCTCAGACCGTGTGTCCATCAGGTAAATCAGGTTGGAGAGGTAGAGAGGAGGAGGGCCTTTTCTGCTGTGGCACCCCGGTTGTGGAATCAGCTCCCCATAGAGGCTCACCTGGCACCTACATTGTACTCTTTCCAGCGCCAGGTGAAGACCTTTCTATTCTCCCAGGCATCTTAATCATTTTAATCTTGTAGTTGTTTTTAACTCTGTTATTGTAATTTGAACTACTGCTGCTAGCTTTGCTGTTTGTTTTTTAATCTGTGGTTTTAAATCTTATATTTATATTATATTGTATTTTATGGTTTTAACTATTGTAAACTGCCCAGAGAGCTTCGGCTATTGGGTGGTATAAAAAAGTATTAAATAAAATAAATAAATAGATAAAGAGAAAGAGAGAGGGAGGGAGGGAGGGAGGGAGGGCTGCCCACAGAGAGGCCAGAAGTAGGGAGGAGGGGTTACAAAACACGCACCCTGAGGATTGTTCCATTAGCCTTTTCCTCCCACTCTAACTAGTGGTTGCATTACCTCATTGATTTCAGCAGGCAATAATTTCAATTTCCAACAGATACTTCTTTGGGCAGTCCACCCAACTAAGGAGATCATTGTTGATTAATTGTACGAGTTTTAGATGATTGAGCTATCCATCTAAGGTTGCATTTATGTGTAAAAACAATAGTTCTGAAGCAAGAAGCAGAACTTTGTTGTTGTTGATAGATGATATAGGGACCTTCCCTATCTCTTGTCCAAAGTTAAAAGATCAGGAAATATTACTTTGGCAGCAGATCATACTAAAATGTAAATAACGTCTCCTCTTACCATTACTGATATGTGCACAGGTAGCATGGGAGCTGCACCGGTTTATCCTTCATAAGCCATCGGTACTGCTTTTGCAAAAGGGCTGTGAACGCCCATTTCCACATGACATTTGCATTTGGTTCCTTATGCATATTAGAAACATGAATTTGATAGGCTGATGTAAAGTGTAACAATCTTGGTTTCATTTCAGGTTTTTCTGGAAAACGTGGAAACATTCATAAAACAAGTTGATTCTGTGAATTATATCAACTTGTTTCTCACAGAGCTGAAGTGAGTATAGCTTTGCTTACTAATATGCTTTCATTTCAGACTGAGGGTTTAACGAACCCTTTCCCTGTATGTAATTTTTCGGTTTGATATCTGCCCCTCCCAAGGTTTTACTCCCTTGGAATAAAACAACAACAACAAAGTGCTATAAACTGTCTCTCTCCCCCCATGCCCCCCCCCCAAGCCACTCTTCTTTTTAAAAATGGTGTCAGGGCTCTATTACATGCATTCATGTGAAGCATATGATCAAGTAAACTTGATATGTTTACTTTTTGTGAGGACTGCTTGAGTGGGGAGTCATGCTCATTTAAATATTTATTTCTTTTTTAATAATACTTTTATACTGCTTAATATCTTAGAATCCCTAAGTAGTTTGCATTAAAACACAACATGACAATATAAAAACAAGATAAAAATAATAGAAACAGTTAAAAACAATTAAAAACATTACATCTTCATAACACTAAAACTGGATGGTAACAGAGTCCCTCATAGATCAGGGAAGGCCTGTGTGAATAGGTGTGTTTTTAAGAGGCATTTAAAACTTGCCATGGTTTCTGCCTGTTGAATCACACATGGGGGAGTGTTCCAAGGTGTGGGTGCAACCACCGAGAAGGCTACTCATGTGCTGCTACCTGGTGACATTCCATTGGCCATGGAACAGACCAGCAAGTCCTCCTCAGAAATCTCAGGGGTCAACTGGGTGTATATACGGGAAGATGGTCAGCTAGGTATCCTGGTCCCAAGTCATTTAGGGCTTTGTATGTCAGCAACAAAATTTGAACGTGGCATAGTAGCTAGTAGCCATTGCGTTTCTTTTCACCCAGGTGTAATATGCGTATATCTAGGTGCTCTATTGAGCATCCTAGCTGCTGCATTCTGCACTAGCTGCAGCTTCCGAACCAGGCACATGGACAGCCCCACGGAGTGCACATTACGGTAGTCCTGCCATGAGGCTACGAGTGCATGGATCACAATAGCTGGGCTGTCCCTATCCAGGAATGGGCGTAGTTGGCATACTAGCCAAAGCTGTTAATAGGCGCTCTGAGCCACTGAGGTCACCTGGGCCTCTAGTGACAAAGATGGATCCAGGAGCACCCCAAAACTATATGCAGTACCTGTTCCTTCAAAGGGAGCGCAACCCTGTCCAAAACAACTGAACAACCCAGTTCCTGCACCTGGAAACCACCCACCCCTAGGGTCTCCATCTTGTCAGTTCAGCTTCAATTTGTTAGACCTCATCCAGCCCATAACTGCATCCAGGCAGTGGGTTAGAACATCCACGGCCTCTCCTGAAATCCCAAGCAGTGGAACTTCTTTGGCTTCTGAGGTTTCCTTAGGCCTTACTGCACGTTTTCAAGTACCTTTGTAGTCTTCAGGACTAGAAACTTGTTGTTGTTTTTTTTAAGTGGAGTTTCTTAGGAAGCTGAATTTTGTACCCAGTTCCTCATTTTGTTCTTTTGAACTGTTTTCCAACCGTTTTTGTCAGTATTGTTACATGATATGTTTATGCTGCATACACATTAGCATTATGGATGTACTGAAACTGAACTTCTCTGATGTGTTCCTTCCTAGAGAAGAAGATTTCACGAAGACTATGTACCCACCTCTAGATTCCGCCAATACCTATGAGCTGCACAGTTCTGTTAGCAAAAAGGTTGACCTCATCTGTGATGCTATGAGAACAGCCATGGAGAACATCAGTGCATCTAAGTACTTGGCATATGATTACAGAATATCTACATATATAAAACGCAGTTCTCAACATTTTAGTGTGACCAGAAACAGAACCCAGGACAGGGCTGTGTAGGTTAGGCCTGACTCTTAATGGCTGGGTTTACCAAATCTCCCCCTTCTGAAAGCAGTTCCAGAGTAAGAGTTGTGAGGAAGGAGGAAGTATGTTCCATTACCCACCAAAAATCCTAGCAGCTTGGGTCCAAGCTCGTTGGAGAGGAGGGAATGGAGCCTCTGGCTTAAGGAGTGGGGTGCGTTCTCTGACTTTCTTCTCAGGACCTGGAGGCTGTGTCTGATCAGGGTGCCAGCAAGCAGCGGCAGGTTTGGAAAAGTAAACCTGACCCTTCTGCTCCTTCCATTCCATCGGCCTTAGCGATGGACAGAAGGGCTGAGGATGGGCATAAGAATTCTCGGCCCTCGCTTCCTCACCATCCCGTTCATTACAATGCAGTGGGTGAAGCAAGATATGGGATTCAGCCAGTTTTTCCACTTAGTGTGTGTGACGGGGGTTGAACAAAGGACTAGGTATCTCCATGTCTCCCCCCCCCTCTGTGCAATGGGGAACCCTGCTGAAGCCCCCTTCAGACCTTCCCTGTCAACACAGGAGGGCCAAGGATGAACAGAAGGGGATCAGGGACGGGGTCTGCGGGCACACCCTTGCCTCGCTCCACCCTTTTAGTCCTCATATGAACAGGCTGAACACTTGTATAGGGCTAGTGTTCTTTTGAAAACAGACATTTCTCTAGGCTTATCGTTGATGTCTACAATGGTAAAGTGCTGTCTTACAGTAATGTATATGAATGTGATGTGTGTAGTGTATCGTTCTTTTGTGTACACCATGTTGTGTGGGCATGGCCCTGAAAGGTGTCCTATAAATACATACATATTTTTGGCTTCCCTCAAAATTCCTTGGATGTTTTGCCTGAAGAGAGAATTCAAAATTTGCTTCCAGTTTCACTTGGGGCTAGAATAGGGAAGTTAAAATTCCCTGCTCCTGAGAAATTCTGATCATCCTGTCAACTCTCTCTTTTGACTTCCCTCAAAATTGCTTAGCTGTTTCTCCTGAGGTAAAACTCCCACATTCACTTTTGAATTTCTGCTTTGGGTGAAACTTCAGTGGCAACTCTCCCTCAAACAGAATCTTTGTCATGAGAGAAATGAAGAAGCACCCCAAAGTCTCCAGTTTTTAACACTTGCCTTTTCTTCCTGGCCTCTTTAGATACTGCTTGTCCATACTGACCTCTTATGTGAAAAAGAATCCCCCGGAACTGGAAACTGCTCTGCAGAGAATTCGTGAACTTCGAGGTGCAGTATTAAGGTTGAATTGATTCGTCAGATATTAAGGGGTTTAAAGCTGGCTGGGGATGGGCTGAATACCCTTTTAGGCAGCAACCACATCTACTGCTGGAAACTGCTCAATCCTTGCTTATCATGTTGGAGTTTGGCCAAATGCTGGCCTCGTGTTTCTAAAAGTGTTTCCAGACAGGGCTTTTATTGCTCAGTTTTTGTTTTTTAATTATTATATTTATACCCCGTCCTTTTTCCTTCAAGGAACCCAAGGCGGCTTACATAATCCTCCTCATTCTCTCCATTTTATCCTTACAACAACCCTGTGAGGTAGGTTAGGCTGAGAGTCAGTGACTGGCCCAAAGTCACCCAGTGAGTTTCATGGCTGAGTGGGGACTAGAACCCGGATCTCCCGAGTCCTAGTCCAACACCCTAATCACTACGCCACACTGGCTCTTAGCCACTTTTTAAATTAAAACTCTCCTTTCAATTTATTGCAAAATAAACTCAATTAAACTCAATGTATTGCAAAATATTTGTCATCAATTCCACCTTCCTGCGGGTACTAGAACCCGGATCTCCCAAGTCCCAGTCCAACACTCTCACCACTATGCCTCATGCATGGAATTTTACAGGGGACTCAAGGAGCAGTATTGGGCAAGTCAGAAGTAGCATGTGGAGTCTGCGTCTCACTTTCCACTCACTCATCTGAGTGGAAAATCATCTTCCACTCAGAGAGGTGCCTGCCTGTACCTGTGTGGAGAGGTCTGGAGAAAATGATAGTGGGAGGGTAGATGCAGCCTGCAGACTGCCAGTTGGCAACCCCTGCTCTATGCCGTAACCACCACATAAAGGGCAGATCTCCTTTTGATATATTTACCGTGTTCGTATATAGTTTCCATGGGGAGAGGCACCACTGCATTGCCCTATGCTTCATATCCTTTTAAGCAACATCCTCCTGCACAAGGCAATGATTCTAAGGCATTTGTATCATCGATCTGTGGTGAGATTGCTCACTTGTTAAAGGAGTAATATGCCTCTGTGGAAGGTTGCACTGCTTTGTCTAGCTCAGGGGTCTACTCTGCAGTTGCTTTTGCAAGTGAACTCTGGTTTTTTAAGAAGATTAATTTCAAACTTCAGAGCGAGCGTCAGTAACCGCTGGATCCATCAGCGCAGAAGAAGCTCTGAAATACTTGCTGTACCTGGTGGATGTCAGTGAATTGTATGATCATTCACTGGGGACGTACGACTTTGATTTGGTCATAATGGTTGCCGAGAAGTCTCAGAAGGTAATTTCTTGTGTTTTGTTTCCCCATAGCTCATATGTCATGTATTGGCCAGTCCTGGCTGTTGAAATTTAAAATACGTCTGCGAGTTGTCGCAAGTCTTGGGTCCCAAGTCTTGGGTCACCACAGCCATGAATCTGCATATTTTTCCCTCTCAAAAAACAAATTCGGAGATTTGCCAGAGAGTTTTTAAAAGGAAAGCCTTTCTTTTGACAGCTGTCAAAGAAGTGCTTGTGAAAATGGGGTGGCCTCATGATTTTCACTTTTCCGAGTAGCTGGAGACTAGGACGGTGAGGAAAAGGTGAGGGCATTGGGAACTATGGGGGGGAACACTAAAAACCTTGAGGATCTCACTGAAAAGGGGGGGAGTTGCCACCCCTTTCGCAAAGATACCTTGCAGCTTTTCTTTTCTTTGACAGCTCTCCGTTTGACAGCTGTCAAGTGAACGCAAAGTAACAAAATAACCTATTTGCAGGCTCTCTGGGTCAGTGTTCATGGTTGGTGCCTGCTGCACTATGACAGCAGGCACGTACCAGGACATTGCCCAGGCAAGCCTTCCCATTTCGGCTATTTGGAGTTGTTCAGTTGTGCAACACCGGAAAAACAGCAAAAAATAAAAAGATTTACACACACACCCCCAAAATTGTGCACATTCAGTTGTGTGAAAAAATTAACAAAAAAAAAAAAAGGTGGAGAACCACTGGCAGTCCCTCCAGTGTGCCACTTCGCACTTTGGAGGTGCTGTAGGTGACTGTCACTTCAGAGATCACAAAATGTGATCTCCAGAAAAAGAAAAGGGGGGGAAGCTGCGGCGAGTGCAGAAGGGCTTGCAATCACTGTGAGGAGAGGAGACAAGGTGGCTTCAGCCACCAAGTCCCCTGGGATACCTCCCGGGGATCATGGGGGAAGGCGTGGGGGACACAAGCCACGGGGTGAGCCCATTCGTCTGTCAGGCGCGCTGTGGGTTGTTCAGCAAACAACCAAACCACCATTGGTTATTCATAGGGTGGCTTACCGTGATGTGCAAACCCGCCCTATATGTTGCCTATATTCTGCGACAACATGGTGTCTATGGTCCATACTTTTCAAAAATAATGACATTTTACTTTCTTTTGCAGGATCCAAAGGAATATCTCCCATTTTTAAACAAACTTAAGAAAATGGAAATCAATTACCAGCGATACTGTATAGACAAATATTTGAAGAGGTATCTGAAGGCTCTCCACCATCTCAGTAAATGCGGTAGGTGCCCTGGGGAGGCGGCCTCCTGGGAGGAAGGTTCCTTTTGCAGCATCTTATCTGTTCTGATAGCAGCAGAATCGACGATCTAAAATAGGGGTGGCCAACCTTTTTTTCAGGTGTGGCACAAAGCAAGTCCCCGGTATTGGGGGGGTCCCATTCTAGCGCATGCAGCAGTACTTATGCAGCCTGCCATGCTTTGGGGTGCTTTTTGCATCCCCCCTGCTGATCCCGAGATCAGGCAGTGGGGCGGCATTCCTAGCTATTCTTTCCTGTTCTGATCAGCACTTAATCCTTACTATCAAGAAAAGCTATTCGCTTCAAGACCTCTTTATTATTCCAGTAATTTTAAAAGCATTTCCAACTTCTTTCAGACATACTATTTTTTTGTTGCCTTTTAGTGGCTAAATATATAATAATTTTGTTAGCCTTTTAGTGGCTAAATAAATATAATTTATTCATAGCGGCTAAATCCCAAACGCTTTATTAGTTACTCCTTTATGAAAATGTAGGTGCCTTTCCAGCCACATGGTGCTCAAGGTAATATTGTACAACCTGTCTAAAACCATAATTAAAAACAACAATGGTATAAAAGTACAGCAATGATAATAAAAGAAATCACACTAGTACATTCAGCAGAATTGGACAAAAGTGTTAGCATATACACATGTTTTGCTAGTGTCAACATTTGTTTGGATGGGGGGCTTATGACACACCCCCCCACGCACACACAGGCTGGATGTCCTCAGGGGGAATGCCTGCGCACAGCAAAGCTACCCTGATAGAGGTACAGGATGCAGGAGCACTCTTCCATCCTGT
This sequence comes from Shinisaurus crocodilurus, assembly GCA_021292165.1. NCBI lineage: Eukaryota > Metazoa > Chordata > Lepidosauria > Squamata > Shinisauridae > Shinisaurus > Shinisaurus crocodilurus. The sequence continues at coordinate 117,023,670 of CM037877.1, forward strand.
GCCTCGGTCAGGGCAGCTTTGCCTTCCCCCATCAGGGAGGATGCAGGACAGGAAAAGCATCTAGCACGCTGCTTACCATCCCAATTGGGAGGGGGACTGGTGTGCAGGGGGATTCCTGCTGTTATCTCTGATCAGTGATCAGAGATAATGGTGGAGATTCCTCTCTCCGCTAGTCTCTAGGGCAGTGTTCTCCAACGTTGGGTCCCCAGATGTTTTTGGCCTACAACTCCCAGCATGCCCCAGCCAGCTGAGCAGAACTGGAGCTTCTGGAGTGGTTGTTTATTCTCCCCGCCGATTATGTTGTCTTCCATTTGTCCATATGTTCCACCATTTCCCCCCATCTTTTTCTCTTACCAGAAAAAATCCAATAGGGAAGAAAAGATGGAACAGCTGCGTAATAATGTCTTTTCATTATTGGTGTGAGGAGCCCTCTGTCTGGAAGTACCCTTAAGCTACCCCTCCTCCGCACCCCTCGAGTCGAGCTTGGTGCTGTACCACGGGCATTGGTGCATTCAGAAACATTAACCCACGTTTAAGACAAATAAGGAAAGGGAAATGAAGGGAAGGGATAGGGGGAAATTCACACTGGAGAAGGGAGAAACCACATATTCCCAAGGCTGGTTACTGTTTTGCAAACCATAGCTGGCTGGGGCATGCTGGGAGTTGTAGGCCAAAAACATCTGGGGACCCAAGGTTGGAGAACACTGCTCTAGGGGCTGGGGGCTTAGGGAAGGAGCACAAAACTCTACAGGGCAGGTAGGGAACCTCTGTGGGCTGGATTAGGCCTATGAGCCAGAGGTTCCCCATCCATACTCTAAAATGAGGTGTCAGTCTAATTCTGTGGGAGAGAAAGTTCCGTAGCTTAGATGACACTACCAAAAAGTTCCTAACATTCAACAACCCCACCCCAGTCTAATGAAAACTGGGTGAAATCCAGGCAAAGTACTCTACAATGGAGAGAATTAATTACTGAAATCATGGCTAGGATACCTGGATTGTACCCAATAGCTGGACTCAGACGCAACACTAAAGCATGGTTTCGTGTGATATCTGAACCTAAGTCAGCATACAAACCACTGTAAGAACAGGATAGCAAACCATGGTTTGAAGTTGGTTTGCAAGCCAAACCATGCTTGTTTGAACCAGTTGGTACCAGCTGTAGTTCGCTGCTACGTCTGAAGTTAGAAACAATTGAATAACCACAGTTAGGGCCATTGCTCCACTTCAGGAGGCTGTTGTGCCATGAAAACTGGATTTATGATGCCAGGTTCTGAGTAGCAGAAAAACAAATGCAGACTTAAGCCATGGTTTGGTTTGCCTGGATTTCTTCTTCCTGTCCACCCAGAATACTGAGCTAAATGGATCATTGATCTGGAACTGAATATATTTAACATTTTCTCTTGGAATGCCTGAGGTTGCTGCTTGCTCCTGTTGCTCTCCATCTGAGAATTAAGACGTGTATGCTTATTCTCAGGCAGCTAAAGTGTTGTGCTTCGGCACCAGCACTTGCCTATCCAAACCCATCCTAGTAAGCCCAGATTGACTCATGCAAGCCTGTGCAATGCTTTGCTATCACACACTCAGCGTGTGTGTTGTTTTTCTCGTAGGACCAGAGCATTTTTCAGAGTTCCTGAACTTGGTAGTGGATCAGAACTTGTATAACGAAGCCCTGAAGCTGTATCTGCCAGACACTCAGGAGTACAAGGTATGTGTGTGAAGGCTTCTTCTGCCCATCGTTATTCATAAGCCTCAACTTGAGACAACAGGCAAGCCCTACATCAGTGATAAAATTCATTGCAACACAGCCTGTTGGGCACTGGCAGGTAACTTACACTGAACCACTCCATCAATTTAAAATCCAGGGCTCTTCTTTCTGAAAGCTAGCCAGCTCCTCTTTTAGAAGGGTAAGCTGTGTGGCTTCTTCTTGAGGTGTCATCTTTAACTGGACAGGGTTTTTTCCCCCTAGTGTTCAGAAAGTAAAGTCTGGAATCGCCTGCCCTAAGCCTCTGTTCCAGGGAACCCTGGCATTCCTTAGAAATGTATTGTGGGCAGGTTCCTCAGGAAGAAGCTCCATAATGCAATCTTCTCTGAAGGACAGCTTTCCCACCCAATAGCGCCAATCTTCTCCTGCAACATGCCACTGCAGGAGAGAGTTGGGTGGCATGGACTCTGTTTACGTGGGGCAAGAATGAGGCCCAAATCAGCCCGGTCAATGCCCCGCATGAACTGAGTGTACACTCTGCAACAGGCAAGGCAGATGCGTGTGGCTCCTGGGCAGACAAATCAGTATAGACTTTCATAGGTCATAGAGTTGGAAGGGGCCTACAAGGCCATCGAGTCCATTCCCCTGCTCAATGCAGGAAACTCGAGGAGGGGTCTCCCATCCAAGTAATAACCTGGCCTGACCCTGCTTAGCTTTCCACACTCAGACAAGCTGAGCCAGCGTGAGCCACAGGCCTGGTATGAAGGAACAAATCACCTGGCGGATTAACTTCTGCTCCAACAGCTGCCATTGATCTGTAAATCCCTCAAACCTGTTTGGCCAAAGTAGGACAGGTCACATATTTGGTCCAGTGCTCCCTCAGGTCAGATACAAGCAGCAACCTCTCCTCCCGCAGCAACCTCTCCTCCCATTCCCTTTTCCATTTCTTTGTGACTACATATTACAGACTGTCAGCTACGCCTACGGAGAATATTTGATCCAAAAGCATCTCGCTGAGCAAGCGGGGCTGATCTTCTTCCGCTGCGGCGCGTTTGAGAAAGCGCTGGATGCCTTTCTGATCAGTGGCAGCTGGCAGCAGGCCCTCTGTACGGCTGCTGAGCTTTGTTACACAGAGGATAAACTGGCCAACCTGGCAAGGAGCATGTCAGGTGAGTGTCCCCATTATGCATAACCTCTCATTTGGGCTTCCCTCCAGGCTGTTTGTTCTTCCCACAATTTGGCCCCTTGAATGTTTTTTTTTTTTAATTATTTTTTTACAAGTTACAAATTTCTTCTCCCCCAAAAGATCAAAGTGTATACAAAAAGAGCCAATATAAAAATGTTGTTAATATTATTTATATAGCACTGTTGATGTACATGGCACTTTGCAAAGTAATTCAGCATACAAACAAAAAGACAGACCTGTTTTCCAAGGGACGTGTCATCTAAAGTTCAACAGAGAGGTAGACAAAGGGAGGAACGGGAAGAATGTTACCAAGTGCAGTTACCCATACTTCATTTCAGTTCCATGAAATCAGTTTGGGAGGTGTATCCGTGAGCACTCACAGGCCTGCACAGCTTGTGACACCCCACCCCACCCCCCCAAGCCAAACATAGTCCACCAGCCATGTCAGACGGCCCATCAGGGGCCCGGCAAATCACAGCTGGGTGCAAAAAACTGTGAAGCTGGTTTCATGAGCCCAAGGAAGCTTTTGACTTGCCTTCTTCAAGCAGCAGTCTTGCCATGCCACTGACAAGTTTCAACGCCAGAGTGTGTGGTACGGCATGGGACTCGGGTGCTCAAAGAGGAAGACACACATTCTGCTGGGCTAGCACAGGCCCCACATGTAAGCCCTAGGCAGCTCTTAGGATCCCGACTCATCTGTGTCTTCTGACTGCCTCGGGGCTGCCTGCAAAGCCAGAGGATTCCCAAGCACCCTCGAGGCGATGCTTCGGCAGCTGGTGGGCTACGTTTGGCTTGGGGGATCATAAGTTTAGTATGAAATAGAAGTATGAAGCCTCTGCATTTATTTTTTGAAGAAAAAAGTCGGAAGCTTTTTAACCCTTATGATCATGGAGAATAATTTCAAAATGTGCCTGTTATAAACTTGACTCTGTTCAAATGTTACTTCCCCCCCCCTTTTCTATCCAGGAGGAGATTGGGAATAGACCTTGGGCCTGTGTGTTCCCAGCCATAAGAACATAGGAGCCCTGCTGGATCAGACCAAAGGTCCAACTGGTCCAGCATCCCATTTCCATAGTGGCCAACCAGATGCCCGTGGGAAGCCCCCAAGAGGGACGGGAAGGCAATAGCCCTCTCCTGCGGTTGTTCCTCAGCAACTAGTATACAACGGCATGGTGCCCCCTCCCCGTTCGCACTATCCTCACTGTGGATAGAACGTGGGACTTCCTGGTTCATTTGCCACTTTCACCCAGGGGAGGGTTGGAAACATGATAGCCTGAGGGCCGTTCTCTGTCGCACCCTGGCTTGAATCCTGGGGACAAATAGCAACTGAACAGGCCCTCAGAACTCAAGGGGAGTTTTTGAGCGTAGTCAAAAATAGGACTTCAGTGCCCTGCACAGCCCCCTCTGCTTTCCTTCGTCTTTTGGCCCAACTATACTCAGTCTCCATGACTTTTCCCTCTCTTCTCTGTGTGCCATTCAACATTTTTGCCAAGCCTTCTCCACCTACCCTGCTGAATTCCTTGAAGCCGAAATAGTGAAACCAAGAATTGATTTATGCAGATTAAATCAATGCAGTGATTTAATTCGCATAATTCTGTGCAAAGAGTGTGGTTGCTATGGTGCAGAATTGATATGTTCTGACAGCGAGGACATGCAGCCTCAGTTGCAGTTCATATCGGGATGCTATTTTTTTGTTATTTTACCAGGCACTGGAAAAGATGAATGAATTAAATCACATGTGGCTAACTTGATCTTACCTCAGGGCTGGCTTCTTAAATGTGTGTGTGTGTGTGTGTGATGTCTAAGATGGAAAACAGAGCTCACAATAAATTAAAGTGATACTTTGTCAGGCGGAGGAAGGTTTCTTTCTTTTTCTTTTTCTTTTCCTGTTGAAACTTCGAATGCTCTCTCTTCCTTCAGAGAGATTTATTGAAAAAAGGAAGTATGTTGACGCAGCAATACTCCTGGAACAATATGCTAAGGTATGGCCCCCATTTCCTTCCCTCCCACCCTGCTCTGCTGCTTCTCACCCAAAGTCCCAACTTGGAGCTTTCTACCCCCGTGTCTCTCCTTGTGTTGTCTGCCTGGGTTCTAAAGGAAGAGGAGGGCAGGTTACAACGCATATGCTGGCTCTCACCCCCAGGAACCAAATTTTAATCCAAGTATGTGAGGAACTTTCCTGCAGTTCCATTTATCTTCACGTTGTCATACCATAAAGATATTCCAACACTGAGGGTGCTTCCAGATGAGGCTTTTATTGTGCAATCGCCCTGCCTCATTCGCAGAATGTTATGGGGGTCTAGACTATAGTTGTTTTCCATTTGTAACCCTCCCTTATTTATTTATTATATTTATACCCCACCTTTTTTCCTGCAAGGAACCCAAGGCGGCTTACATAATCCTCCTCCTCCTCTCCATGCTATCCTCACAACAACCCTGTGAGGTAGGTTAGGCTGAGAGTCAGTGACTGGCCCAAAGTCACCCACTGCTGCTTCCATCTTTTTTCTTAGCACAGAAAATTTGTTCAGGAGGGAAAGATGGAATAGCTGCACAGTGTCTCTTGACTGGTAGTGCTGGGAGTCCTCTGTCTGGAAGCAACCTTTGTTATATTTTCTCAGAGTAGCGTGACACCTGAAAATACAGAAATTGGCCGTCCCTGCTCTAAAGATTTAACCTGTTCGGAAACGAGGTGGACATTTCAAAGGACCAGAAAGGGTGCTGGAATGGGATAAAACATGGGGCTGGTTCACTCATGCGTGTATATAGCTTGATTTGTCGTCATTCCATGGTGCTCAGCTGGATGTGTGATCTACTCCCTTACACAGCCCGGTTAAAACATACAGGCATTCTGTTAGATCTTATAGCTTATTCACACATGCCAGCCATTCGTTGATGTTGTAATCATCGGGGGATTAACAGGGATGTTATCCCCTGATGGGGATGAGGTCCTGCCCTTAGGATGAGACCCCTGAACTCACTGACCCCTTATTTTCATTTGTTGGTTGGTTTGTTTTGTTTTTACTGACTTAGTTGATGCCACTCCTTTCAACAGGTTTCCAGGGTGTCTTACAAAAAGTTGAAATTACAATAAAGCAATTTTCTTGTTAAACAAGAACGTCAACACACTGCAATATAAATATTGCATGGTGGGAGGTGGGTTATTTTTGACTTTTCTACTGGTCACGTTGTATTAACTTGTTTTTAGCTATTTGTGTTATTTTAAATTTGGTTTTTAAATTTTTAATAATGTTTTATTGTGTGTTTTATATTGTATTTTTTAATTGTTGTACACTGCCCAGAGAGCTTCGGCTATTGGGCGGTATAGAAATAAAATTAATAATAATAATAACGTATTTTTCCGTGTATAAGACGCCCCCATGTATAAGATGCCCCCCACTGGGCAGTTTCGCAACCGCACGGTTTTCTCCTCGGCTTAGTTCCGTGTATAAGACGACCCTCAATTTTTAGTCTAACAATTTTAGGAAAAAGTATAGTCTTATACATGGAAAAATACTGTAATAATAATAATAACAACAACAACAACAACAACAACAACAGGGACTCGGGAGATCCGGGTTCTAGTCCCCGCTCGGCCATGAAACCCACTGGGTGACTTTGGGCCAGTCACTGACTCTCAGCCTAACCTACCTCACAGGGTTGTTGTGAGGATAAAATGGAGAGGAGGAGGAGAGGATTATGTAAGCCACCTTGGGTTCCTTTCAGGAAAAAAGGCAGGGTGTAAATGTAATAAATAAATAAATGAGCAATGTAAGCACTTTTTCTGTGGTGGTGGAATGGGCACAAATGACCTCTCGCTTCACATACCCCAACGTACATAAGGTGGCATGTGACGTGCGTATTCATATGATTCGTCCCCTTCCAAATGGGAGGGGGAAGATTGTGCCGATGGGCCTGTGTATGAGTCACCTGAAGCCCTCGTGTCCTTGTGCCTGTTACTGTGTGTGTACATGGAGCTGGCTGCGCCCCACCCCCACATCCCAGCAGGGATTGATGCGTGTGAACCTGCCCCTTAGACTTGAGCACTATTTTTAGTGAAAAGACGGGGTATAAATTAAATAATAAATGCATACATAAATCACACACACCTTATGGATGTCAGGTAGTGTTCTCACTACAGACCACCACTAGGGATGTTACCAGTCAAATGGACACTGTCCAGAACCTCTCCTATTGTGGGGGACCAGGTGTGATATTTGATTAGTTAGCAGAACAACAGTGAATGCTTTATTTCCCCCCTCGCAGGATTATGAAGAGGCTGTTCTGCTCCTCTTGGAAGGAACTGCCTGGGACGAAGCCCTGAGATTAGTAAGATCCTTAAAACCTTTGAGCCTTTTCCATTATCTAACTGTTGAAAAGAGTTTACATTTGTCACTTGATAACAATGTTGCTGTAGATTTTCCTGTCCTTATCTTTTCCCTCCTCCAGATCTACAAATATAATAGGATGGATATTCTCGAGACCAACTTCAGACCATCTCTCCTAGAAGGTAAGGTTCTTCTTCGTGGTCTCTGTGCATCACACACATATGGGTTCTCTGCGCCTGCGCTGAGATCGTTCGGGAAACTTCTAAAGCTGCGCTGAGATCGTTCGGGAAACTTCTAAAGCCCCTCCCCCCGCGCGTGTCCCTTAGCGCGGCTCCCGCCCATCTCCTCAGTTCCTCTTCGACCGCCATTGCGTGTAGTCGTCGGGTTCTTCTCTCCTCTCTCCGGAGTAGTCTATCAGCTGAGTTAGCCTTTCCTATCACCTTTTTACTTCATAATCTTCTCTCTCTTCCTCTTTCTTCGACTAATCTATCTTCTTTTTTCAAAAAAAAAAAAAAAAAAAAAAAAAAAGATTATTACAAAAAAACTCTTACTATACCCGTATCTCTCCCCCGATCTCATCCACCTATCTCCTAATCTCTTCTTTATTATTCTAACTATGCCTCTGAAGGCACCTTTTAGAAAATGCCAGCGGTGTGGGACGAAAATCCCACCCGCTGATAAGCACCTGCTGTGCTTGCTTTGCCTAGGGCAAGGCCATAAAATGGAGACCTGCCAGGACTGCCAGGCCTTTACAAAACAGGCCCGAAAACAGCGCCAAACTAAGCTGCGAGCTCTCCTATGGGAGCAGTCTCTATCAGCTAAAGGGCCTGATCCGGAAGAGAGACCTGGGGGATCCCAGTCAGCCAAGAAGCCGGCAAAAGATACTTCTGCGGCGAAGAAATTGGCAAAAAAGGCCCATAAAGACAAGGCAGAACGCCTGAGAAAGAAAATGGCGGACAAACCTGGCAAGGACGCTGAGCCTTCTACCTCAGCTGCCATGAAGGTCTCAGAGCGTACGGCTCTACTAATGTCGGCGATGACTGGGGCTCGAGATCGAGCTACGGGACCGATTGCCCCCCAGTCTCCTCCGATCTCAACGACGTCTCCTCGAGATCGAGAATCGGGTTCGAAAACCCCAATAAAGCAACCGCCGACTATAACCACCTCCCTGTCGGAGGGAGAAATTGTGGCCTCGCCATCGATGGAACGACCCCGTTCGGGCTCGAGGGGTCCTCCACCACGTCTCTCGCCTCCAGCAGCATATGCTAGGGAAGAGCGGAGGGCGCACGGTCCATCACGTTCCCCTCGGTACCGAAGCCGCGATTCGCCCTCGAGAGATTCTGCCTCCCGATCCGTCTACTCCCACCGCCGTGATGACAGATCGTGGTCGGGCTCCTATTATTCGGGCTCGAGATCTAGGAGCTACAGATCCCGATCCCGAGACTCACCTGACCGGAGAAGGCGCGATTATTACTACCGGCACCGACGCTCCCCACCTCGAGAGCGCAGGCATAGGTCTAGATCCCCTACGCCAAGGCAGAGTACGGCCGTATTACGGGCACCCGTCGAGACCGTAGTCCAACCGACCGCCTCGACCTCGACTGCCCAGACGATTCTCGCCCCTGTCGTCGCGACTCGTTCGTCGTCGGGATCGGCGTACGTATCGGACTCGGACTCAGTGGCCTCCTCCTCCCATTCCACCTCACCAGATGCACGGGTGGAATCCAAGGAAGCGATCTCCCCTTCGGAAGACATGGGCAGTTTCTCAGAGCATGTCAGCCGGATGGTGACAGCTCTAGGAGTGGAGGCGAAAACCGCGAAAGGAAAAGCAAAGGACGACATCTACGCGGTCCTGAAGTCCACACAGTCCAACCACCTGCTCCTTCCTTTCCTGCCAACACTGCTGGAGACGGTGCAGGAGACCTGGAAAACTCCGGCCTCTACGAAACCAACAGCTAAGAGGCTGGAGTCGATGTACAGAATCCAGGAAGAGGGAGCTAAATTCCTGTTTTCCCATCCGACCCCGAACTCGCTCATAGTTAAGTCAGCGCAGTCTTGTGGGGGAAGACAGCACACAACGCCGGCAGACAAAGAGGGTAAGACATTAGATTCTTACGGCCGTAGGATCTACTCCTCGTCTTCCCTCGGACTGAAGGTATCTAACTATGAGGCGCTACTAGCTAGATACCAGATGTTCATCACAGAGAAGCTGGGAGACCTCTGTGATTATCTGCCGGACGACAAAAGGGACCTGGCGGCACAGTACATCAAGGAAGCAACCAGTATTGGCGCTTTACAGATGAACACTGCCCGCCACCAGGTCGATAGCCACGCTAGGTCGATGATCGGATCCGTGGCTTTGAGGAGACACGCCTGGCTTCGCTCTACCAATCTGACTCCCGATGATAGAGCGAAGATACAAGACCTTCCTTTTGACGGAGAAGGGTTGTTCAACGCCACCACAGATGACTCCCTCGACTCCGCTCAAAAGGCTCTAGCGACGGCCAAGAAGATGGGACTTGTCCGCCAGCCTCCATCTCAACAATTCAGGCCGAGACGATGGTCCCGATTCCCATACCCCTCCTCACAGTATCAACCAGCTGGACAATATCGGGGTGGGAATCGTCGGCCTCAAGCCCCACAACCTCAGGCACCGCAACGCTCGTACCCTCAACAGCGCTCGAGGGGCTCGCGGAGGGGGGGCGACTTCACTCGACGGCGCCTTTGACTCCGTCACCGGCCCGACCGACTTGTCTCCTCCAGTCCAGCCTGCTCTCGACACCAGCAGACCGATTGCCTCGTCTCCACCACCTCAGGCACCTCTCTTCGGCTCCCGGCTCCACCAACACCTCCGGTCCTGGAGGACCATCACGACGGATCGATGGGTGTTGAGCATAGTAGAACACGGCTACAGGATCGAGTTCGGAGTCCTCCCTCCTTTTCTCGGGATCAAGACCACCCGTCCAACTCGAGTGCTCTTAGAAGAGATGTCAAACCTCCTGCAAAAAGGAGCAATACGTCCAGTTCCCGCAGAAAACTTGGAGGACGGCCTGTACTCCAGGTACTTCATCGTGAAGAAAAAAGGAGGAGGACTCAGACCGATCCTGGACCTTCGCACAGTAAATCTCTTTATCCCACCAAAGAGATTTCGTATGGTCACACTCCAATCGCTTCTTCCACTACTCCGAAGGAACGATTGGTTTGCATCCATCGACCTCAAGGATGCGTACTTCCACATCGCCATCCACGAGGACACCCAAAAATACCTTCGGTTCCGAGTGGGAGACGACACCTTCCAGTTCGTAGTTCTTCCATTCGGACTTTCCACCGCGCCGAGGGTGTTCACGAAGTGTATGGCTGTGGTCTGTGCGAGTCTTCGGGCAAGAGGCATCACCGTCTTCCCGTACCTAGACGACTGGCTAATAGTGGCTCAATCAAAATGGGAGCTCCAGCACGCACTGGAAGAGACCCTGTACCTCCTAGAGGACCTGGGACTCTGCCTGAACGTGGAGAAATCGGTCCTTCAACCAGTAAGGGAGATACAGTACATCGGCGCGAAACTAAACGCCTTCGAAGGTCGGGCTTATCTACCAAGCGACAGAGTGCGTCAAGTAAAGACACTCGCAAAAAGAATTTCGAAACAGCCAATATGCTCCGCTCATACGATTCAACGCTTACTAGGACATATGGCCTCAACAATTGCGGTCGTACGATATGCGAGACTTCGCATGCGATCTCTTCAGACATGGTTCATCAAGGAGTTCAAACCAGAGAAAGACAAACCATCCGTCCGACTATATCTTCCTCGAGCCGTAAGAGAGTCCTTGAGGTGGTGGCAACAGGAGTCGAATCTGAACGCGGGCATACCGTTCCAGTCTCCGACACCGAACCGCATATTGACAACGGACGCATCGTTGCTGGGATGGGGGGCCCACTCAGGCGATCACGTCGTGCAAGGCACATGGACGTTGACACAAGCTTCCAAGCACATCAACTGGCTAGAACTGATGGCCGTTTGGAAAGCATTACAAGCCCTAGAGCAATATCTCTCGAACTGCCACATCCAAGTCGTGACCGACAACACTACGGTGGTCGCGTACATAAACAAACAGGGCGGCACGAGATCGACGCGCCTCACAAGACTGACCATGCAGCTCTACGAATGGGCTCTACTTCGAGGAATGTCCTTTGTAGCGATACACATCGCAGGAAAGTCCAATGTACTTGCAGACACTTTGAGTCGCGTGTCGATGCAATCGCACGAATGGACGCTGGAGAGGAAGGTGACCAACTCACTGTTCCAACGCTGGGGTCATCCGAGGATAGACCTATTCGCCACCAGCGAGAACACAAGATGCCCCATGTTCTGCAGCAGGGCAGCCTCGGACCCGAATTCGATCACCGATGCTTTCCTGATGACCTGGAGCGGCGACTTCTACTACCTATTCCCCCCAATCCCACTTCTTACACGTGTGATCGCCAAGATAGCTCGGGACGGAACCAATTGCATCCTAGTATGCCCGCGGTGGCCGCGTCAACCTTGGTTTGCACACCTTCTCAACCTCTCACAGGGAGATTATCTCCCATTACCACTACAAGACAATCTACTAACACAACACAAAGGCAAAGTGTTTCACCCCAACCTACGTTCTCTAAACCTAATGGCCTGGAGAATCAGATAGCAGCGGATACAGACCTATCGGACGCGGTGAAGGAGATCCTCTTAGCAGCAAGGAAACCTTCCACAAGGCTCTCCTACGCCAGGAAATGGACTGCCTTTCTTAATTTCGTCTCACCTTTAGGCAAAGACCCAATGACTTGCTCGATTTCGACCGTTCTCGATTTCCTCCACTCACTAATGACCCGTGGCCTGAAATTCTCATCAATCAAAGTCTATCTAGCAGCTCTGACAGCGCACAGAACTACCTCAACGGGGACGTCCTTATTCGTACATCCATTAATCAAGCAATTTCTGAAGGGGCTTAAAAATCTTCGCCCTCCAGTCCGCAACATAGTCCCAGGTTGGGATTTACCCTTGGTCCTGAATGCTCTGACAAAGCCACCGTTCGAGCCCATGGCTAAAGCAGACCTGCGACTGGTATCGTTCAAAACACTATTCTTAATAGCGATTACTTCGGCAAGAAGAGTGAGTGAACTGCACGCTCTCCGAGTGGACCCACCTTACACAACCTTCCACAAAGATAAAGTCGTCCTAAGACATGACATAACTTTCTTACCGAAGATGGTGTCAGAATTTCACCTAGGACAGGACATTATTCTACCAACGTTCTTTCCGTCCCCATCGTCAACGATCGAGAGGTCGATGCACAGCCTCGACGTCCGACGGGCCCTACTATTCTACAAAGCCCGTACGGAATCGATAAGGAAGACCAATCAACTTTTTGTGTGCTACGGCCCCCCAAAATCGGGCCTCTCTGTATCCAAGCAAAGACTATCCTCTTGGATAGTAGACACTATCGAACTTGCCTACCAATTAGCTGGACGTTCTCTACCAGGGTCCGTAATAGCCCATTCAACCAGGGCGCTATCGACCTCGACAGCCTTCGGAAAAGGCATTCCTTTACTGGACTTATGTAGGGCGGCGACCTGGTCTACCCCCTCTACTTTCATCCAGCATTACCGCCTCGATGTTCGAGCCAGAGAGCAGAACGCATTCGGCAGAGCGGTCCTGTCTTCGGTCACCATCTGACTACCGACACCGACCCACCTCCGGTAAGTCAGCTTGCTAATCTACCCATATGTGTGTGATGCACAGAGACCACGAAGAAGAAGGACAGGTTCCTTACCTGTAACTGTAGTTCTTCGAGTGGTCATCTGTGCATTCACACAACCCGCCCTCCTTCCCCGCTCGGTGTCTTCATCGAGTTCGATGGATACCAAAAGGGAATGGGTTGGGACACCGTTTTTAACTATCCTACTCGATATCGAAGTGTATGCCGAGTTCGTATTTTCTTTTTATGGTATCAAACGTTTGCAATGTTATCCTCGGTCCCGACGGTCGCAATAGGCGGTCTCAGGGAACTGAGGAGATGGGCGGGAGCCGCGCTAAGGGACACGCGCGGGGGGAGGGGCTCCCGCCCAATTCACCTCAGCTTTAGAAGTTTCCCGAACGATCTCAGCGCAGGCGCAGAGAACCCATATGTGTGTGAATGCACAGATGACCACTCGAAGAACTACAGTTACAGGTAAGCAACCTGTCCTTCCCCTACCTTGCTGAGGGCTGCTGTGCTCTTGGATGTATGGGTCTAATGGAGTCCCAGGGGACGTAGCAAGTTCAGGGTCCTGTGGGAAAATACTACAGGTCTGGGATTAGCACATGTGCAAGGATATTGATACGCTTTACCTCTCTGTGCAGAAATAGCATGTGATACAGTTCTTTCTGGATTGTACCGCTTCAGACTGCAGGTGTGGAATTGTGTGCTTGAATGTTTCCCCTATGTAAAACCACCCTTGCTGTGCATGGAAAGTTGTACATCAGAGAGAAGGCTAGAACTCTGCTTCCTGATATGCTAGCTTTTCATGTGCAAACATTGTTGGGTTGGCTGGTGTGTGTGTGTTTACATTAGGGAGAATTAAACTCGACATCTTGCATGAACAACCTGTATGGTGCTGTTCGCCTGAGCTTGGGTTTTTAAAATCTTTCTTTGCTTACACAAAGTTCTGAATATGTTTTCTTCCATTTCACTGTATAACACCTTTCCTACTGTTAACACCTCTTTAGTCCAAAAAAACCATTTGATATTCCTGGAGAGTCAGAAAGCAGCATTTTCTCGCCATCGTAAACGCCTCTCTGTGGTCCGAGAGCTGAAGCAGCAGGCCCAAAGTGAGCTGCTAGGTATGCATTGGAATTGAATCATGTTTCACACCATGTGTTGCTGTTGTTGTTGTTGTTATTTCTTATTTCTTTTCATTTCATTTCATTTCTATACTGCCCCACAGCCGAAGCTCTCTGGGCGGTTCACAACAATTCATACAATAAAATTCATAAATAAAATCCACATAAAAACCAACCATAAAAACATACAATGTAGTTAAAAAGTTTAAAACTGAATTTAAAAGTGCAGTTTAAAATAACAATACTAAAAGTTAATAAAAACTAAGCCTACAGGTGACAATTACCCACCCACCCCTGTGCTATTAGTAGAGAGTTCCTGGTCAAAGCAGTGCTTTGAGATAGCCTAGGCTGTTGTTTAGACTAATTAATGGAATCAGTGATCAGTGATCAATGGCTGCTACTCGTGATGGCTATATGCTTACCCCAGTTTCACAAGCAATAAGTTTTTGTGTGCAAGTAATATGTGTGCTAGGTGCTGAGAACCAATGACAGGGAGAGGGCTATTGACTTCATGCTCTGCTTGATAAGTTCCCATAGGCATTAGGCTAGCCACTGTGGGAAACAGGATGCTGGACTAGATAGGCCTATGGTCTGATTCAGCAGGGCTGCTCTTATGGTCTTAGAAACTTGAGCCTGGGAGACCAAGGTTCAGATTGCAGCTCTGAGATCAGATCAACTTCATTTCGGGTTCAAATTGCAGCTCACTTGCTTAGCAACCTTGGTAAATCCCTTTCCCCCCTTTGGTTTCGGTCCTCCATTTGGGAAATTGGAACACCAATAATTTGCTACCCGGCAGACTTTTTTTGAATGAGAGAAAGAGGATTGTCAAGCACTGTACCCACTAAAAGTGTTTTGGAAATATAGTTGGGGGGGGGGATGATTTAAGAGGAAGGATGGGGAAGTTTTCTTTCTTTCTCCTACTGATCTAGGTGATTGATTTTGCAGATATTGAAGGACCAAATTGCCCAGAATCGGATCTCTTTTCTGATGCCAGCAGCATGGTTACGGCTAGCGACGCAAGTTCCAAATACACTCACAGTAACTCGAGAATATCTGCGTATGTATTTCTCTTCACATTGGTGTTTCACCAGTCTGGCTGCTGTTCTTGTCTCAAGTGGGCAAAGCTTTGGATTTATACTGGCACAGACTGTCCTCCATATACGAAGGCTGCGCCTGGTTCTCTCTTGCAGATTCCCTTTCTTTGATGATCTGCATCAGGGGCCTTGATGCAGAACAATTTCTCCTGATCCCGAATAAGCCTATAACATTTTAATCCAAACCTTTGCTCAGTTCACCTGTAAGGAAAATAGTTTTCAGAAGAGTGTGAGTGTGTGTGAAACATGCCATATTTTAATAATACATTTTTTTTAGGTTTTGTATATACAGGCCTGTGGCTCACGCTGGCTTAGCTTGTCTGAGTGTGGAAAGCTAAGCAGGGTCAGGCCTGGTTATTACTTGGATGGGAGACCCCTCCTCTAGTTTCCTGCATTGAGCAGGGGGTGGGACTCGATGGCCTCGTAGGCCGCTTCCAACTCTATGATCTATGAATCTTATGTTATGCCTTGATCATGCGCAAGCACATTTGCTCCATAAGCATGACGCTGTTACTGCTAAGTGGTGCTGAGTTTATTATAAAGCATCTGACCATATATGGAGGGGTTGTGTTGTGTGGCTAAACAACATGCTTCCAGCTCTGGGACAAGTGCTTGAGAGAATACAGAAGGTATTGGAAGCCAGTGTGGCGTAGTGGTGAGAGTGTTGGACTGGGACTCGGGAGATCTGGGTTCTAGTCCCCGCTCAGCCATGAAACTCACTGGGTGACTTTGGGCCAGTCACTGACTCTCAGCCTAACCTACCTCACAGGGTTGTTGTGAAGATAAAATGGAGAGGAGGAGGATTAGGATTATGTCAGCTGCCTTGGGTTCCTTGCAGGAAGAAAGGCGGGGTATAAATATAATAAATAAATAAAGGGTGGGTGGGTGTTGTTCTCTTTTAGACAGATAGAAGCAGAGGTTCTGTTGCTGATGTTCCTGCCTTACACTGTACCCAGGTGTTCACTTTTCAAAGGTGGGGGATATATAGGAGTCTGTACTGGGGCGATCCTTGGCAGGTGTTTGTGAAAACAGACAATGGTGAAGTATTAAGGGGGACAGATGAATAGATGCAAGACATTTAGACTAAGAGGTAGTTCTGACGGAGGTAGTAAACATGTATCTGTACCACTTCAGACTGCAGGTGGGTTCATGTTATGGAATGCTTCTCCTTATCAAATCATCATCATCATCATCATCATCATCATCATCATCATCATAAATTGCTTAGAGAAAATTATTTTATGTGTTTAATAAATGTAATATAAATAAATAAATAAATAAATAAATGAAAACCAAGCTTGTGGCACATAGAAAACTAGCATGTTAGGAGAAAAGGTTCTAGGTTCTTCCTAACATGCAGATTTTCTTCATGCAGGTAGGGATGGCGGGGAGGGTTGGTATGGAAGAGCATTTCATCATGTGAAATCCCACCTGCAGTCTGAAGTGGTTCAGCCCAGACAAGGTTTACCACCTCAGTGAGAACAAGGCTTAAGTGGGCCAACTCAAACATTGTCTAGGTGCACCAGAAGCAGTGACAACATTACTAAGCACTACAAAACCTGCCGTTTCACCTTTGTTTTCCCTCTTATCACCTGCCCCCAACCGCTGGCTACAATAGTTTTGTTGTTGTGTATATGCTACATGGTGTTTCATCTTTTGTAGACGTTCTTCAAAGAACCGTCGTAAGGCGGAGCGCAAGAAACACAGCCTAAAGGAAGGGAGCCCCCTAGAGGAAGTTGCACTCCTGGAAGTTTTAGGGGAAGAAGTTCGGAATGTTGACAGTCTGAAAGGTTGGTCATGGCGGCTTTCCAAGCTTTTTGATGTAGTCTGAAGGAAGAGGCTTAGAGAATGACTGTTGGGTGGGGTGGGTGAGCTCCCAAAGAGCAAAGGCTAATAATAATCTCCAGAGAGAGCTTCTAAGTGGTGAGGTGCAGTGGCCTTGTCTAACAGGGACTTGACTTAAAGGCTGTCTTCATTACCGCATGAGGTTAAATGGTAAATCCACATACCCGAAAATGACTCAAAACACAGTTTGGTAGGTTAAAAAAAAACCCTTAGATGCCTGAGTGTTGAGGTCAACTGTCATCACACTACTAGAGAATTCTCATTTAAAACTACTCTTAAGAAGTCAGGTTAACTATAAAACCTGACACAGGCTTGCTCTCTACTATATGGATTGTGAGTGCTGAGAGACAAACATTCTCTCTGCCTTTGTTTTCAATAACCCCTGATGGAGAGCACTCCAGTTTGAAATATGCCAGAACATAGTACTTCCTATTACGACAGTCAGTCAGGCGATCACTCGTGACCGAGTAAGATTGTCTTCCAGGATAAAAAAAAAAAAGAAGAAAATTTACAAAAAGGAGATTTTAAAAGGAGGAAAATTCTAAAGAAAATTGTGTAGACTCTAGCGATGGGTCCGTAAGTGACTGTGGAGGCCAATTCTAGATCCACACAGCTTCCCACAGTGAGGACACAGGTTACCAGATGGAAGATGGTCTTGTAAAGGATTCATTTGACGTGCTTTTCGCTTAGCACGTTTCTCCCTTTCACCTTGCACTCGAGCTTCTTCAAAGTCCATAGAACCTTTGTGAAAGGCCAACCTCCAGTTAGATCGTTCATGGGCCAGAGCTTCCCAGTTTTTGATGTTTATATTGCATTTTTTTAGATTAGTCTTAAGAACATCTATTACGAACATCTATTAAGAACTTCCTATTACGACAATGATGATATTCACTTAGTGGGCTTTTTTCCTCCCCGCCCCCGCCAGTTTGCCTTCATTACCGTACAGCAGTCAGGCCTGTAGCCAAAAGATTTGTGGTAGAGTGGTCTATGGGTAAACTGTTCAGTCAATTTAAAATGACCAAAACCTAATTATAAGTCTGGCAACTTTCTGATTTCAATATATTTAATATATTAAGCCATTTTTGCAAATATATTCAATGTTAAAGTGTCATGTGCTTGTCATCCGTTCCCAGAGCCGTTGAAAAAATGGGCTAGAACGCTGGAAGTTGAGAGAGCAGTTACGTAGGATGCTGCCTGGACTTTTCTCCCTTACCTCTCCATAAGTAAAAGATTGTTGTTGTTTTAGAATAAAGCAGTGTCTCATTCTGAGAATATCCCTGAAGAGACTAGATCCTGCAGACACCCCCATGGCTTTGTTCCGAGAGCAAAGATCATGACACTGAGGAGGGCTTGGTGCTCGTGATTCCTATGCCCAAGAGAGAGAGTCTTGTGTTATTTTCGGGCTGGGGCCGGAGGGCAAAATAGCAGGTTTGTGTATTACCCCCAACATTTAAAGGATTGCATTTTATACCTATAATTATTGGGGGGGTGTCTTTAATTTATTCCCAAGGCGAGGTACACAGTCTTTTAAAGTATCTAGTCCTCTTTGGCTATGATGGACAAGCCCAGGAGTTGCAGCAAAGCTTTGAGGAGACCCTTCAACTGATGGAGCACTCCCTCCTTGAAATCTGGACCCCAGACCTGCGGCAGATCCCAGCCAACCCAGTAAGAAAAGAACTCCAAACTTTCTATCCTGCCTTGATACTTACAGTATGGGGCCCAAGCATTGCTGGTGCCAACCTGCACAACAACAACAACAACAACAACAACAACATCATCATCATCATCATCATCATCATCATCATCATCATCAATTTATTTATTTATAACCTGCCTTTTTCCCAATATTGGGACTCAAGGCAGCTTTACAACATTAAAATTTGTACAGTTAAAACATATAAATAGAGAAATACAAAAGTTAAAAATATAATTAAATCAGAAATAGTATTAAAATTATGTAAAATATCAAAGCTAAAACAACAATAATGATAGGAACGGTGCAAATCCATCGCGTTCTCATAGGTCCAAATTTATTCCCCAAAGGCCTGCCGGAACAAGAAGGTTTTTGCCTGCCTTTGAAAACATACCAAGGAGGGTGCCACATTATGTTATTCACACTTTCAAAACCACATTCTTAAACAGGCTACTTTTATTTTTAAGAAAAAGCAGCCATGGGCCCTGATCCTGAATGCGCTCCTAATCCAGACTAGGACCCCTTGTCAGTTAGGTATAGTTTGGCCCTGGGTTGGGGGTTAATACTGGAGCTACTATGATCCTTATTCTGATGGCACCTTGAAAGAAGCGTATATGTGATACCTCAGGGTAGGTATCAGCATGGTACCACCAGAACGATGCATCACAGCCACCACCAGAACGATGCCTTATAGCCTGGTGCACGGGAAACCTGATTTATCCGCAGTGGTGGTTTACCAGCTCCTGGTTACACATTTGCACCAGCGACTTCTTTAAAGGGAGTTCCAATTCGCTGCAAAGTCTAAAGCAGGGGTGGAGAACCTGTGGCCCTGCTAGATGTTGTTGGACTCCAACTCCCATCAGCCCTGACCACTGGCAGTGCTGGCTGGGGCTGATAGGAGTGGGAGTCCAACAACAGGTTCCCCCCCCCCCGGTCTAAAGAGACCTCCTGCTGTCTAGGAAGGGCTCCCTGCCAGCAGTTCTGCTTGTTGTAAGTACAAATTGGGGTCGGGGTGGAGGGTAGAAGAAGCAAAAAAATCTTGTTTCCCTTTTGAATCACCAGAGAACATCTTGGCATCTTTCATCCCATAGGAAAATAAGTGCCTTCTAATGAAATGGTTGTAAAAAGGTCAAGAAGCACAGCAAGACTCAAGCTAAGTTTTATTTCTGCTCAAATGCAGTAGCTTCTTTGTTCTACATAGGCAAACATTTTCTTTTGCCAATTCCAATTTTAGATCCTGGGTCCCAATTCAACTGCCAATAGCATAACTGCTGCCTACAATCAACAGAAAGTGATGGCTCCTGTAGTACAAGGTGAGAGAGAAATTATGCATTGCACAAATCAGATGATACTGTGATGGCATCCAGCGTTTAATTTCTGTAAATAGAGATGGTGGAACTGGGGAAGCCCCCGGTTATGCAGTGTCAGGGAAACACACTCTGTGTATGCTCAGAGGAACTCTTCTTTATTTCTTCATATTTTCCTCGGCTGAGCCCTGGCATTCAAAACAGGTTCTGGAGCTGATCCCTAGAGAGCTGTGGCTTGGATTAAGTTCTGGTTGTATCTAATCTGGTTACCATGAAGCACGCCATTTAGGAAAGCTTGGAAAACCAGCTCTGCTGCAATGGTGTGAAAATGAGGAATGCCTGCTTTTTTTAGCTTATTCTTTGTAGATTTATGCATCTCCCCAGTAGCAGACAGAGCACTAGGAACTACTGTCACACTAGCAAGTTTTCATATTCTTTTTTTTATCCCTACTGAGAGGTTTTGGTAATTGAATCTTTATTCAGTTTCTGTATTTTCCATATAAGATGTGCGAAATCTGTTGCTGTTATCTGCAAATTGAATTACCGGTATTAGGATTATCTCTTCCCCTTTTCCCCCTCCAGATCCTGAGTTCTTTATACCTCCCAAACTCAACAAAAACATCCAATGGAAGTTGCACATTCTCCAGTAATCCAGACTCCACATCTGTTTATGGACTGAGGATCTGTATTTAAGAAAATGTTTCCTCTCACTTTGCAATGTGTGTCCTCCCCATGTCTTACAGTTAACTGATCATGTGTCCTGAAGGCTGAAGCGACAAAGTATGGGCAGGCAGAAACCCATGTAAACTAGCCTTCCATTGTAAGTCTGAGTATGGCCTTCCTTACCTTTCCCCCAGTACTGCCTGGATAACCAGAGACAGCTCACAAGCAAAGTCACTGCAAATCAAATTAGCAGCTTCATTTATTTTAAAACTTTTTACATTGTGTTGCCTTAAAAAACAACAACAACAACAACACTTTATCTCCTTGGTCCCTGTTTTGCCAGCTGATAACACAAATGACCTTTTAAAACTTTAAAATGGAGCTACCAAGTTAATAGCACTTTAGGGTTTTTGTGGTTTTTTTGAGGGCACACAACTCAAACCAATATTGGACATCAGTTATCCTGTGTGGTGAAAGCAAGACCTCCACTGAATTGAGTATAGTTTTGTTTTTTCAAAAATTCTGCCAAGGGCTCAATTCTCAACAAAGTACAGATAAACATCAAATTGAGTATTAGTTCAGGATCTGATTACGGGTTTTCAGACATTAACCTTGAAATACCATGGCTTGGCAAAATAAGTATTGATGGAAACCTTTCTCAAAATCAAGGGGAAGGGTTAATAAAGTTTTGTTGTAACTTTTTCTCTCTGGATCTAGTTCTGTTGTTCTTCATGGGGGAAAAAACCCTCTTAATATCTGCAGGCGCTTAGAATCATTTCATATTTTTAAACTTGTGTACAATGTAGACTTTACATAAAGGAGTTGAGTCACTGAAGCACACTATCCTTTTCTGGAAACTTGGTTTCCAATGATGGAACCATAATCTTTATGCTACTATATTTATTGTTTGGTCAGCTATGTTTGTTTTACCCATTTTGATCAATGTCTGGTAGGTTTTTTTTTACTTCAAACCCTTAATAACAGGGATGTGTGTATATGACCCAATACTGCAGACTGCAATCTCCTCAGCTGTGTTTTGTTTGGCTTATTTTTAAAAAGGTCGGGGGACAAATGACACGTGACTGTCATCACATGAATCTCGGCTTTCATTTTGATTTTCAAGCAATTTTGGAGCCCTTATGATTGCAAGGATATGGTGGGTAAAGCATGTGTGGGTTGCCTGTGGCACAGACAGTAGGAGTTTCTGCCCCTCCTGGCCTGGAGCGTGATGGGCTGGGTTATGCCGCAGAACCTTTACCTGCCATTCTAGTGCTACGCGGCTGCCTGATCCTCATGTCAGTAGAGATAAAAACATGCCGGGCATAGAAGAGAACTGTACATTTATTATGATGTGCATTACTGTGGTACTGCCTCATATTTGGATTTTACTTGTGGTATGTTTTACGGAAAAAGCTGCTGGTCACAGGCTGTTTGCATGACGTGACAGCCGACCATGACAGCTGACCATGGGTTTATTTAACAATGCGGCATGCTGGGAGTTGTAGGCCAAAAACATCCGGCGACCCAAGGTTGGAGAACACTGTGTTAACACATGGTGAGGCTGTGGGGCGGGCAGCCGCCATTTTGAATATGCAACCCCCGAGTGGGGGTGGGCGCATATGTAGCTTGGCGCCTGTGGGCACCATGGCTTGTCATGAGTTAAATGACCCAAGATGAGGTGCGCTGTGTCGACTGAACCCAGTCACTGGCAAGAATGCCTGTTAAAAAGTCAGAAGGGCTGCTAAAACTTTCCAGTGCTTTTGGTGGCGGCGGTGGGGAACCTTCAGTGCCAGCCTGCATAACTTTTTGCCCCGCTCTATGTCCAACAGAAGCAGAATAAATTATACAAAATGGGATTGTGCAGATTTGTGACATTTGCAAAATTCATACAGGCCACAGAATTCAGATTTCCTGGCTGCAGGATTGAGATACATTGGATCCTGGCCCATAGTTCTCTCTCTCTCTTTTCCACATGCTTGAAAGTTCAATACACTCCATTCAGTCTGGTAATCAATTATCCGTATTTGCCCTTCTAACTTCGACTTTGCTGACATCAGGTGTGTCTACTCGTGCACGCATCTGCTAAATTAAGTGCTGCCAGAAATACCTCCCTTTTGTAGGTGTGTCTGCATATAGGCTACCGGTTACTATGCTCCAGTGAAATACTGCAAAGACTGTTGTAGAAGATCTGATATGAAACAAAACATTTTTTTCAGTAGCGCTGTGCTCATGCTAAAGTTGTTCCTGTGGTGAGCACTAGTAGGGAAATAGCTGGCATCCACATAAATAGAGGGTGGCCTTGCTGCAGGGCGTGGGGAGTCCCGCTATAGAGGCAAAGCCAATCTGTACAGCAGTGGCTTTGTCTGCAGAAATGCTTTGCATTTCCCCAAGAACTTAAAGGGAAGTATGCAGCTCCTCCAAGAACTGATCCCACAGCTGTGGGTTTTGATCTCGCCCCTGTCCTATGCCTTTGCTGCTATCTTTCCTTTGGTAGTAGTCTATATCAGTAATTTCCACACTCTGGCCAGGGCACACTATCATGCTGTAAGAGATCTGCCGGTGTGCCATAATAAATACAGTAACAGCGCAATCCTATGAGGGTGCCCGCAACCCTCCACACCCGGAGGATTGCGGGCATCCTATGCAGGGCGGGAGGAGTGCAGCAGAAAGGATGTCCGCCGCGCTTCCCTTGCCCTCAAAAACATCTAGACAGCTGGTTTCGGATGTCTGGATGTTTTTCCTCTCCTCGTGAGGAGGAGAGGCTGAGGCAAGTGGAGTCTCACTCCCCCCACCCGCACCGAGGAATGTCCCCCCACAGGGGAACCGAAGACGGATGACTGTCTTCAGTTCCCTGCCACCACGGAAAGAACCGCACCAGCTACGAGGTGTGTGGGTGGGTGTGCTCCGTGGTGCTGCGACCTCGGAAGGGATTTCCGAGGTCACAGGGGCTTCCAGACAAGGTCGGAGGGACATAGGATAGCACCCTAAAACACGTTAAGGCTCTCATGAACCCAATACAACCATCCAGAGAGGAAGCTGCCTGTTGCATCTGCATGAGTCATTGCTCTAGATTTGCTTGTTTCCAATCAGTGGGTACCTCCAGAATAGTATGTCATACAGAAACACAGGGGGAACTTGGATTTTTTAAAATGTATATTTTTACTTGTATGTGTATGCTTGTATGTGGGGGTTGATGTGTCTCAT
This sequence comes from Shinisaurus crocodilurus, assembly GCA_021292165.1. Classification (NCBI taxonomy): domain Eukaryota; kingdom Metazoa; phylum Chordata; class Lepidosauria; order Squamata; family Shinisauridae; genus Shinisaurus; species Shinisaurus crocodilurus. The sequence continues at coordinate 117,047,545 of CM037877.1, forward strand.
ATATATATATATATATATATATGAGTGCTGAGGTAAATGGATGGCGGGGGATGGGAAATGGGGATTGCTTGTTCATGTAAATAAATAAATAATTTGTTTATTTATAAATAAATATAATTTATTTATAAATAAATAAAGTATAAAATCAAAACTTTTAAAATAAAATTTAAAATAAAATGCTAATAACAAAAACACTACCACAGAGAGATGAGGACAGATAATCCTATGAGGACACATAATTCTTACACACTATAAAAAGTACGGTAAGCCTTTTTGCTGCTAAAAGTGATTTGTGCCCCCAATTTTTAATTCAGAAAAAAGGGTGTGCCTCCACTATCAGGTGCTGAGGAGCACTGGCCTATGTACTGTCAGAGGTTTTACATTTATTGCCTGTACCGCAACCGCCTAAACATAATTGGTGCTGAATGAGACAAAGAGATGTTGGCCGCAAATAAGCAAAAATAAAGCACTTCGACATCCCTCTGATTTCAGTGGGAAAAAATTAAGTACAGTGTTAATTCCTCCACTGAAATCACAGGGACTTTTTACAGCACAATCCTATGCCTATCTACTCAGAAGTAAGTCCGACTGAATTCCATGGGACTTACTCCCAGGTAAGTTACAGGATTGCAGCCTAAGGTGTTAAACTTTGGCTGGATGGTGCCTGATGTTGAAAAAATAGAGCTAGCTAGATACATTATTGTTTTAAAAGTGGCATAAGGACAGTTGTGCATTGCTATTCTCTGGCTGGAACAGAGAAAAATATCCTTGAAGGGAACACACGACAGCTGTAGGGTTGAATGAATTTGTACATTTCTCTTATAAAATAATGGAGTACTCTCACCTCAGTCCTATGCAGGAATATTTGATAGATGCAGCCCAATACGATCTGCTTCATATATTCCTCTGTTCAGCCCCACGACTATTTGGCACGTGAGGCATAATAATTCAGCAGAAAAAAACAATCTTATGGCACCTGACTAACAAATTTATGACGGCATATGCTGCACTAGAGCCCACAAAAGTTTATGCCATAATAAATTTTTCTGTCTAAGGTGCCACATGACTAATTTTTGCTGCAACAAATTAACACGACTACCCCTCTAGAAATACCCTGAATCTTTGTTCTCTTCTGCTTCTGTTTCTTTTACAATGTAAAAGTGCAGCCTGATCTTATACATGCACACTGGAAACCAAGTCCCAGTGACTTCAATGAGACAAGCAGCACAATCCTATGTATCCCTACTCAAAAGTAAGTACCACTGAATTAAATAAGGCTAGGATTGCAGCCGTAAGCACTTGTAAGGGATAATCTGGCAGGAAGGTCTTACCCATGTGCAAATTTGCTCTGCCTTATGTCTGTCACTTACATCAAAAAATGGAAAGCCACTTAACAAACACTCTGCAGTTACAACTATGAGCTTTTAATACACAGAGAACAGAAAGTAAACTATCCATCAGTGCTCGCAGGCCAAGGAACAGTTCTGGTGGGTGCTGTTGATCAAGGAACTTCTTCAATGGGACTTCTTCAATTAATCTGGATCCAGCTGAGCAGGGTGTGGGTGCTGGGGAAGAGTATTCATCAATGTTGGGAACTCAGAAACATTTTCTATAGATGTAAAAAGGGCCCCGTTCTTGATATTCTCTCTTGTGAACCCAGAGCTGCTGGAAAGCCTTGAGGGATGCCAGGATGGAGCCTCCAGTCCATACGGATGTTTTTCTTTCAGGGGAGGCCGATGAAATGGGATTATCGTTTGGGCACATTCTAATCAGCTCTCTCTGGAAGCGGTCAGCAAAGCCCTTTATTGTGGTACAGCCCCCGCACAGCAAGATGTTGCCCATCAGGTTCTTTTTGAGGGTGACATCACACTTATTGAGAGAAGTCATGGTCAGGAGAGGAAGTCCCAGCTGCTGCGAGTTGATCAAGGATGGCTTGAAGAGCATTTCAGAACACATGAATCTCTCTTTGCCAATAATGATTACCTGTCCATCAGGAAGCTCATATTCGATCTCATGTTTCCTGGGAGGTGCCGCTGTGTCCTGTTGATAGTCCAGTGAAGTGAAGCAATAGTTCTCTTTGATGTCTTCCAAGACGTTCCAGTCTTTCTCCGAGAACAATTTCACAGAGTCATTTAATAACTTCATTAGGTATTGGGTGACATCTGATCCAGCATAGTCTGCCCTTTCAGTAATGCTTGGCATAGTATAGCCTTCATAAATGGGGACCACATAGGAGACTCCATGGCCACTCTCCACGACAAGACCTGATGTCTTTCCATAGGAATACATTGATAATCTAGATTGGTAGGCAATGTGCATGGCAGGGGTGCCAAACGATTCAAAAAGCATTTCTGCATATTTTTCTCTGTTTGTGGTTGGGCTCAGGGGAGGATCTGAAACTAGGACAGCATGCTCCTCAGGCCGAATCTTCATCTCCTTTTGGAAAAGATATTCCCATATGTCTTGAACAGTATCCCAGTCCACTATTATTCCATGTCTCAAGGGGTTGACAAGCTTCAGGGGTATTGTTGCATCTTGAAGTTCTCTGCCAACAAAAGTCTCTTTCCTGTTATCACCTGTTTTTGCAGTCTCCTGGAAATGTTTACCTACAGTAGATGAGACCACATGGGTTGGTTTAGGTTCTCCAGCAAACCCACACTTGCAAAAGCCGGTACCAATATCTATGACAACAGCTCTGGTCTCTTTCACTATCCTTGGAGCCGACCGACCCTCCTCTCTAGACTTGGTCCCAGGCCTTACTATTGTGCCTTTCTTTGACGGCACAGAGCCAGAACTTGCACTTCCTCTGCTTGACATTTTCTTTCCTGGTTCTCATTTACATCCATTCTCTATGTGCTGGCCACCATTTCAAATGGCAGGAAGGCACATAATTTTAGAATCTTGAGACCAACAGTGTGCATTATGACATCATCCATCTTGCGGACTTGAGCAGGAAATAGTCATAAAACTTGTCTGCACAAAAGGCCAAGATTGATTTGGGGTTTGCCACAGGAATACAATATTTGCTGGTGCTCTATTTCTATATTTGATTTCAAATTTATTGGGTATGTTTTAGATGTGCTCTGTGTACTCTGAAGTACCAAAGTGAGCAAACATCTGGTATCTTAGTGGCTAGTTTTCTGGCCCGTTGTGATCATCTGTGGAATTTCTTTAGGAGTTCATTGTGAAACTCTTATGCCTCAGAATGGTGAACTAACTCCCTCTCCAAATACCCTGGTCTCTTCCAGCAATGAGACAAGGTAAATTCAGTAACAAGGTTTAGTTCAGTGGTGTCAAATAAAAATACCAGAGGCTTTATCAGGCCCTTTAGGGGTTACTAGTATGTTCTACAGCACCTCTACCACTCTCTGCATAATTACTGAACTATCTGCACAGCTACAAGGAAAAGCGGCATCATCTGTGGCGATAAATAAATGTAAATAATAAATAAATAAACACTTCTTGGTGAAATAATAGGTGTGGCCAGGACAGCTGCTGGGTGAGGAATTTCATCCGTCAGCCCATCTGATGCCCACTGTTTGTCTTTGCGCAGGATTCTTCAGATAGGGCACAAATCGCCAACTTCTGAATATATTGGACTCATTTGGTCCATGTGTATCTTCTTAAAATGGGCACTTGAACTTCTCACAAGACAATAGCCATCAAGTTATTCTTGGGAAAACTATACGAACAGCCTGATCCTCTGCCTATTTATTCAGAAGTTCCACCGGCCCCAAACCAAGTAAAGTTGGTTGTGACCAAGTTCAAATAAAGTCAATGAAACAAGTTAAGGACTAATGCTTTCAGTGGGATCTGGTGACAACTAGAGCAAGATGGTGATCAAACTCCAAGGCTTTCTGGATTGAACTGATTATTTGGATCCTTTCCAATTTGGACTCATTGGAGTCCAATTTGGTTTCTGACCCACTTATGGGACTGAAATTCCTCTGGTTGATTATCTGTGCCAGGAACTAGACGGGGCAGTGTGTACCTGTTGGTTCTGCTGTACTTCTTAGCACCTTTTGATATTATTAATCCTGGTATCCTTTTGGTATGCCTATCTTGTCACAAGCCTTTGCGGTCCCACATTATGGTGGTTTTGGCCTTCCTGAAAGGGTACATTTCAGAAGGCAGCATATCTACTTGATGTCACCATGGCCCTTGGTCTATGGTGACCTGCAAGGTTGTATGTTATCCCTTATGCTATTCAACTTGAATCTGCTGGGGGAGATTTGGAATTTGATGCCAAAAATATGGTGATACTCAGCTCTGTCTCTCACCTTTTTTTCCAAGGGAGTCTATGGAGATTCTAAACTGGTGCCTGAGATCAATGAACTCCCTGCTCCCAGAGACACATTGTATCTACTCACCTCCCCTTGTTATTTTTTCACTTAAAACACTTTTATTCCTGGAGACATTCTATCTGATCAGTTGTCATTTTCTTTATGGATTGCTTTATCTGTTACCCTTGGTGCTTCCAGACAGAGGGCTCCTAGCACTACCAGTCAAGAGACATTGTACAAGTGGAAGACAACAATGTCTGAACCCCCTGTAAAATTCCATGAATGAGGCAGGTGACTACAATAAAAGCCATGTTTGGAAGCATCCCTTGCCTGTTTCAGTCTTGTGAGTTTAAATTTTGTTTTGATCTGTTTTAATTGTTAGCCACTGTGGGTGTTTCTTAGAAGCAAGATAGACGTTCCCTTATAAATAAATAAAATAAACTTTCATGGAAGCCATGAATCTGGAGGGGAATACTCCCAAGTGAGTGTGTGCATAGGATTGCAGCTTAACAGTACAATCCTATACATGTCTACTCAAAGAGTAAGCCCCACTGAGTTCAGTGGGGCTTTCTCCAAGCTAAGTGTGCACAGGATTGCAGATTAAGTGACAGCAATAATCAGAACGGAGATTTACAAATGTGTTTGTTTTTAGGTATTTCATTTTTACCAAATGACGTGGATGAAGAGAGGCCATCTAACTCTCAAGCTAACTTACCACACAGGATTGTTGTGAAGATAAAATGGGGGCGGCGGATCATGTAAGCCACCTCAAGATGGGATATAAATAATCGTAGCGCTCAAGAGGCTTTACTTCAGATACCGCACCACAATATATTTTGCATCTACGCCTCCCCCACTAAAATGGGTGCAGGGTTCAAGATTGTATTCAAACTTCAAACAAAATCTTGAATTCAGATATCATATTGGTTCACCTGAAATTGGTGTACAAGTAGAGCTGGGGTCTGAAACTGAGGTGTAGAAGGGTGTCTCTAATGTATACAGCAAATTTCACTCTGATATTTCAGTCTGCAAGACATAGATCTTATTACAATATATTTTGCCCCCCCCCCCCATCCCAGCTTTGAAAACGGGTGCAGGGCTTCAAATTTGAAATGTAGAATGATGTCCCGAATGTGTGCACTAAATTTCATTCCAGCATCTCCATGTTCAACAGAGTCATTGTGTAACAAGCAAACAAAAAGAGAAGGCCAATGGGTGAATTAAGCCACAGGCCCCACTTTGGCTGGGCAACTAGATATAAATGGCTTATTTACAATGGAGCACAAAGGTGTGCCACGGATGAGGGTTGATCTGCAAAAGGTCAAGTGCAGCCCACTGTACCTACACACCACATCTCTCCTATGCGTAACAACCATCCTTAAAAAAATAATAATATCAGCAACACACTAAGTCAAGTGTAATTTTAAATACTCACACATTTGTGCAGTTAATAAGACAACTTAGTATGGTCTGCACACCATAACTAAATTGGAATTTAGTTAGCCCGATAAACAATAAAACTGTAATGAGTGGATTAGGGTAGAGAGTCCCCAAATCATTTTGGCCAATGTTCCTTAAGGTGTTCCTTTAACTGAGGGATAGTTGGCTGCTGCCGTTTGCACACGTGACACTTCAGAGGCAGTTTCAGGAGTTGGGGGGTGCTCTTGTCCACACTTACTCTTCCTTTCTTCTCTACCATCGCAATCACATCTGAATGGGGAGGAGGAAGGGGGCGGAGAGACATAATGCACCTGCGATTACAGGTTCAGCCACATCCATAGTCTTAAGCTTATGAAATGCATGCCAAGGGCTTAGCTGCCCAGACACTATATCAGCGCACAGAGGAACAGTTCCACTCCATGTGCCTGGAAATGAAATTAAGTGAACTCTTATACTGTGCTTATGCTTATCAAAAACAGCTGCCACTAGCAATGTGTCTGGGAAAGATGGGAGTTGTAGTCAAACATGTCTGGAGAGCGCCAGATTGGGGAAGGCTGCTCTGGGGCATAGCCACCCTACGAATGTTGACCATCTTGGCTTCTCCCAAAGAATCCCTGGAGCCTCTCCTGCCTTACCTTCCCATGGTCCTTTTCTCCCAGCTCAGCTGTGTTCTAGTATTGGAGCAGGACTGAGGGAAAAGGCCCTGAAGTGGCAGAGTGCAGGGGCGGTTCGGCTAGTCTAACATCGAAAGAGGCACGCAGGTGAAACTGGACCCGTGCCCCTCCTCCCTTGCTTTGTATGTGAACATTGCAGACACATGATTAAACAAACAAGGATGCTGTCATCGGGGCTAGTTTGGCCCTACGTTACATGGAGGGAACCAAAAGTCCAAGGACAGACAAATACACTCAGAGGTATGTGTAAATTAAAAAAAATATGACCTGAATTTATTACCTTTGGAGTCCAAGAAGAATTCTGTTGTAAAAGAATTCCAGTGCCTCTTGGTTTTGAACCACTTGGAATCAAAATCCTGGCTGATGACATGAAGATGTAGGTGGCTGACAACACAAAATGAAAAGAACAAGGAATTCTGGTGCGCTACTGTAGCAGAATGAAAACCAAAAATATTAAAGGTGGCCTTTTCTTCTAACAAAAGGTGTCAGACCAAGGATAGCAGGCACACTCTCCAGTGAGTACCTGCCAATTGCCAGAATCAAATTGACAATTGCCCCTGGGGGCCCCTGGTGTTCCACACAGCACAAACTGATAGTTCTGAGCACAGTCATTACCTCATGCTGGGAATGGCGTGGTAGCCCAGTCTGAAGTGCAAACTGTCTTTCTCAGGGCACTGCTGGATGATCATTTCTCCAACTGCATGCATGTGTTCCAGCAGTTCAAGATGCTCCTGAGTTACTGCACTCAAGGCAGGGATGGACTCCCATGGCAACACTAACCAGTGATAGCGAGCTTTTGGGTACTTATCCTTTATAACAACAGCCCTGTCGTCCTTGTAAACCTAGCAGAGAAACAAAGGAGTGCACGTCTACACTACAGTCTTACATTGGTTTTACTGTCATGAAGCATAATAATAACATAAGGAGAGCCATGCTGGATCAGACCAAGGCTCCATCTAGTCCAGCATTCTGTTCACACAGTGGCCAACCAGCTGCCCACGGAATCCCACAAGCAGGACGTGAGTGCAACAGCACCCTCCTGCCCATGTTCCCCAGCAACTGGTGTATATAGTCATACTGCCTCTGATACTGCAGGTAGCATATTGCCAATCAGGACTAGTAGCCACTGATAGCCTTCGTGCACTGACAACTCCGTACTCAATGCACCACCCTGAGCCAAGGTAAGCATGGGATCCTTACCTGCATATCTGGGTTTTGCATGGCAACCTTCAGACCTTGAGCCCAGTACTCCAAACATTCCTAGAGGACAAACAAGAGAATCTCAATATGGATTTAGCTAAAGTCACATTTCAAGGTCAATTAAAACAATTTTAGGGGACCCTCAGAGTTCTGAATACTTTTTGAAAGAATGCATAACTCCAACGCGTTTATAACTCCTGGGAGGAACAGTACTAGAAATGCAGCCCAATAGTCTGGAAGAACTCTCAAAGATTGCCCCTGGTCACAGGAATACAGGAATATAGCAAGCTGCCTTATGCTGAGTCTTATAATGCTGATATGTTTGCAGTGTAAATCTGCCCTAGGTCCCTAACTTCGATAGGGGGAGAACGCATGCAAAGACCTTGTTAAGTAGCTGACAGTTGGTTTCATTGAGTCCATCTAGCCCAGTAATGTCCACACTGACTGGCAGTGGCTCTCCAAGGCTCCAGGCAGGAAATTTTGCAGCCCTACCTGGAGGTTGAACTTGGGACCTGCATGCAAGCAGCTGTTCTACCACTGAGCCGCAGTCAATGAAACCAGCTGTCAGCTACTTGCAGAGATTTACATTGCAAACATATCAGCATTATAGGTGGTGCCCAATTAACCCCTCCTTCTGACAGAATGGGGAGGGGCAATTCCTCTTCCCCTCTGCCTTCAAAATCTGCTCTGAAAGGTTGAGGGACTTCTCAGAGCCAATTTGGGAGGGGCACAGCACAGGGGAGCTGTGGGGGGGGGGGGAAGGAGAGGTGGGGAAAGCCCCGTTGCGCAAGCAGAGGTCAGCCTGAGCAACATGTTGTGATATGTATCACATTCACAAGCTGGAGCACATTGTTTACACATGGAAGGGACAGAATGGCGGGTAAACAGGTTTATTATGTCTCTCTAGAATCTTGTGTTTTCGCAGGGGTTACTAAAGTGTGAGAACAATGAGCTGGTCACATGGTTTGTATGTTCTGATGACGTATTAACTTGTTCGTCTGAAGCCATTTTAGAGAGGAGCAGGACTGTTCTCTCTCTTCACTTTTTTCTTCTGACTATTGCTTGCTGGACTTATGCAACAATGTAACGTCTTTGCTGAGGTGGGGTAAAGCTCAACTTGCTCCACTGGAATAAATGCTTGCTATGCATTGTACTCTGCACATGGACTGTAACTAGGAAATGTATACTCTGTAGAATATTACTTTGCTAAGTAAATAAACAGGTAGAATAGACCTGTGAAGTTACAGAGTTTTTTCCTTGCTATCTGCAAACGGGGGAGCTGGCTGCTGGAGTCGGATTACAGGCTGGAAAGCTGGCTGGCTGATTGCAACCGAAACGCTGCACGCTGCGCAGAGAGAGGGGGAGAAAGATCTGGATTTCTGTGTGTGGATAAATGGGCCTCTACACACGAACAGGATTTTTAATCTCCCATCTCGCACACACGGGGCTCTGCTGTCACTCACGCGCCATCACAACACTGGATCTCATCCTAGCCCCATTTAACAGCTATGGCTATCCTCAAAGAATTCTGGGAACTGTTTGGCAAAGATGCTGAAAATTCTCTGTTAAAGATCTCTAGCCTTTCTCACAGAAAGCAAATGACTACTAAACAGGGTTGCAAAAAATCGTGATTTTTTTTGCAAAAAATAAAAAAAAAGATTTTATTATTTAAATCAATGATTTTTTTTATTTAATCAAAAAAAAACCCTCAATTTTTTTTTAGTAAAATTAATTTCAACGTTTCAGGCAACCACTACAGATGAGTACTACATCCATATGTAATAAGGTTAAGGGTCTCCTCTTTATCAAGTTCTTTCCTCATTTTTTTACATTACCAGTATTATCGGTTACTAGGCTACCTACAAGACAGGGTTGCAAAAAATCATTACATGATTTTTTTTACCAAAAAATTGAAAAAAATCATGATTTTTTGCAAAACAAAATTTAAAAGTCGATTTTTATTGATGATTTAATCAATGATTTTTAATCATTGGTTTAAATTATTCTGATTTAAATCATTGCAACCCTGCTACCAAACCAATTTAAGCCTGTAATGTAGATATGCCCCCAATGTTATCTCACCTACCACCGAGGGTGCTTCCAGACCAGGCTTTTTACTGTGCAACTGCCCTGCCTGATTCACAAAATTTCATGGGCTCCCCCTGCCCCCGATTATGTCTTCCATTTGTCCATATGTTCCACCATTTTTCCCCATCTTTTTTCTTACCAGAAAAAAACCAATAGGGAAGAAAAGATGGAACAGCTGCATAATATTGGTGTGAGGAGCCCTCTGTCTGGAAGTACCCTGAGAGCAGTGTTCTCCAACCTTGGGTCCCCAGATGTTTTTGGCCTATAACTCCCAGCATGCCCCAGCCAGTGTAGCTGGCTGGGGCATGCTGGGAGTTGTAGGCCAAAAACATCTGGGGACCCAAGGTTGGAGAACACTGCCTTAGAGTCTGTGCTAGGAACACAGCTTTGCCTACTGCATCCAGAGCCACCTGCGCCACAACACCAGCTGTCACTATTTAGTGGCTCACCTTTTTGCCAGAAGAGCTTTCGCATGAAGAAGCAAAACTATTGCCATCATTCAGTTTGTCGCATGACGCACAGCCTTGTGGGCCCATTTTTACATGCTTTCTGGGCATACGTTCCACAATGCTATCCTCAGAATTATCCTGTGGCCTTTTTTTGCCTTTGGGTTCTGGTGCTTCCCGACCAACACATGCTCCCATCTCCTCCAAGAATTGCACGGTGTATGGGTACAGCTTATTGATGATATGCAGAACTTGTCCTGGCTTCAGTTTAACTTCCTGGTCCTTGCCAATATCCACCAGATCAATACTTGTTGGGTTGACTCCTATCTTGGGAGCAAAAGAAAAATGACAACATTGGCATTAGTCATTATACCGAGACCTACATACCAGAAAGTCAGCATGCCTGGAAGGAAGCTGTGGCATGTCCTACTTACTCAGACAGCCACGAAGCATATCGTTTTAGCAGCAGACTACAGTAATACCTTGGATTGCAAGCATAATTCGTTCCGGAACCATGCTTGTAATCCAAAACACTTATATTAAAGCAAGTCTCTGGCGGGCGTTAGCGGGGCCGATTTCAGCCCGCTCCGCCCTGCTCGAGGCAAGAGGTTACATCCCTACGACTACTTGTCTTGCAAGACCTTGCTCGTTTATCAAGTCAAAATTAAAAAAATTTTGCTTGTCTTGCAAAACGCTCTCAGACCAAGTTACTTGCAATCCAAGGTATTACTGTATAACTAGACTGGGATGAACACCATTACACATCTTCTCTGCAATGAGAGATCCAGCACACTCTCTACATCAGCATGAAACTTTAAAAAAGGAATATTGGCTTGGAACCTAAGAAAAGTTAACGTAGGACACAATCCTATAGGGATGCCCGTATCCCTCTGAACTCGGAGGATTACAGGCATCCTATGCAGCGTGGGAGGAGCACGGAGGTGAAGGTCACCTCCATACTCTGCAAAGCATTTGGATGGCTGAATTTGGCCATTTAAGTGTGGCGCTTTGGAGCAGGAGGGCACGGTTGCCACTAAAATTTCATTTTCCATTTCCCTGACTTTTCCTGACCAACGTTTGTCAATTTCCTTGACCACCATTAAAAAATAACTCCAAGTTGAAAGAATTCATAGGTTACATTACATGCCCTGGGACACTGAGATGAGTTCACATGACAACCCACCATGGCTTATTATAAGCCACGGTGGGTTGTTGTGTCCTGGGAACCCAGGACAGGTTTATCAGGGTGGCATATTTTGGGGTTATTAGCCACCCTGACAAGCCATGGCTTGTAGTAGGACCTGTTTGATCCAAGATGGGTTGTCATATTGTCCAAACCTGGATGACATGACCCATTGTGGGTCAATCCTGACTACAAGTGAGCCACTTGATGAGAGCGGCAAACCCCCCTTGCTGCTCTTGCCAAGCGGTTGGTGGGTGACCGCCATTGCCAGCCACCCCAAAAGTGCCCGAGCAGCACTTTGGGGTGGCTGGCAAAGGTTTCCCTGCCTCCCTGCTGCCACCGTGAGTCATTTCAGGATCACCGAAACGTGACTTTTTTAAAAAAACCTATTTTTGGGGAGATTGCAAAAGCCAGCTGTCAAGCAGGTTTTTGTGATCCCCATGAGGGGATCCATGAGGTGCCCCTCCAAAGACCCTCCATGGTACCTTAGAGGGGTTGCCCATGGTCACCCCCAATTTTTTTGGGTTAAGTTTTGTACTGATAATGTGCGCAAATAAGTGTGCTCATTTTTTTTCAATCTGATCTGCCCAATTTGTGCAAATCAGGTAGGGCGGGTTCGCATGAGGGGGTTCCTGGGCTACGTACTGGCCTGTGCAGCGCCTACCCCAGGCTGCAGGTAAGTATTTCCCGCCCTTTGCAAGGAGCTGACAGGTTTGACAAGTCCAAACCTGTTAGCGTCTTGCAAAGCCCCAGGAGATCGCGGTTTGCAGAAAGGGGCTCTCCCCCCCTTTTTGCAGCTTGATCCCCTGGTTTCTTTGGGGGAAATCAGGTGTCCCTAGTGCCCCCCCCCCCCAGTTTTGCAAGTGTTCGGCCACTGCTAGCTTCGGGGGAAACTTCAAAACTGGAGGGGATTCCCATTGACAGGAAGGAGGACTCAGTTTGACATGTGTCAAAGTAATGTCAAACTCACATACTCCTGGCAGTGAGACTCCTCCCATGGTTTGCCGCTCCCCAAGGTGCTAGCAACTCGGGGTCAGTGACTGTCAAAACTGAAGGGACACTTGGGACTTGTGATCACCCCAATGCCCCTGGGGATCCTGCTGGAAAAGGGGGGCAATTGAGGGGGTGGCCCCCAAAACACCCTTTTCTGCATGATCCCCAGATTTTTGGGGGGATCTTCATGTGCCCCTGGGTTATCCACACTTGAAAAGTGAGGGCAGCCCATGGGCACATAAGCACCTGCCAACCCCCCCAAAGATTCTGCTAAGCATCCTTCTTACACCCCCACCCCCTTTCCCCCCAGCGTTTGCAAAGTGGATTTTGCAAAGTGCTGCAATTTTCATTTTTATACTATATCCACAAAGTGCCAACGCCACCGTGATTAAACTTACTTTTATCCATTTAATTAAACCTTTTACAAAAAAATTTTATATATTTTTTAGAAATTTTTAAATACATACTAACATTTTGAGTATAAAACCTTAATGTTTTCACATTCAAATTTGAGGACTTAACAATGATAATGCTAGAATTGCAAGTTACACCATATAAATTTACGGTACATGCAAGTTTGAGGACTTAATAATAAATATTACAATTACAAGTAACACAATTTATATATCTACTCATATGTGCTTTAGCATACCAAGTCCTAACTTTGTTGTCTTTTTAACAGAGTTAGTAGAAGCCTTTCTCTTGTTTTTTCTTTTTCTTTTTAAAGTGGCATAGGTCTTCCTCTGTTTTTTCTTTTGAGGAGGCCACCGCCTGAGAAATCCCTTATTTTTTCTTTTGGTTTTTCTTCCCAGGTGGCTTGAGCCTTTTTCTATTTTTCCTTTGGAGAGGCTTCCAGTGTACTGATTGCTGCACGCCCGACAAGAAACCAGTTTGCCCCTCTTGTTTCATTCATTATCTTCTTCAAGGGTTTCTCACAGACTATATCAGTGTCAATTCTACACCAAAACACAAAAATATTTCTACAGTGTTACAAAACAAACATCATACAATCTATCTTCAAGGTCCCTTTGTTTTACTTACGTTCTTACATTGTTTCTTCCTGTATCTACATCATACTTTTACTCTCACTGGATCCCCTAGTGGTCATGCTTTTTACTACATATATTTATACTCTATATGCAGCTGGTAACAGCTGGTAACCATTTCATCATCATTCATACAAATAAGACATCCAGCAGAATCAATTACCACTCCCTTAGGGCTCTTACAATGTTCCCATTAATACTATAGGGGTTACATTACAGGTCCACCTATTCTTTACTTGGTGAAGACTTCATGGGTGTGCCCTTCTTCTAGTTCTCTCTCTGATGACTTAATCATCTCCCTTTGTAGTAGCAACCCATTTCCATTCCTCATCTTCCTATGACCTGGGAGGTTCATTATTTTATTATTTCTATACATAATGATGTAAGTAACCCCATTTTTGCACAATAAACTGTGGTAAATTCCTGTCATTATTATTTACATACATTCTTGTAGTCTTAGAGGAATGTCTGCTGATATCTTATCCGTTTCTTCATCATTGAAAGCAAATGCCACTTTAAAAAGAAAGGGAAGGCCTTGATTCTGCTGGATGTCTTACTTGTATGAATGATGATGAAATGGTTAACAGCTGTTACCAGCTGCAAATAGAGTATAAATACATGTAGTAAAAAGTATGACCACTAGAGGATCCAGTGAGAGTAAAAGCATGATGCAGATACAGGAAGAAACAATGTAAGAACGTAAGTAAAACAAGGGGACCTTGAAGATAGATTGTATGATGTTTGTTTTGTAACACTGTAGAAATATTTTTGTGTTTTGGTGTAGAATTGACACTGATATAGTCTGTGAGAAACCCTTGAAGAAGATAATGAACGAAACAAGAGGGGCAAACCGGTTTCTTGTTGGGCGTGCAGCAATCAGTACACTGGAAGCCTCTCCAAAGGAAAAATAGAAAAAGGCTCAAGCCACCTGGAAAGAAAAACCAAAAGAAAAAATAAGGGAATTCTTAGGTGGTGGCCTCCTCAAAAGAAAAAACAGAGGAAGGCCTATGCCACTTTAAAAAGAAAAAACAAGAGAAAGGCTTCTACTAACTCTGTTAAAAAGACAACAAAGTTAGGACTTGGTATGCTAAAGCACATATGAGTAGATATATAAATTGTGTTACTTGTAATTGTAATATTTATTATTAAGTCCTCAAACTTGCATGTAAATTTATATGGTGTAACTTGCAATTCTAGCATTATCATTGTTAGTCCTCAAATTTGAATGTGAAAACATTAAGGTTTTATACTCAAAATGTTAGTATGTATTTAAAAATTTCTAAAAAATATATAAATTTTTTGTAAAAGGTTTAATTAAATGGATAAAAGTAAGTTTAATCACAGCGGCGTTGGCACTTTGTGGATATAGTAATAATTACTGTGATTCTCCTTGTATTAGCAATTTTCATTTTTGGCATGTACCCTTGCTGGGAGACAAACTGTGGCAGGACTGGACTTTGCCGCTGGCTAGAAAAAATAATGGCTGGCTACTACATCCAGCCTGCCACAATTTGCTGGCCCCGTCAAAATATTCACATCTTCAAGTCAGCTGAAACTGATTCCAGGTTGTTTGAATGCACTAATTACCCAGTTGCAAGAAGCCAGTCAGCTTCTCCATAATAAAATAATGCTATCACATGCAGGTTCATTTTATCCTGTTTTACCGGTTAACAACCATCAGCCAATAAACATTTTCAAAATCATATAATCATATTATGGCAGGTGTGTGCATCATTCCATTACACTTGTATTCTGCCGCTTCTCTACTCCAACTTCCTCAAGTGCAGACTGTCCTCTTGCAGCAGCATCTCAAAACATCCATTACACAAGTACAGCTTAATCACAATTTCCCTGACTTTCCCTGACCAATTTCCATTTCCCCGACTTTCCGGAAAGTGGCAATCCTGGAGGGAAGGAGGCTGAGGCACTGCCAGGATACGTTGTATCTTGGCGGCACTGGTCTCCTCCCCTCTGCGCCCAACAAATGCCCCACAAAGCCCTTCTCTGAGGTCGATCTTACTACCTTGAAGCAGCAGCCAGCGTGGCTCTTTCTGTGCCAGCTGCGAGGGTGGGGCGGGATCCAAGTGCAAATCCCCAGCTATGAGGTCGGAACAATTTTCTGACCTCATCGCTGGGAATCCAAAAAGTCCTATAGCCGTCTAGATGCTGTCTAGCACCCATAGGATTGCGCTGCCTAGGAAGTTCACAGAAGGGAAGTTTCCAATCCCCTTTCTCTCCCTCCACAGTCACCTGCACCACCACGCCAAAAAGCCTCTCTGGAGGGTATCTCCCCCTCCCGAACAATGTAGAATGGGGTGTGGGTGCTGCAGGGTTTGTGCAGAATTCCCCAAAATTGGGCAGATCTCTCCAGCAAGGCTTACGGGGAGACGGGTGGATACAAAACTTTCCTTCCATAAAGTTCCTTAACTTTTCTTAAGATCCCAGCCAAAGCAACTGGAGTCTGTGGATCAGTTCAGATGTGCATGTTCGCTGCATGACAACTGCAGCATCAAGTCATGACTTGCATGTACCTATTTATTATTCTAGTCATTATATTTTTATCCCACCCTTCCTTCAAGGAGGTTGTTGGTGGCATGTATTATTTTATCCTCACAACAACCCTGTGAGGTAGCTTAGTCTAAGAGAATGTGACTGACCCAAAAATAGAACCCAGGTCTCGCTGGTCCTAGTCCAACACTCTAACCCAGGGATCTCCAATCTTGGGTCCTCAGATGTTGCTGGACTACGTCTCCCAGAATCCCTTGCCATTAGCCATGCTGGCTGGGTATGCTGGGAGCTGTAGGCCAGCAACATCTGGGGACCCAAGGTTGGAGAGCCCTGCTCTAACCACTGTACCACATTAGCTCTCTATATTGTATCTTGCTCTTCTTTTCTGTATAAAGCAAAGTGGCTCACATGGGAATTCCAGACAGCTCTCCTATTCAGCCACTGATCAGGTCCATAGGGTCAACAACGTTATAGCAGAAGGGCACTAAGCTGCCCTTCCCTACGACATGATACTTTCATATACACAGGGAGGTTGTTTCTCTCCTGGAGGAGCAGTCAAAAATACTTTCTAAACGTGGTACATTCCAGTAACCTGTCTACCACATGATGAGCTGTCTCTAGACCAGGGGCAGGTAGATTCCCAGTTTGCAGGATCTACTTCCCCCCCCCCCCCTTTCATATATCATAGAGTTGGAAGGAGCCTACAAGGCTATCGAGTCCAACCCCCTGCTCAGTGCAGGAAGCTAGAGGAGGGGTCTCCCATCCAAGTAATAACCAGGCCTGACCCTGCTTAGCTTTCCACGCTTAGACAAGCTGAGCCAGCGTAAGCCACAGGCCTGTACATGGAGATACCTAGTCCTTTCTTCAACCCGTCACACACTCTAAGTGGAAAAGCTGGCTGAATCCCATATCTTGCTTCACCCACTGCATTGTAATGAATGGGATGGTGAGGAAGCGAGGGCCGAGAATTCTTACGCCCATCCTCAGCCCTTCTGTCCATCACTAAGGCCGATGGAATGGAAGGAGCAGAAGGGTCAGGTTTACTTTTCCAAACCTGCCGCTGCTTGCTGGCACCCTGATTAGACACAGCCTCCAGGTCCTGAGAAGAAAGTCAGAGAACGCACCCCACTCCTTAAGCCAGAGGCTCCATTCCCTCCTCTCCAACGAGCTTGGACCCAAGCTCTTCCCCCCTTTTCTTTTTTACGAGAACCTCGAGGTCTGTCAGCTGGAACCAGATGCAAAATGGTGGCTCAGGGAAAAGAGTCAATCAACTACAGCAGGGCTCTCCAACCTTGGGTCCCCAGATGTTGCTGGCCTACAGCTCCCAGCATGCCCAGCCAGCATGACTAATGGCAAGGGGTTCTGGGAGCTGTAATCCAGCAACATCTGGGGGCCCAAAGTTGGAGAGCCCTGACCTACAGGGAGGGCTCCATGAGCCATAGCCAGTACAACCTGCATATACAAATCTACATCTGAATTACTAAGCTTATTCGCAACCTGGTGCCCTTCAGATGGGTTGGAGTAAAAGTCTCCAGAAGTATTTGACCATGCTGGCTGGGGATCGTGGGAGTTGTAGTCCAACCCAGCTGCAGGGCACCAGGTTGGGGAAGTCTAACACAAAACTTTAAAATTCACCAGGCGAGGTGAACAAAGGCCTGAACATAGGCAAGTACATACTAAAATATGACTACGGTAATTAATATTCATATTTTATAGGCAAGGAGCACAGAGGCTGAGAGACAAGTGATTAGCACAAGGCCAGCCATGGCAGAGATTTATTTTTACTCGCAGCTGAACTTGCTATTGTTAAATAACTAGACATCAGAAATCCTTCCCGTTCTGCTGCAAATCAACAAAGATCTACCAGTAGATCCCAATCTACCTTCAACCCACCCTGAGTTTTAGAGAAAGGCTGCAGTCCTATACATACTTACCTGGGAGTAAGTACCATTGAACTCAATGGAGCTAACTTATGAGTAGACATGTACAGGATTACACTGTAAGCCTTGTATAAAGAACAAGGAAATTCAGCTTATTTTTGGCTGTACTTCCTGGACTGGCATGACTTAATTCCCAAAGCTGTCAAGAAAACCCTTTTCTTTTGAAAAAAGGGGGTAGAGAGTGCACAGTTGTGCTTCTCTGAGCACCTAGGTGCTTGGGACAAGTGCAAAATGTGCACCCCAATGGGAATTATAGGGGGAAAGAAAAAAAGACGGAAGATCCTGCTGTGAAGGGGGTGTAAATCCCCCTGTCATGACCCCCCTCCAGGAATCCTCCTCTGAGGACGAGGGTGACTCACCCAGGGCCCTGGACACTCCTCAGGAGGAGCAGAGTTCAGACATTGCTGCTCAAGACGGGGCCGACCAGGCAGCTGAAGAGCTGGCAGGACCCTCTGGCATGACCCGTGGGAGTTCCCCGGCCTGGCGGGAGTCAGATTCAGAGGTGGAGATGGTGCAGGCTCCGGGCCCCCGACAGCAGCGAAGGATGAGGTGGCAGGAACAGATGCAGGCCCCCAGACCTAGTGCCCGGCTGCAAGCCAGGACGTCGGCCTTGTGAGGCGTTTATAATCAGCCTGCTGCTAAAGAGCTCCGGCTGCGGGACGGGCGTGCCCAGGCAGCAGGCAGTATAAAAACACTCACTCACCAAAGCCTGGGTATCGGGAAACATCTTCCTTGACTCTTGTTCCTGATTCCTGACCTTGCTCCTGAACCCTGCCTTGATCCCTGGACTCTTGGACTCGACTCCGGACTGACCCTGACAACGCCTCTGCTCGACCCTTGGACTTTGGTTTGACACTCTGGCCTTGATTCCTAGGATTGTAAGACCCTGCTTTTTCTACTCTTCACTCTGCAGCAAACAAACACAGCTCCCTTATCTCATCTCAGCTGAACTATTGGCAACGCTCCCAGAAGCAAGGCCAGCTGCTGGCTGCCGGCCAGCTCATAGCCGAACACCCCCAAAACACCTCCTTTGCAGCAAAAGATCCGTCGCACCTTTGGTTTCTCTTGACAACTTGCCTTCTGTGAGCTGTCAAGGGGGACTAAAGGGGGGGGATGGATTTGGAGCAATGTCCAAGGTGGGTACCTGCTTCCTCTTGGCAGCAGGCACCCCCTTGGACATTGCCCCAGCTAAGGCTTCAAATCCCTCCAGTTGCACTACTGCAAAAGATCGAAGTTGCACAACTGCGCTAAATTTTTTAAAAAAACAATCTTTTTTGTGCACGATTACGTTACATGCAAACGCACCATATGAGTTCTCTTTTTCTGCAACTAGGAAGATGGCACGCTTCCATTCCCCAAGGCCTCCTTTCCTCTCATCTTGTGGTCATCTTGCTACCTCAGTTGCCTAAGCAATGACCCAGCACAGCTGTGAGAGTGGCAGAGAAGTCTAAGCTGACAAAGAGGCTGAGCCCAGAATCAGGCAACAGCAGAATTTTCTGAAGATACATTAGCTACCCTGTGGAATTATGGCCAAAATTTTAAGTGATGGTGTTTTGTCCTTTCCAAGTCTGGTGCAGCTCTTTTGAAATATGGTAATAAGTAATGAAGCACCAATGTGTTCCCCCCCCCTACATTTTGTCAGGGGAAAGTGATAGAATTCATTTGCAGCTGCAGCCACAGCCATACTGAGTTTCCTCAAAATGTTACCCTTGTATGGGGGAAGGAGTAAAATAACTCTAAAATAACTCTAGCTACAGGGCTCTCCAACCTTGGGTCCCCACATATTGCTGGACTACAGCTCCCAGAATCCCTTGCCATTAGCCCTGCCTAGCATATTGCTTTTCTCACAGTCAGGACAATGTGGATTTTGCAACAACTAAAAATATCCAATAAAAATCCAGTAACATGCAAATCAAGTAAATGTGCATATATTTCCTGCTTTGCATTATTTTCCTTCCTGATGTCTGTTTCTTTTCTAAGAGACTGCAACAGCAAGGTCTGTGGTAGGAGAGGGAATGGACAGAAGAGGGAGGTAAGTACTCAGCAGTGGCCCAGGCATAGGTAACGCTAGCTCTTGATCTCTGAAAGCCCTGCCCCCCCCCAGCTCTTTTGGATTTCTGAGTGTACACCTACACTATACATTCAAACCAGCATTAAATTACATTAACTGCCATGGCTTCCTTGAAAGAATTCTGAAAACTGCAGCGTTATGAAGGCGCTGAGAATTTTTGTGCGGAGATTAACAGCACACAGCAGTTTAACAGAATGCAATGCATGCCTCCTCAGAAGTAAGACCTACTGATTTCCATGGGCCTTGCTCCCAGGTAAGTATGTTTAATATTGCAGCCTAAAACACACAAAATTAAAATAGGACACAGGCTAGAAAAAGTACACAGCCTGACCAAAGTTTGAGATATTTAGAAATGAGAAGCCCCAAGCATATGCAAAGTAAAAGCAGGTTCATTCAAAAGAGGAAGTGATAACTGTAGGAGGAACATATCATGTTGAAGTATACAATTATGAAAGTAAAGGGAAGATATTGGGTCACTCCAGGCAGGCAGTCGCTTCTGCCAACAGAAAGCTGCAACTGGTATAGACGTATAGACGGTGTTCTTATAAGCTTGCATGTAATGACTTCATCTCATGTTCTAAACTTCATTAACGTGTACCATCTTCTTTCTACAACTTTCTTTTTTTCTCAGTAAAAACTACAAAAGGCAGCCACAGCCAGTAGTTTTTTGGTTTCAATGGCTGTGCTGTTTAATCCAAAGAGTGGCTGGCAACCAAGCACCAGGTGAAGTGGGGTTATAGGACCCTTCTGAAACAAAAATAATCCAGGCCTGCTGTTGCTTGAGCAGCACAGTTGTGAAGGGGTGTGTGAGAATATTTTAGGTAAAGAGGGAAAATTGTATGAAGAACAGAATTTCTGCCCAACACAGTTCTCTTGGGAGTGTGCTGTGAATTTCTGCTCATAAAAGACTGAATAATTCAGTGTGCTGAATAATAAGTGGAGAGTTGTAGATAATGTATAGATTAATAACTTTACTGAGATCAAGCAATACTTTCCTGGCCAAGGAATGGGAAAGGCCTAAGTACAGCAGACAGCCTGACTGCTTGCATTAAAAGTAGCTGTAAGAATCCAGAACTCAAGAATTGTCTGAGAGTCTAGTTAGTGGTGCAGCAGGACAGAAGCAGGCAAGGAAAATGGTAGAATCCTCCATGTGCCTAGAACTGAGACTCAGGAGCAATCCTGTGCTAGGCTGACCTATTCACTGGCTAAATCCCTGTAAAATATTGAGTGACTGATTCGATTTGAATCCTGCCTTTCTACCAAGAAAAATTGCACTCAAGGCGGCTTACAGTCACAAATAAAATGTGATTTAAGCAATAACAAAATACTTTAAAACACAACAACAGAATAAAAACTGCAACAAATCCAACAGACCCACTTACAAGCCAAAGGCCTGCTTGAATAAAAAGGTCTTTGCCTGCTGGCAGGACAGCAGAAAGGGAGCAAACCTGGCCTCTCTTGGCAGGGAGTTCCACAGCCCGGGAGCGACCACCGAGAAGGCCCTCTTTCATGTTGCCACCAAGCGCACCTCTGAAGGCAGCGGTCTCAAAAGAAGGGCCTCTCCCGAAGGTATTAAGACTCAGGCAGGCTCGTATGGGAGAAGGCGGCCTTTCAAGTAGCCTGGTCACAAGCCATAATCAGCACTTTGAATTCTGCCCAGAAACAGACCAGTAGCCAGTGAAGCTGCTCTAACAAGGGAGCCACGTGCTCCCTTTAACTGCCCTTGGTCAACAGTCTGGCTGCAGTATTTGGGTCCAGCTGAAGTTTCTGAACAGTTTTTGAAGGCATAGAATGTGTTACAGTAATCCAAATGGGATGTAACTAAGGCATGTGTGACTGTGGCCAGATCAGACATTTTTAGGAAAGGTCGCAGTTGGCACAGTAGGCTCAGCTGTGCAAACACATTCCTGGCCACTGCTGAGACCTGGGCATCCAGGTCCAAGGCTGAGTCCATGAGTACACCAAAGTGCAAGCCTGAATCTTCCGGGGGACTGTAACCCCATCCAGCAGAGGTTGGATCCCTATTCCCTGATCTGCCTTTTGACTAACCAGGAGCATTGCTGTCTTGTCTGGATTAAGCTTCAATTTGTTTGCCCTCCTCCAGTCCATTACCAACATTAGTCACTGGTTTAGAACTAGAACAGCTTCCTTGGATTTGGATGGAGAGGAGAGATAGAGTTGGGTGTCATCAGCATAATGTAGCACTGAACCCCAAAACTCTGGACAATCTCTCCCAGTGGTTTCATGTACATGTTAAATAGCATGCGGGATCAGATGGAACCCTGAGGGACACTGCAGGCCAACAGCCACAGCATGGAACAGGAATCCCCAAGCACCACCTTCTGATACCAGAACCGGGCAACCTGTGTCAGGTATATCGGGTGCAGCGCACACTTTTTTGTATTTAGGAAGAGTCTGAGGAACTGGTTGGTGTGAGGAGGTGGAATAGGCAACAGGCAACTAAAGAACTTAGAACCCTCAATGAGTTTAGGGTGCCTGTATAATATGCTCACATTTGTAAAATTATAAATGGGAAGTATAACTGAATTCCCACCCACCCCTTGGAGCCTATTTTGGGTTCACCTGAAACCTTTTGCTAATGAAGAACTCAATTTCTCAGTATTGTCCTATTGCACCACCTTATTTGTAGACCCAGTTCACACGACACACAGAACTCACTGGGGGTTGTTTAACCCATGGTGAACCACAGTGTGTGCCGGGTGACATTTTGGATATGCAAGCCCCACTTGGGGGTTGCCGTGTTGTGCGAACCTGGCCACCGAGGATTATTTGAGGGTCAAACAACCCTCCTGTATGCTTTGGTTTATTGTAGGGTTATGTGGGGGTTGTTTAAACCTCAAATAACCCTTGGTGGCTGGGTTTGCATGACATAGCAACCTTCGAGCAGGGGTTGCATATTGAAAATGTCGCCTGGTGTGCACCATGGCTCATCGTGGGTTAAACTACCCCCATGAGCCAGGTGTGTCATGTGAACCAGGCCGTTCAGTGGGCTCAGAAAGAGACTGTGAAAATCCCAGAGAGAGAACGTTTTTCCATCCCTAGCAAAGTACCAGTTGAGACTGAGGGCCAAATTCCATACAGGAGGAGCGTGGTTTAATTTGATTTGAAGAACTGAACAAGCATTCTGAGACTACAGACCAGCCCTGTAAGAGTTGTTGGCTCTGAGTCCAAGGGAAGTGGTCAAAAAGCATGCATAAGGCTGGGAAGCATCTACCAGATAGTTTGAGTGAGTGCAAAATTCTTAAAGTCAATCGGGAACATTCAGGAAAAAGCCCCATATAATGAGACTCTCTGCCCTAAAACTATTCTTTTGTCAAAATTTGCATTTTTGAACTGGCATTGAAATTTGAGAGACTGGCCTGGTTCGCATGTAATGACTAACTACGGGTTAAACAACCCATAGTTAGTTGGGGCCATGCAGCAGCGAGTGCGCTTCCTCTTGCCGCTTCTGCTTTGCATCTGCTTTTGTCTGACAAACAACCCAGAGTTTGAACCCATGGTTTGTTGTTGAGTTAAAATTCTGGGTTGTTTCCCCCTCAATAACCCAGAGATCCAGGTTCGCATGTTGCATCAAACGGGGCATTCCTGGCTTGTTTATGAAAGTGGATGCAAAGTGGAAGCGAGAAGCACGTGGGAGGCCACAGCGCATTCACTCACTCCCCCTCCCCTTTCCAGAGGAGTTACTGCAGGAGCGCAAATTTCCCCTCCATTTACTTCCCAGCCATTAAATTTGTTGAAAAGGTGGAGGGCACTGAGAACTGTCAGGTCAATAATTAAAATTGAGAGGATTACATTACTAAATAGGTGATATTGCTGCCACCCCCTTCTGATGCCCCTTCTTTCCCTACGGTTTCCCCATTTACTGGTGCTTTTCAATTGACAGTTGGGCAAATGACAGCTGGCAACTGTGCACAAATTAGCCTATATGCAGTCTCGCCTTGTCCTCCCTTCGACAGCTGAAACAGACTTGCACACCTGCCAAGGACCAACAATTATTATTTTTAAAGCACAATTTTCAGGGCAAAAAGATAAAAATAAAAATACGACCCTTACTGCACTTATTTGAGGCTCCCCCTCCAAAAAAGGTGGCAAACGAAAAAGGGGTAAGTAATCAGAGTGGGGAGGGAGAAACAAGACGGCTGTGCCACAAAGGACACTAGGATACCAGCTGGTGGACCAAGGGGAGAGGCGGGGGAGAACAACCCACGATGTGTCTAGTCATCTCTCAGGTGCACTGTGGGTTGCTCAGTGAACAACTAACCCACCATGGCTTATTTGCAGGATGGCTTAGTGTGACATGTGAACCCACCCAGTATGAGAAAACCAAAAGTACCTCTACTTGTAGTTCATTGTGATTTGTTCTTTCCCCTTCCTGCTTTTCAAGGATGTAAACAATGGGCAGTATCCTATACTGCCTATGTGCCAGCAGGACCTACCGCTAGTACAATGGGGAATTAGCAGTTCTAAAAGCAACCCTAAATTGAGCAGAAATGCTAGCTTCTGGAACAGGGTAGGTCAGCAGAGGTTGCAGAAGGAAGCTAACCTGTCCCAATCTGGAAACAAGTGCAGCTGCTTTTTGAACTGATAGCTTTGTTGCGCAAGCGGTGGGTCCCAGCAGCAGTACTGGATACTGCCCATAATAAGCAAATACTATTAATGAGGGAAGGGAAAAAGTAAATCTATGAATAATTCACCTACCTGAAAAGGCCTTAACAAAATTTACGTTTTCTTTAGAAGTGTTTTACGTAAAAGTTGTCTTAACTATTTGTTTTCATATATTGCTACTTCTCACTCCCATGAAAAAGAAACAGTGTCTCTCTCTGCTTCACAGCAGGCTTGGAGGAAAAAATACCCCCTCCTTCTTTCTTTCTCCTGCTTTAAGTGTAGAGTTATCACTGACTGAGAGAATAAAAAGAAAAAATGGAAAAGCTGCCCCTGGAATCAGTTTGATCCTTTGGAAGTTTTGGAAAAAGAGTAACTTATAAAAGTGGTTTATAATAACTTATGTTGTAAAATTACATTTTGTTTATAAGTAAAATGCCTGAAGATAATAACTTTTGTTGTGAAATTACGTTTTATTTATAAGTAAAATGCCTGGAAGAAAAGGCAGGGAAGCACCTTTTAAAGAATAGATCCATTTATGGAATAGCACTACTGAGTCCTGAAACAATTAGGAAATCAGAAACTTTTAAAACATTAATTATGATAACCCCTAAGCTTCCCAATATATGAATGTAACTGTATATGACAACTGAGTTTTTCTTGAGAAGCAAAATTGATGTTTTGTGTTAGGCCTATATTTTTACTCCAACTTTGGTATATAAAGGTGGTAAAATTAAGGTGATGAAATTAAATAAACATATGTATTAAGGGTTGTTGTTATTATTATTACCCTTCTACCAAGCAGAAAAGTTGAATAAAGAGAAAAAAATCTGCTTGGGCTCATGCCTCTGAAGGAGGATGGACAAAGGAACTCCAACAGAGGCATGATCTGTTTTGAGTTATTTTTATGAATATTTACCTTGCTAACTTTTAAGCACTGCCAAAAAAGGGCTGGTCTCTCTCTTTCTTTTGCAGGATTAATGGAATAAATTTAGTCAAGAAATTAGTCATAACCAACGGGATGTGAAAGTGGAGACCAAGGGCAACATTTTGAAGACATATGGAATACATACAATGCTTTTCATAACACTGTACCAAAGGCTAGTTACTGCAAGATGCAAGTACCGGTAGTTTATCCTTCTATTCAAACTCTATAAAGTGCCAAGGGAGCACTTCGTAATGCTGTATGGAGAGAAAAAGACCTACCTGTTTAACCTTGACATACCCTTTGTTGCAGTCTGCTTTTAGCTGTACTGAAAATAAAAGTGACAGAACGATATTAGGCCCATACCCAGGCATTTTGTGGTAAAGGGGAAGGAAGGATAGAACTAGACTGCAGGGAGTGGGACAGAATTGGTCAGTCCAAAAGAGAAGGCACTGTGATACAACTGAACTTTACTAAAATTAGAAAATAAGGGCCAGGTCTCCACCAATTTATTCTCAAGCCAGCAAAATCAAAGTCTGTCTTGCCAGCCTAGAAAACAAATGCAGCCAGGAAACTATAATAGAATCATGGCCACATGGAGCAAAATTACTGCTACAATTTAATGCTTTAATGATGCCTATAATACTTCTATCTCATACTCTCTAGCTGCCCCTATTGACCAGGAACAGTTCTTATATTCTGATGCCTGTTCCTGGCAAAAAAAACCAAAACTTTCCCTGTTTTGCCTTTTCAGGAGATGTTGGGGATGCCTTGTCCAAACTGCCAAGTTCTTCGGGTTTCAGCACCCGCCCCAACCTCTAGGACAGTGATGGCGAACCTATGGCACGGGTGCCACAGCTGGCACGCAGGGACCTCTCTGTGGGCACTCAAGCCATTGGTCACCAGATCGCGAAAAGACCGTCCCCTTCTGCAAAACACTAATGATCTTGTTCTTTCTCACAAATACTATTCTCACAGTGTGGAACAGAATGATTTTATTCTAGAATTCCTGTTACAGAATTCTTTTCTACATTGTTATCACATTTAAAAGATTTTGAAGAATGATGCACAGAGCATGGCTTGGATGTAAAGCCCTAACAGTTGACCTGAGTGCTGCATGTGTTGCTCTCAAACTAACGGAGTATGAGCCAAGATTTGACAAATTATCAGCATGCATGCAATAGCAAAAATCACATTAATTTGGTATATAAAGGTGGTAAAATTGCATGCCCAATGCAAACTTTTACCTAATGCAGTGTTTGCAGTCCAAGACATAAAGTGTTTAAAATGCGTTAAGCACGTTTAGTTTTCTTGTTTATCTTGCTCATCCTAGTACAGGTTGACTTTTACTTTTACTAATCCGACAACTGTAGAAGGGAAAGGACCCGGAGTAAAGCTTGCCCCATACAATTTCAGTCTGGCATATAATCATATTACAAGTTGAGAATCCCTTATCCAAAAATACATGTGCCTAATTATTTAAAAAGTTTGTATAAATTCCCTTCAGGCTACGTGTACAATGTAGTACTATAATAATTTTTTGAGTTGATTTTTTTTCAACAAAAAACTGTTTGTATAATTGAAAGCTCTGTTATTGTGTTTTTCTTTAAAGACAAAAGATGTTAATTAGTTCAGACAACTATATGAGTTGTTTTTCTAAAACGAAAACCTCGGTATTCAGGTTTAATTGCAGTGTTGGCACTTTGAAATAAGTTGGTTTTGTGTTGCCGTTTGGGCATTCGGGCTCAAAAAGGTTCGCTATCACTGCTCTAGGAGTTACACATATGTAAATGAATACACAGGGACACACAATGCCTGCGTACTATTTCCCATTCATCCCTCTCTGTAACTATCCAGATAGTAAATGTTGCTGAATGTGTTGGGAGTTACAGCTCTTCTATAACAAGGACAACCAGATTCATTATGGGATGAAGCATTCTATTAAGCTTACTTGCATTTTATTTTTTAAATCATTATGTTTCAGTTTACTAACACATCTTGCTTCAGAAGCCAGTACATGGCAGGTTGCTGAGAATATAGAAGAATATACTGTACAACAGATATAGAAGGGCCTTCAGCGATGGGTAAGGGGGCAGGAGGAACCTAAGTGTCTAGAGCAGGGCTGGGGAACTGGTGGCCCTCCAAATGTTGTTGGACTTCAACTCCCATCATCCCCAGCCAGTATGGCCAATATCGTGGATTATGGGAATTGCAGTCCAACAACATCTGGAGGACCACAGGTTCCAGAATCCTGCTCTAGAAAAGAGGTGTGTTGCACAAGTGTCTCTACGTTCATCTGTGAAATGTTGGAAAGTATGATATAATATTACTTTGCAGTGATATAGCACTTTGGA
The DNA here is from genome assembly GCA_021292165.1 of Shinisaurus crocodilurus. Taxonomy (NCBI): domain Eukaryota; kingdom Metazoa; phylum Chordata; class Lepidosauria; order Squamata; family Shinisauridae; genus Shinisaurus; species Shinisaurus crocodilurus. The sequence goes on from CM037877.1 coordinate 117,075,319, forward strand.
GTGCTTCACGTACATTATCCAGCTGTATGCTGGGAATGATGGGAGTGGTAATCCAACACATCTGGAGGGCACCAGGTTGGGGGAGGCTGAGAATAGCTTGCCTAAGGTAATGAAGTGAGGTTAGCAATTGAGATTTGAGGCAGAGTCTTCCTACTCTGTACCTCAGTCTCTTAGCCTCTATCTATGCTACATCACCTATCCTGGCAATCCAATTGGCATCGAAGCACTTACGCCACCATGCGGAAAAAGGATAGAAATCGACTTACAGTGCAATCCTAAGCATCTTTATTCAGGACTCCTGAGCTCTGAGGGGCTTGCTCCCTAATGTGCTTCAGACTGCAACCTTAATCTCCACTTTACCTTGTTTCCGTGAACACTTCTTGTCTGTTATCTCCGTTTCAGGGCCACGCCCTATCACCACCATTTCTAAGTGCGGCAGTTTAATTCGCTGACAGGTTCTGTCTTTGCTCACTAGCCAGCACACGGGCATTGTGCTCAGGGGGAAAAAAAAAAGAAATACATACTCAATTTTACTAAACTTAGATTAGATTCAACTAGGGAGAATGACCCACAGGTTATACAGAAAATCTCTATTTTATTCCAGAGCATTGACTGGATGTGTGTCTTAGCTTTATCATTTGAATTCAACCTCTCCACCAGCAAATTTTATTTATTTATTTAATTTATACCCCGCCTTTTTTCCTGCAAGGAACTCAAGGCAGCTTACATAATCCTCCTCCTCCTCTCCATTTTCTCATCACAACAACCCTGTGAGGTAGGTTAGGCTGAGAGTCAGTGACTGGCCCAAAGTCACCCAGTGAGTTTCATGGCCGAGCAGGGACTAGAACCTGGATCTTCTGAGTCCCAGTCCAACACTCTAACCACTACACCACACTGGAAGAAAACGGGAACGTACAGGACACAAGTACTTCTTGAGGTCAGAAATGGCATTAAGATACAGAACAAATCCTAACAAGCCTTAAAATTTTTACCTAGAAATATGGAACTGGAACTGATAAGACTTAATTGCATGTAAATCGCAAGGATCTGTAAAATGAAACTGTACAGTTCCATATCTTGAGAGGACATGAAATGGGTTTGACTAAACAAATGATAAGGCATTCATTTATATACATTTACACTTGGATATAACCCATAGAACAATCAAATTCATCTGAACATTTCCTACTTTAACATCTTTGTTCAGCCCCAACTTTGAAGTATGGCAATAGTTTTCAACCAGCAACTCACGAATGAGTGATGGTCTCCAGCAAGAGAACTAGTTCCGCTTGAACAGAAGAAATTTATTTTCTCATTTTCCTTCAGCAGGAAGTTGAGAACCTGCTTCTCTAGAACCAGCATGCAGCTGCCAGCATCTCACATGCACATTTAGGATTTTTTTTTATTGATCAGGGTCTAGCTTGGCCTCTTACTATTGGGCATGGGGCAGGGCCATGTGTATACTCAATGCATACAAGATTAAGGGTTTAAGTGGAACTGTTGAAGGTGAAGCCATATGAAGGTGGCTGCGATGAGAGAAACTAAGCAACTGAATTCTGGCTGCAGTCCTAAATTCTTTTACTAGAGAGTAAACCCCATTGAGCTTAATGGAACTTACTTCTGAGTAAAAATGCTTAAGGGAGAATATGCTGTAGAGTTTCTTATGATTATCATAAGCCAGTGTGGCGTAGTGGTGAGAGTGTTGGACTGGGACTTGGGAGATCCGGGTTCTAGTCCCCGCTCAGCCATGAAACTCACTGGGTGACTTTGGGCCAGTCACTGACTCTCAGCCTAACCTACCTCACAGGATTGTTGTGAGGATAAAATGGAGAGGAGGAGGATTATGTAAGCCACCTTGGGTTCCTTGCAGGAAAAAAAGGTGGGATATAAATATAATAAATAAAATAAAATATCATACCTGGAGTAATCCAACAGATAGCTTATTGAACAGTGATTAGAAAACAGAGGCTGTTCTGATTTCAGACATGGGAAATTCAGAAAACTATTTTAGATTCATTTGTGAAAAACTCCTTAGTTTAATTTTAACCAGGATTTGGCTCAGACTGATGACCCCTTTTAAATGCTAAAGTGCAGCTCTCAAACATCTAAACTATAAGAAAGGAGTGCATCTGAGCAGGAGCAGTGTTTATTCCCTTCTTCACTAAGTAACCACACTGCCAAGCCTTGCAATTTGGAGACAAAGGCAAGGCTGAAGTTGGTTCTCAGGTCCTTCTTTGTAATTCCTGTAATGTCTTATTCAGTTCAGAAATGTCGATGTAACCTGAATAACGAATGAGAGTGCATTGCACACAAATGGATTTCTGGACCAGGCAGCAGCTTTGGGGTGGTCCAAAGATTATTGGGTGAGGGGAGGCAAAGCTGGTCAGCTCATTCCTTTTTCATAACTGCATTGCAAACTTGATAGATGGGCCAGCGCACTTGACTGTGTTGTGCTCAAATGGAATTCTGAACCAGGCATCAGCGTGCAACTGCTTATGGGGAGAGCCAGTCCTGGAGGTACAGACATATGATTTGGAGTGGTCCAAAACTGATTTTGGAGAGTGGGTGAGTACAAATTCCAGTTCCTTATTCAGGCTATGATCTACACCTCTGAGCCTGATCTTGTGCAAGTTTATCCAGAAGTAAATTTCACTGTGCTCAATGTACAATGGATTGTACATGGAGCCTGAAATGAATAAGGATATTAAAAATCAGGGCAGCTCCCAGCCAGGCTTGGAACGTGGCACTTCCCTGTTTAGAAACCAGCCTCTGTTTGCATGTACACAGATACTTCTAGATTAGCATGATAAAAAATTGACTGAAGAAATAATAAGAACACACTTTCAGCATATATTGAACCAATAATGCAATTCTGCGCTCGTCATTTTTCAGCCCGTTATCCCTTCATAACATCCCCGTCCTCTCCCCGCCTCTCCTAACAAATCCTAACAAGCCTTAAAATTTTTACCTAGAAATATGGAACTGGAACTGGTAAGACTTAATTGCATGTAAATCGCAAGGATCTGTAAAATGAAACTGTACAGTTCCGTATCTTGAGAGGACATGAAATGGGTTTGACTAAACAAATGACCTCTCCGGTCTTTGGTGCATCACCCACCGCCCCCAATATATTCCAGCGGCTCCTCATCCTCACCTCCTTCCCGTTACCACTCTACTCTCGCCTGCTTCCGCTCACCACGTTGCCATCATCGCCCCGCCTGGCCTCAACTTCCGTAGCCAATAGCCGCTCTCTTTGCTGCCCCGAGACCAATCAAATTCGATCTGTTGATTCTGTACAACCACCGTGCGCCGGCTGCGAAGCATTCCCAGCTTCCTAGGAAGGGGGGTGGATCCTGTGCTTACTCTTGAGCTTGCTTTCGTGGGTTGGGGTGGAGACTCAAAGCAAGAATTCTAGGTAGGTATTGCGTAGGTTACATTGCATAAGGATTCTTCATTTTACTTTATCTCAAGTGTTTGAATACAAAAGCATTAATTCAAAAAAATGTAAATTCAAAAAAATGTAGCAGGTGTGCTAGATTTATTTTAAATAACCATCCTCGTAATATCAGTTTTATATGTAGCTAACAAAAAGCAAAGGAAGCCATGTGAATTCGAAAATTCACAGGCAGTCAATATACAATATTTGATTTAATATCAAATATTAATATATTGTACATTACAAAACACGGTATCATTAACAGCACAATCCTATCTCAGAAATAAGCACCATTGAGTTAAATGGGGCTTAGATTGCAGCCTAAGGTGGTGATTCATAGAATCATAGAAAACGTAGAGTTGGAAGGGGCCTACCAGCCCAGGCTGAGTCCAACCCCCTGCTCAATGCAGGAATCCAGGTCAAAGCATCCCTGACAGATGGCTGTCCAGCTGAACTTTGAATGCCTCCAGAGTGGGAGAGCTCACCACCTCCCTAGCTAATTGGTTCCATTGTCTTGTTGCTCTAACAGTCAGGAAATTTTTCCTGATGTTCAGGTGGAATCTGGGTTCCTGCATCTTGAACCCATTATTCCATGTCCTGCAAACTGGGATGATCGAGAAGAGATCCTGGCCCTCCTGTGTGACAATCCTTCAAGTACTGGAAGAGTGCTATCATATCTCCCCTCAGTCTCCTCTTCTGAAGGCTAAACATGCCCAGTTCTTTCAGTCTCTCCTCATAGGGCCTTGTTTCCAGTCCCTTTATCATCTTTGATTCTCTGTGTATTAACACAGAGCAAGCTCCCAATGAACACTGGTACTTGCTTCTAAGTAAACATGCTTAGGATGGGGCTGTAAAAAAAAAAAAAAAAGGCTGCAATGCTATGAACAATTATGCACATATAAGCCCAGTTGAACTCAATGGGATGTTCTTCTGAGTAGATATTCAAGTAGATGTACTTGAAGGACCATCTCTTATTCAAAAACACCTCTGGGCCATTGAATGTAGTAGTAGTAGTAGTTGGCGATAACTCGTGACCGAGTAAGATTTCTTCCAGGATTGAGTGCGTGAGATTGGTGCACAACGAATCACCACACAAGCTAGACAGTACAGCAATGATCCAATGGCACAGTTACCATGACGATTGGAAGACCATTCCCTGCTGCAGCCTTCATCCGCCTTCACAGCCGTTGTAATTTGGGTTTACAGTCATGCCTTGGATTGAGAGCATAATTCGTTCCGGAAACGTGCTTGTAATCCAAAACACTCTTATATCAAAACGAAATCCCCCCAAAAAAATTTGTACAGAGATTTTTAATTTAAGCCGTACTACAGTACTTGTATTGCAAGACGTCGCTTGTATATCAAGTAATAAATAAATAAATAAATATTTAAAAATTTGCTTGTCTTGCAAAACGCTCTCCAAGTTACTTGCAATCCAAGGTATTACTGTAATTATCTTCCGCCTGTTCTGCCGTTGAGGACTTGATGTTTTGGATTGTTCTTTGTCTGGTTCCACTCCCTGGACCTTACCGCATTGCTCACAGGGTTCATCGGAACACGCAAGCCCACTCACCACTTCAAGGTGACGATCCGGCGAGGGATGAATGTAGTAAACATTACAGAATTCAACTGAATTTTGCTTTGCTGTGACAGATTTTTCTTATTTCAGGCATCCAAGTTCTAGAGTCCCTCATTTTAGAACAGCAATCTGGAAGCACTATTTGAGAGTTGCTGTGAGCCCCTTCTAAAAGTGACGTTTAAAATTTGCTGGTACTGAAATATTTATGCTATGTCTGGTACTGCAACAAATTGTGTTACTGCTTGATAACAGTGTGAGAGCCAGTGTGGTGTAGTGGTTAGAGTGTTAGACTGGGACTCAGGAGATCCGGGTTCTAGTCCCCGCTCGGCCATGAAACTCACTGGCTTTGGGCTGGTCACTGACTCTCAGCCTAACCTACCTCACAGGGTTGTTGTGAGGATAACATGGAGAGGAGGAGGACTATGTAAGCCGCCTTGGGTTCCTTGCAGGAAAAAAGGCGGGGTATAAATATAATAAAAAAATAAATAAATCACCCTGTCATAAGTATGCTTATTCATTCAGAAGGAAGTCCTACTGGGTCTAATGTCCCTAACTCCCAAATAAGTGTGCATGCTGCCTTGGGGAAAATTTGTATTTTGAGAGGGGACATAAAAGTCTATACAATAAAGTATATAATAAAAATAATAACATCATTATATTATTATATTTATTTATAACCTGCCCTTTCCCCAATACTGGGACTCAAGGCGGCTATAGTATATAGCTATGTAGAGTAATCCTAGGCTGTCAAATGCCTGGGTAGAGGAAAGTCCTAACCTAGTGCTGAAAAGATGACAATGTTGGCACCAGGCACACCTCACTGGGGAAAGCATTCCAAAACTGCCGGATTGGGGGCGCCACCACATAGGTCCTCTCCCTTGTTGCTGTTCTCCAAACCAACCTCAGATGTACTAAAATGCTGCAGAACATCTCTAAAAGCTAACTCACCCACCCCCAACTTGGTGTCTACAACTCTGGTCATCCCTAGCCAGCTTGGCCAAAACCGTTGGAACTAGCTCACCTGTCTAGAATTGCACCCCTTAAATGTTTAGTGGAGTTGAAAGAACGCTTTGCTAGAGATTCAACACCAACCTGATCCAGTTTTAATAAGCGGCTTATGGAACTGGGTTGATACCACCTCATTAAGAATTTACAAATAGTGACTACTCTGTTTGCTGCATTGTCTAGTTCGCCAGATGGATTGAGCTCAAGCCCATAAGGACCCTATGAAACATCTTTTCTTGCAAATATAATAGGACCAGTGTTAGACTATTAACGTGCATCTCAAATCCCGGCACCTGCTGATTCCCGGCCGTGTACATTAAGAATGTTTAAAAACCAAACAAAAAACAGACTCAAATAAATTCCAGGTATGTAGGCACGACACACTGCGAAAGAACGAGATCCTACATTTTGGTTGGCCTAATAAAGATATTGCCTTAATATGGATTTTGTAGTTTAAGAAATAGCAGGCCTCGCAAATTAACGGAACTGTTCCCCGTGCAAGAAGGGAACCGCAACCATAATGAACCGCGACTTCTTTGTGAGCTCGAATATTCTCCGCGCCCCATTGCATTCTGGAGGTTTTAGTCTTTTTCTCCCGCGCCAAAGAATGGCATGAAAGGCTGCCCTCGGGGCATCATGGGATTTGTAGTATTCGGCGATGAGGTATTTGCCCGAAAGTCTATTTCTATTGGAAAGGAACTGGGTTTACGTCATCGCTTCCAGAGAGCCGGCGAATACCAGCAACAGAAGATACTAGTAGAGAAGCAGGCGGTGTTTCCGGGAACGGGCGGGGTTTTCTTGAAAGAGAAAACTCCCCGGATGCTGCCTTGCCTAAGACCGGCTCAGAACTTTCCAGAAAAGTCGCGGTCGTCCTCTCTGTGTGAGAGAAAAGAACGGGCGAGAGCTTCACTCGGCCGCTGTGGTGATAGATTCGCCCTAAAGCCAGCCTCTGTTTCAGTTAAAAGCGCGAACGTGTGGTGAGTGGAAGACAAAAAAAAAAGGCTGACCGCGCCTCTCCCCCCTCCGGTATCCTACAGAGAACGCGCGGGCGTCCAGGCAGTTGCGCGCGCGCTCCAGTGCGCGTGTAAATGAGACACGGGGGGGGGGAGTCTAGCACGCGCCGGGTCAGCTGACGCCGGTGTTTTTTTTGGAGGGGGAGGAAGGGAGGGAGGAAAGAAATGTGGTAGTAAGAAAACGGGACCTTTGTGAGGAGGTCTTGGGGGGGGGCGGTTTGCTGGGTTGGTAGGACGTGAGGTGACCAGGCTTGAGAAAAGAGAGTCTGTTGGAGCATATGGTGGGGGGGCGCAGCAGTGGCTGTCCATTGTCTGTGAAGCATGCGGTGTAGAAATACAAGCGGCGCCCTCTCTGTCTTCTGTTGGAGAAAGGTGATGTTGCTGAAAGGGAGGTGGGGGAGGGAAGCGAGTAAGTCCCTTTCAAGATAAGGGCCATCTGGCCGCTAGGCCTATAGGAGACATCTATAGTAATGGGAGAAGTAAGCAGGTGTGTGTGATGGTGGTAGTAGGTTGGGAGCCTAGTTCAAATGATGACGCGAGGGTAGGTTGCCAGATCAAGCTTGAGAAAAATAAATGATGCTTCTGTGGTGGGGTGGTTGAGTATAGCCACATTGTCACACATGGAAATGTGAAAATGCACAGGCACCCTGTTCACATGTGAGGTCAGATTAACGGTGGGGGGGGGGAGATAATGTTCCCCTTCAAGGTAAAGGGTATTTATATGTCTGGCAGTTCTGTAAGAGGTACCTTTGTGGGTTTTGGGGAGATAAGGAAATGGGAAAGTATGGGAGGCTCTGGTGATCTCTCCAGCTTACTGGGTTTGTCTGATGTGTGTTCCTGTTCTCATTTCCATTGTTATCCTTCCCCACCCCATCCCCTTGCAGGTATCAGTTGCACCATGGTGAAGGAGACCACGTACTATGATGTGCTTGGGGTAAAGCCCAATGCCTCCCAAGAGGAGCTGAAAAAGGCTTATAGGAAACTGGCATTGAAATATCATCCTGATAAGAATCCTAATGAGGGCGAGAAGGCAAGTGTGCAAGCCCCCTCCCCTCCCCAATGAACATTCTGCTGATTAGCCTTGTGGAGAACACTGTGTTTGTCTGTTGCATTCTTATTGAACTTCATGGCTGTTAATTTGGGATGGGTTGGATTCTGGTAGCTAGCCCCTAATATATATATCCCAGTGGAGGGGAACTTTGGGAGATCCGGGGGCCACTTTCCAGCCCCTCTCCAGCTGCACTCCTGTTGCCAAATTTTGGCAGTGTGGCGGCAAAAAAATGGTGACTTATAAAAGACAAATTTAGCTTGTTTTCAAAATGTGGCAAAACTCCAATTTTTTTTTAGGAGACACAGTAGCAGGGGCTGTGTGTCACCCCTGAATCCTGTCACCAGAATGTGGCAAACATAATGTCTTTGATATTTTTTTCATATTGTGTGGGTGCATTGCTGCTGCACTATTGGTTTTAACATATGATTTGTACTCTGGAATGTGCAGATCAATGGTTCCTAGCATGGAGGGGGAGAGCAGAGAGTTAATATTGCTAAATAACAAACAACTTTAAAAACATGACTTTTCAGGCGTGAATATGGGGTGGGTCAGGATTTTGTGTTTTATTGTATTTTATCTTGATTGTACATCGCCCAGGGTGACCGGCCAGATGGGCAATTTAAAAATATAATAAATAAACTAGTACCTGGAGGCTACTTAACCTTTATAACATTCCTTCTGGTGTAACCTCTCCCTTTTCCCACAATGAAACATGAATATAACTCAGTCCAAGATCTGAATTTCATATATTTGCTTTTGAGAAGCTTTGAAAAGCCTGAAACTCAAAATTTCATATAGAGAAATTAAGAGCGTGACTGCAGTCACTGCTTATTCTGAAGGTGAAAACAGGAAAGCTGAAAGTGTTTATCTTGAAAATCTTACATTGAAGCCAAACATAAGAACATAAAAAGAGCCATGCTGGATCAGACCAAGGGTCCATCTAATCCAACATTCTGTTCACACAGTGGCCAGCCAGCTGCCCACGGGATCCCACAAGAAAGACATGAGTGCACAACATCACCTTCCCACCCATGTTCCCCAGCAACTGGAGTACACAGGCATGCTGCCTCTGATACTGCAGGTAGCATATAGCCAATCAGGACTAGTAGCCATTGATAGCCTTCTCCTCCATGAATTTGTCCAATCCTCTTTTAAAGCTGTCCAAATTGGGGGCCATCACTACATCTTGTGGAAGTGAATTCCATAGTTTAACTATGTGCCATGTGAAGAAGTTAAAAATACAATTAAACCATCTATAATATTAAAATTATATATAAAATATCAAAATTAAAACAGCGATAATGGTATAAACAGTGCAAATCCATCGCATTTTCACAGGTCCAGACTATTCCCAAAGGCCTGCTGGAACAAAAAAGTTTTTGCCTGCCTCTGAAAACAACAAGGAGGGTGCCATTCTAGTCTCCCTGAGAAGGGAATTTCAGAGTATTGGAGCAGCCATTGAGAAGGCCTTCTGCCATGTTCTTGCCAGGCGTGCCTGAGATGGTGGTAGAACTAACAGAAGGGCCTCCCCTGAAGATCTCAGGGTATGGGCAGGCTCATAAGGGAGAATATGGTCTTTCAGATAACCTGGACATGAGCCATATAGGGCTTGATAGCTTCATGGGATGATCCTGGGTTCTAGTTTTATGAGGGAGAAAAATGTCTCCCTATCCACATTCTCCAGCACGGCCGGCACGGAGGCAGCAGATAGGCCCGTCAGGCCCCGCCCGCCGCATCACGGCCTGAGCCCTGGCGCGCAGCATGACGCTGCCTCGCGCCGCCGCTGGTGACCTATGGCTCGCATGTCAGCAGAGTGGTCCACACGTGCCACAGGTTCGCCATCACTGTTCTAGATCATTTATGAATACCGTAAGTTGAAATGCATTGGTCCCAATACAGATCCATGTGGGACCCAACTGTTTATATCCCTCCATTGGGAGAGTTTACCATTTATTCCTACCCTCTGCTTCCTGTTCTTTAACCAGTTACTGATCCATAAGAGGACCTCCCCTCTTATTCCATGACTGCTAAGTTTGCTCAGGTGAGGGACGTTGGCAAAAGCCTTTTGAAAGTAAAAGTACGTAAACAATGTCTACCAGATCACCTCTGTCCACATGTTTTTTGACACTCTCAAAGAACTCTAAAAGGTTAGTGAGACAGGACTTACCTTTGCGGAAGCCATGTTGATTCTTTCTCAGCAGAGCTTGTCCTTCTATATGCTTACTGATTTTATCTTTGATAATGCTTTCAACCAATTTACCTGGAACAGATGTTAAGCTAACTGGCTTGTAATTTCCCGGATCCTTTTTTAGAAATGGGTGTTACATTGGCCATTCTCCAGTCCTTTGGTACAGAGGCTGATCTTAGGGACATGTTACATATTTTTGTTAGAAGATCAGCAATTTCATATTTGAGTTCTTTAAGAACTCTAGGATGGATACCATCTGGACCCAGTGATTTATTGACTTTGTTTGTCAATAAGGTTGAGAACATCATCTTTTGTCACTGCTATTTGCCTCAATTCCTCCGACTCCCCTCTTGAAAATATCAGTTCAGGCACAGGCATCTGTCCTGTATCGTATCTTTTGTAATGAAGACAGATGAAAAGAATTCATTCAGCTTCTCCACGATCTCCTTATCCTCCTTTAGTACTCCTTTAACTCCATTATCATCCAGTGGTCCAACTGCCTCCCTAGCTGGTTTCCTGCTTCTGATATATTTAAGGAATTATTTATTGTTGGCCTTGATGTTTGTTTGTTTGTTTATTATATTTATACCCCACCTTTTTTCCTGCAAGGAACCCAAGGCGGCTTACATAATGTCAGCAATATGCTCCTTAAAATGCTTTTTTGCATCACTTATTGTCTGTTTGCATCTCCTTTGTGCAAGCTAGTGCTCCCTTTTGTTTTCCTCATTTGGGCAAGACTTCCTTTTTCTGAAGGAAGCCTTCTTAGCTTCCTTGACACTGTTCATTAACCATGCTGGTGACCTCTTGGACTTGGTACTACCTTTCTTAACCTGTGGTATACATTCTATCTGAGCTTCTGTTGTGGTTTTGAGTAATCCCCATGCATTTTGAAGGGATTTAACCCTCTTGACTCCCCCTTTCAACTTCTTTTTTACCAGTTCCCTCATTTTGGAGAACTTTCCTCTTTTGAAGTCAAATGTGACTATGTTAGACTTCTTTGGCAATCTTCCATATATATATATATATATATATATATATCTGATAGCATTGTGGTCATTATTTCCAATTGGTTCAACAACATTTACATCTCGTACTAGGTCCTGGGCAGCACAAATCCAGGGTTGCCTCTCTGGTCAGTTCCAGGACCAACTTTTCTAGGGCACAGTCAATTAGGACATCAAGAAATTTAACCTCATTGTCATGACTGGAACATGCATTTATCCAGTCAGTGTGGGGGTAATTGAAGTCACCCATTATTACAACACTTTCTCGTTTGGAGGCCTCCCTGATTTCCTTTTCCATCTCAAGATCACCCTGTGCATTCTGATCTGGGGGATGTTCCTAGCACTAAGTTAGTTTTGGAGCCAGATTTTGTCACACACCGTGCTTCTGTCGAAGAGTGCCCCCTTTAGGTTTTCAAGTCTGCTGGACACTATGCCCTCTTTGACATACAGAGCAACACCTCCTCCTTCCCAGTCCTTCCTGTAAACTTTATATCCAGAGATGACCATATCCTACTGGTTTCCTCCATTCCACCAGGTTTCTGTAATGCCCACTATATCTAGGTTCTCCTTTAAAACCAGGCACTCCCAACTTTCCTATTTTGGCTCAGAGGCTTCTGCCATTTCCATAGAAACACCTATATATGGTGTCCCTCTCCAGATATCTCTGGCATGTGCAACTTCTGTTTTGGCACTTGGGCCTCTTTGATTGGCTATCATGTTTCACCATATGCTCATGGCCTATTTCCTCCCCTTCTACATTTGGGCAATCAGAAACTTTTTCATCTTCATCCCCTAGGGATGATTTAACCCGAACCGGATGCTTCCCAGCTCCTGTCCCCCAAGGTTCAGTTTAAAACTGCTCTGACACCCTTTTTATATTTTGTGCAAGTAGTCTGGTTCCATTATGGTTCAAGTGGAGCCTGTCCCTCTTGTACAGGCCCAGCTTGTCCCACAAATCTGAACCCCTCCTCCCTGCACCACCGTCTCATCCATGCATTGAGACTCCTCAGCTTCGCCTATCTAGCTGACTCTGCGCGTGGAACAGGGTTCCAGAGAAAGCCACCTTGGTGGTCCTGGATTTCAACTTCTACCTAGCAACCTACATTTGGCTTCCAGGACCTCATGACTACATTCCCCCACATCATTGGTACCAACATGGTCCACAACCACTGACTCCACCCCAGCACTAGCTGCAAAGCTATCTAGATGGCGCATGATATCCGCAACCTTCGCGCCAGGCAGGCAGTTTACCATGCGGTCTACACACCCGTCACGAACCCAGTTGTCTATGTGTCTAATGATCAAATCTCCCACTACCACAAGCCCCCCACCCCCTGGAGGCACATCCTCAGCACGAGAGGATGTTTGTTCGTCTTCCGAGGAATGGGTCCGTTCTAAGGGATCATTTCCCTCTGCCTCAGAATGACGCCCTCTTTCCCTGAGACCCCCATTATCCATGACAGCAAAGGAGCTGTCACCCAGAGATTGGGACACCGCTGTTTGGTCCCTGAAGGTCTTGTCTGCCAACCTCTCAGCTTCTCCAGGTCAGCAACCTTGGCTTCAAGGGAACGGACTTATTCCCTGAGATCCTGGAGCTCATTACACAAGCACACACCCTCAACTTCTGTCCAGCTAGCAGATAGTCATACATGTGGTACTCAGTGCAATACACTGGATAGCCCCCACACCCCTGCTGGCTTTCTACCTTCATAACTGGGTTGTTGTTGTTTTTAATTGGTATTATTGGGTTTGTTTTCCTGGAAAACAACATTGTTTATTAGGAGAAGGGGAGTTATATAGTTATTAACTTACAGTTTCTTACTATGAGAAGGGAGGGGAGGGAAGAGCTCTCTGCCCTGGCCACCTCACTCTGTTGCCAAACTCGCATGGTTGCTTAACACACTTGTGTGCTGACACTTTGCCACTTGGGCTGAGGCACTTTGTAACTGGGGCTCCTCGTGCTTAGAGAGCGTGCTCCCTCGCAAGCCTGCCTCCTCATACAGCCCTAGGTAGCTTGGCCCAACTGCTGCTGCAGCCAATCTGATTAGAGGGCCTTGTTTGAAAAGCAAGGGAAGCTGTGCCTGAGCCCCTGGTCTGTCCTGGGTGGAAAGGGCTGAGTTCCTTTTTGTGTGTTTTTTAAAACTAAGTGATAAGCTGGCCTCTCAAACTTGGGATGACTATTTCCAAGCTTTAGTTTATAAGCTTCTCCAGAAGACCTACGGTAAATATCTGAGCCTACACTGAGTCCAAACTGAAGTTGGCCTTCACTTTTTTGTTTATAAGCAGACTTTTCCACTAGCTAGGACTGCACAGTGGCTCTTGTCAGTATAGAGCTATGTATTGCCTTTATTTCCCCATTCTAAGCTTGGGTTTACGGTATCGGTAGTTTAAATGTGTAATCTGTTTGGGAAAAGCTGCAAGAACTGTAAGTTCCTGCTGGATGGCCTCCATTTTAAATCATGTTTTTAAACAAGATTTAAAAGGCTTGACATTATTCTCAGACATAGGACTAGAATGTGCAGGATGGGTTTTCCTTAAAATACCACCCTGCAGGAGTTTACAGTTGTATATGAACAGCTAGGTTTCTGTGCAACATTAAGCTCAGCTAGTGGCGTGAAATAAATGTTATAATAGTGCAGGTGATTTTCTCTAAAGTGGTTAAACCTTTTGATTTTTTTACATTGTAGTTCAAACAAATTTCTCAAGCCTATGAAGTCCTTTCTGACCCCAAGAAAAGAGAGTTGTATGATAAAGGTGGTGAACAAGCTATAAAAGAGGGTGGTGCTGGAAGTGGCTTTGGATCACCCATGGATATATTTGATATGTTCTTTGGAGGAGGTGGAAGAATGCAAAGAGAGAGGAGAGGTAATATATGACTTTCTTTGAACTAGTTAATGGAACCAGCTCTTCTTGCTTGATAAACAAAGAGGATAGCTCCCCAAAGTCAATGTTAAGGTACCTGCTTCAGCTGGACTGATTTTTTAAATTGTAACATTATTAATGAATCTATTACATTTGATCTAGTTTCCTGCATTGAGCAGGGTGCTGGACTCGATAGCCTTGTAGGCTCCTTCCAACTCTATTATGAATCTATGAACATTAGTTGCTTTGGGGGGTCCAGTCAAAAGAAGCCCCAATGAGAATGGATTAACCTTTACTAAAAATTTCACTAATATTGTTTATAAAGTGCCTCAAATGCTAGTTGCTGGCATTAACTAATTACGTAATGTTAAATCTTCAGGGACACAAACGGTAACAGTTGGCCTGCAAAATGTTTTAAAACACACACTGTTTATATTGCATTCTGCATGGGCTTCCTAACTGATGTACAATACAATCATATATAGGTTTACTTGGAAATGTCCCATGGAATTCAGTCATACTTACTCCCTACCTGGTAAATGTGCATAGGATTGCAACCTTGGTTTCTTAAGTTCAGCCCTCCCTCGCAGAAAACATAAAGCAGGATGGATATCTCTTGCATTACCATGGGGAAGAACATTGTGACCTTGCTTAATGTCAGGTACGGTAGCTGCAATCCTAGTCAAAGTGTCTCCTAGAATGGCTTCCCAGCATGGTGGATTTTGATTAAAATCATGATTTAATCAGTTTAATCATGTGATTTCCCCCCACCCCAAAAAAGTGCACTCTTCCTTGCTGTAACCTTAATACATATTTTTCACAACTCAAGAGTTACCAAAGCTGACTGAAACAGATATTCATGAAGACACTGGAAGGTGAACAATGTCCAGTTGAACAGGTTAATCATGAATATTCAGAAGATTTTCTTACCCTACTCTATTAGGACAATCAACACCAACTCCAGACAGACATTGAAACTATTATATTTAACTAAAACAACACTGTTTTGTGGATTGTTGTTTCTTCAACAGTAAAGATATAATATTTAACAAGCATATGTTTTAATTTTTTTGAAAAATTTAGTTAAACATTAATTTATTTCCAGATACTTTGAGAGTGTTTATTTTTAAATGATTTTTTAAATTAAAAAACAAAACAAAAATTAAATAGACTGGGTCAGGTGTTCTGCTCATATCGTTTCACTTTTGTTTCTGTTGCCTGTCCCTCCCTTCTTGCATTTATCTTTGTGCGCTTTCAGAGAGAGAGAGTTAAAGACTTGACTTTGTCTACACAAAGTTGCAGAGGGAGAATAGCTAAGGTTGCCACTCTAAAGGAATCAGCATCACTCAAGGAAACTATTGAAAGCAATCCTGGAGAGTTTAATAGGGTTTCTAAGAATTTCCAACATTATATGATGTTAGGAGGAGAGAAAAAAGCTCCCCAATTGGAGTAACTTCAGTCAGAGTTGGAAAATGGGGCTGATCAGATCTGTTATTTCTCATATCCGTCTATTGCTGTTAACAAGTATGTATTTCTGGAGACACAAACCCAGTTTGAGAACTGCAAAATTTTCTGATGGTATCTTTATCAAAACGAAATTCCCCCCAAAAAATTGTACAGAGATTTTTAATTTAAGCCATACTACAGTACTTGTATTGCAAGACGTCGCTTATATATCAAGTAATCTTTTTAAATAAATATTTAAAAATTTGCTTGTCTTGCAAAATGCTCTCAAACCAAGTTACTTGCAATCCAAGGTATTACTGTATATATATATAGTTTCATAGCACAGAATTGGAATTTATAATCCCTGTTCCATAATGAGATCTTTGAACTATAACACATTTTAAATTAAAACTATGATCATGTAGGGTTTTTTTGTTTTTTTAAACAAAAGCATTTTAACAATAAAAAATTAAAAAATCCTAGTTAAATAAAAAAATCAAGTTTGGGGGTTCTTTTTAAAAGGTCATTGTTTTTTATCCACCCTGCTTCCCAGTGGAGAAAATAGAATTAAATATTGATGTGTTTTGATCAGCACTAATTTGTGCCTGAAAAAGTTCTGAAATTACTCAGAGATGTGAGTCATGTTAGTCCTCAAAAACATGCCTTTCTTCACAGGTAAAAACGTTGTTCATCAGCTGTCAGTAACTCTAGAAGACTTGTACAATGGAGCAACACGGAAACTGGCTCTACAGAAGAATGTGATTTGTGACAAATGTGAAGGTACTGTGATACAAAAACTTCAGTTTCTTCTTTATTGGAATGGGACAAAAAGTCATTCACAAGAGTGTGAAGGGAAGGAAATATATCTAGTCTCTTGTGTTTTTTCTTTTCTTTTTATGCTATTTTCTAGGCCGAGGTGGCAAGAAAGGTGCAGTGGAGTGCTGCCTTAATTGCAGAGGAACAGGCATGCAAATAAGAATTCACCAGATAGGACCTGGAATGGTGCAGCAAATCCAGTCTGTATGTATGGAGTGTCAGGGCCATGGGGAGCGCATCAGTCCCAAGGACAGGTGTAAAAGCTGCAATGGAAGGAAGATTATTAGAGAGAAGAAAATTCTGGAAGTCCATATTGATAAAGGTATGTTTTATTCCGGGTCTCTAGTTCTAAACCCAATTCAGTTATATTATCTTTGTGGGGATTATATGGAGAAGTTGGACCCAGGAATTTCCACAAAAGTTATAGAGGAATCTGTGCTACTGCCATTGTAAATGCCTACTTGGTAACAGAAGCAGCCTGAAAGTATTAGCAAATTATTACTGTTAGATCACACACCAAAGATAATCTGGGGAAGTGGGAGAATTGGAGAAGCGGCTATATAACGGAGAAAGAGTTCCACAGAAAACCAAGCAATTGTTGCTTCTAGTTGTGAACCGTGGGTCTCACGCCTGTCAGTAGGACAGTGAAATAGGCCAATCTACAGACAAGGCATGCGTTTCTGCATACTTGAACTTTCAAGGTATGCAGAAAAATACTATTTATTAACTTTTTTGGAAGGCAAATAGGGGCTGACAAACTTGTTTGACTTTAGTGAACAACCAACAATTCTTGGTGGCCAACCCCTGTCCCAAGAGGTGGGCCTTTGACCCTGACCTCACATTGCACCTTTGAAATGCAGCACAAGGTTAGGAACAAGCTGACATGCCTCTCTTGGCCCTCTCCAATTTGGAGCAGGAAAGCAGGCAGGTTTGCTCTGCCTCTGCACTTTCTGGGTGGTCTAATCTCCAACTGTACAGCAGGTGCAGAGACAAGGTGGTGCATCTTTACCTTGCCTCCAGCTCAGGGCCAGAGATGTGTGGCGGAAGTTTATTGTGGCTTTCTGCTTGCTGCAGTGTTGGGAAGAAGCCTTGGGCTTGTTTCACTGGCTAGAGACTGACTGAACAGTCACTATAGTGAGTGAGATAGTTAAACCCTGAAAACTGAGTATGGTCACTGCCCTCCAGGAGCCATGAATATTGGGCAGCTTGCACCAGTTATAGGGGAGGGGACAGAATTCTCCTGCCCAAGCCATTAACATAGTACCCTGGA
This sequence comes from Shinisaurus crocodilurus, assembly GCA_021292165.1. Classification (NCBI taxonomy): domain Eukaryota; kingdom Metazoa; phylum Chordata; class Lepidosauria; order Squamata; family Shinisauridae; genus Shinisaurus; species Shinisaurus crocodilurus. The sequence continues at coordinate 117,092,989 of CM037877.1, forward strand.
GGGAGAGATGAGGGTTGGAGGATGCGCTAAAGAGCCTGCGGAAGATGTATAACATCTTGCTATATGCAGACATACAGTAATATTGTACAATCCTTGTGCAACATTGAGGAATGCTACAACTTGTTAATGCCTATAGTACAGGCCAGAATATGTGGAATACTTGTGCTGTTTCTCAGTTCTTATGTGGAGCTTTTGCAATAGGAATGAAAGATGGTCAGAAGATAACTTTTCATGGTGAAGGTGACCAAGAACCAGGGTTGGAGCCAGGAGATATCATAATTGTTCTGGATCAGAAAGACCATTCTGTGTTTACACGGTAAGTCTGTAACTGTACTTGAGAAATCTTATTATTTAATCTGTCTTACTCTGTGGTTGCTGTAGCTCTGCCCCTGGTTACTGAATAGCGGCATTATGAAGATCTATCCATGCATTGCTGCAATACTGTTTTCTCCCAACTTCCTGATTCTTTGTTTAGGAAAATTGATGATTAAACTGTTCTCACAGTATTAAACATTTATTCATAGTGGTAATAGTGTATCAAAAAGGTGGGTCAAATAGTTTTCCCTGTTTGGAGTCATTCTCTTTCCCTTAGGAAAAACATGTTTTAAAAAAAACATTGCCTTGCTTATAAGCTTCCAAAGTCCTCTATTGATTTGCTGTTAGTTAATTTATTTATATTTAAATTTATTTAAAAGATTTAGAAGCTACATTTAATCTATTCTGTATAATTTTAGATCAAGGGTGGGCAACACATGGCCTGTGGGCTACATGCGACCCCCACTGTCCGTAATGTACTCTGAAATTTAATTACTTTTTTTAAAAAGTGAAATGGTGTCCTGTAGTGGCTATGGAGTGCTAAAAGGGTCACATTTAGCTTGTTTGCAAACTAAATTTGTCTCTGTTAGTGCTACTTGCAAACAAGCTAAATGCACCCCTTTTAGTGCTACTGAGCACTGCAAACTGGCCTCCTGGTTTAGATTATCCATGCAAGCTTGTGGCTAGCTTTTAAAAGTTGTGATGCGCATGCATTTCCATGGAAGTTAGTAGGGGTGGCTGGATATACGGTAGTTGCCCTTCAGTTACCTACCTTCTGTTAGCGTTCATGCTCTTAGAGCAAACCTAAACCTTTAGCCATGAATCACATGGCTCCAATAGCATCTACAACCCACCTTAAAATTGTGGCCCTTTACCCCGTTGATAGATTCTCAGCAGAGAAATGAGAAGTCCCAACTTTTGGTCAGAAGGAGCCATGTACATATGTAGCAGTTGTAGGGCAAGGAAAAGCTGTGTGTGTGACCACCTGAGTGCGTGCAAAACAGGGCAGCATTGGGAGAAGATTATAGTTGTAGCCTCTTCCTCAGTGTCTTTCTCAAGACTTGTTGCCTTCACAAATTGCAAAATCATGTGACTTTTAATATGAATCAATATAGAGCAACTTTATGGCCAGGTTTAAAAGGAACTGCTTGGTGCAATATGAAAAATGGCCGGTGTGCTGTAATACCTTAGTCTGCCTGTCTTTGTGACGTGTAATAGAAAAACCTGGGATCAGAATAAACTATAGATTAGGATTCCGTAAAGTGACACTGCTTTTAATCCTGCAAGAGTAAGAAGCTCTTCTACAATTAAATGTGTGAATGTTATTATCAGAATTAAGTTCAGGATTTGTACCTAGCCTCTTTACTTCAACAGTACTCTTACGTACCTGAGCTGTATTGAGGCAGTTGGATGTGCCCTATCATTCTGGAATTGCTATCCTGCAGCATTTAAGAACCATTTATGATATATAGCCCTACAGTTCTGTGGCAAATCATTCTCTTATCTCTGCAGACGAGGTGAAGACCTGGTCATGTCTATGGATATACAGCTCGTTGAGGCACTGTGTGGTTTTCAAAAACCAATTGCAATGTTGGATAACAGAACAATAATAATTACTTCCCATCCTGGTAAGTATGTATCACTTTGATAAAACACATGTTGGGTATATTGAGTATTGATTATAAAACCTGGAAGTAATGAAAACTTGGGAGACAACTATTGACAATCCCTATAATCACGTGAACAGTATAAAGCAAATATGTGATCATTGTGATCTCTAGAAATCTACTCAAACCTATGGAATGCAAACTTGTGACTCATCAAATGTGCTATAACTGTCTTAAACTGTGCAATCAAGCACAGTTGGATCCAAGATCTGCCTTCCATGAGAGAAAGGGCTTAGCACGTGGAAGGTCCCTCTATCCAATTTTGGGGAATCCCCCTCCACACACAACAGCTCACCCTATTAAGCATGGGCTCCTGGCTCTCTGTGTAGCATTTTCAGGGGGCTGGAGAGGCTGCTGTGGGAAAGAGGGGGTGGGAAAGTCCACTCCTGCCAGCACGGTTGATCCAATTTAAATCTGGATCCAGTCCTCTCTCCATAAAATCTGGCATTCAACATAGTGGTGCACATCTAATTTCTAGAGTTAATATCTTTGTACTGATAGACTCCTGTTGCCTTGGATTAGTTGCTAGAGAAGTAGAATGTTTCTTTGCAGTGATGAACTAGGAACTAAAGCATTCAGATAGGTCTTGGAAGTTTTCTAACATGATATGAAACATTAAGTTTAGTTTGGTTTGCCTCTATAGACCAGCTTCCACTTCAACAACTGCTAACTTTTTTCATCACATTTTAAAATGGTTTTACTACATTTACTGATTTGGATCCAGGATCTGCCTTTTGCCCAATTTTTGAGGATCCCCTTGCACTGTAGCTCACCCCATTCAGCAGGGTCCCCCAACCCTCTGTAGCATTTTCAGGGGGCTGGAGTGCAGAATTTTTCAGCCAGCCCAGTTCCATACGCCTAAATCATGATCCAACCCATTTTGTGTGTAAAGTCTGTTGATGACAATACCGTTTATCCTTTCAATTTCTAGGTCAGATTGTCAAACATGGAGATATTAAGTGTGTACTGAATGAAGGAATGCCAATCTATCGCAGGCCATATGAAAAGGGTCGCCTGATCATCGAGTTTAAGGTAAGATGCTGCTGACTTACGTTTGAAATTGCTGGTGATTAGATGAAATCCCTTATGCAAAGTTTCTTCCATATATTCCAGTCCATGCTGGCTTACATTTGCTTAACTTGCATAATATATCTTCTAAGCTTCTGGCTGCCAAACCATATTTTACACACCATGAATAATGTGCAAATGACTAATAGTATCTCCTATTTTCAGGTGATCTTTCCAGAGAGTGGCTTCCTTTCCTCAGATAAGCTGTGTCTATTGGAAAAGCTGCTACCTCCAAGGCAAGAAGTGGAAGAAACTGAAGATATGGATCAGGTAGAGTTGGTGGACTTTGACCCATCTCAGGAGAGAAGACACCATTACAATGGGGAAGCCTATGAAGACGATGACCACCATCCCAGAGGCGGTGTCCAGTGCCAGACATCTTAAAATGGCCTCATGATTCCCCTTGTGCTGCTTGTCCTGTATGTCAGTTGTGGATGAGTGAAGGACTAAAGTTGCTAAATTCTCTCAAACTTGCCATTATCCCTGTAATATTTAAACCTAGTTGTTTTTAAATCAAGTTAACAAATTTAAATCAGTAAAACTCTACACTTCAATCAAGTTGGAATGATGTTCATATTTCCATATGGCCTCCTAAGGAAACCAGAAGCCAATGGACTTTTTTTATTTTGTGCATCATAAGTGTATTGTGTGCAAATGCACTGGCTTAGTATTCAGTGATTTCTGTTTAGTATTATAAATTATATTCTTAAGTATGCACATGTATTTATGATTCATGTTAAAGATGTGAAATTAAAGTTTTGTATTCATCAGCTCCTATATACATTGATGTGTTTTGGCTGTACTGTGGCTGGTTCAGGTTTCACAAGGCATCTGCATGGCACTGTACCTTCCTGCTCTGGGAAGTTAAAGCTCTGCCCCATCCCACCCTAAGCTTTAGCTAGAATGCTGTGTAAAATTCCTGTTAATATTATGCAGGATCCTAGCATGGCTACTGGGTAGAACAGCCGAAAGTGCGACCTGTGTAATGGCTCATGTGGGATGAAAACCAAAATGATTAAGGCTTGTGAATAGGAAATACTTGGCACTTTGACAGTGGCAGTCATGCAACTGAAAAGTAGCATGATTATCTTTAGTAACGGTAGAAAACTCTGTAGAACATTCAATTCTAATTAGGAAAGCTTGACCTATTGAGCTTATTACATAATTCGGTTTCAGTGATCCTATTTTAACACAATTCAAATTCTTAGATTGCATGAGTACTTGCAGAAAGCTCCTTGCTAACATTGGCTCATTATTGAACTAGTCACAACAATTCATGATAGTTTTTTGTGTGCAGTTAAGATTCTTAAAAGGGCTACCTCCACTATTGGCCATTTCAAAATATTACCCGGTATTGACCCAGTTTGCACATAACACCAATTCCTGGGTTAAACAACGAGCAGAGCATGTGAGTGGTGTGCAAGCCATTTCCACTTTCAATTAACCATCCAGGAATACCTGTGAATCCTGAAACTGTTGTCTATGGGTTAAAAAACCTAGAGTTAACCAAACACCACAACCATGAGTAATTGTTCCTGGTGGATTAAAAGCAGAAATGGCTCATGCACTCCATTCGTGCCTGGCAATTCCTGGGTTAAACAACCCAGGAATTGCCAGGTGACATGCGAACCAGGTCATTGTAACTTCATGGATAGCCTACTACAGGCTTGTATTCCAGTTCATACCTGAACCTCAACTGGGCTTAATAATGATTCAAGTGCCTCTTTTGAGACTCCAGTGTACCTAAGGTGACACTTGATCTAAGAATTCCATTGCTAACATTTGATAGGCAAGCCCAGCACTAATGCTGTACATACAAAGCAAGTGGGTGAACAAATACAGCATTCCAGTTCCTTATGTAGTTTCAACACAGGTCTTAGCCATTTTAAGGCTTTAATGTGCAACTTCTCCCTAGTCACTTGAGTCTTTGGCAGGGGTTTGATCAAGTTATATAGCAAATTATCGTGGTCCTTGCGATAAGGATGAGTTAGTGGAATTGAGTGTGTGACTTTAAAAATGCTTGTATATTGTACTTTAAACTGAGTTTCAACCCATAGTGGGAAAATAAATACTGTCTTTACTTCTAACAGCTCCATCTCCTTTTTGACCTATGTTTTCCGATCAGCCATTTAAGGTACATTAATGAAGTGAAAAATTCTGCCTTAGTCAATGTAGAATCATAGAACAGTAGAGTTGGAAGGGGCCTACAAGGCCATTGAGTCCAACCCTCTGCTCAATGCAGGAATCTCAAGTCAAAGCATCCCCGACAGATGGCTGTCCAGCTGCAACTTGGAATGCCTCCAGCGTGGGAGAGCCCACCACCTCCCTAGGTAGTTGGTTCCATTGTTGTATTGCTCTTAACAGTCAGGAAATTCTTCCTGATGTTCAGGTGGAATCTGACTTCCTGTCTCTTGGTATTTGCCTGGTTCAGACATGATACTAAACCATGATCTAGTGTTCCATGCACAAGCCTGAGGCTTGTGTGCTTCTCGCAGCCCCACCCCTGCATGGCCATGAGACCAGAAGCTTTTGTTTGGGTTTTTGATCTACGCAAAGTACAAGTATTACTAATAAACTGCAGTTTATTATATGCAAACTAAATGGTTCATCTTAACTGTGGTTTAGGGAAGCAAGCCAACTTCATAAACCACGGTTTAAGGTTGGCTTGCTTCAATAAACTACAATTTAACACTTAACTACAATTTGTCTAGGTTAAGACAGGATGATAAACTGATTACAGTAATACCTTGGATTGCAAGTAACTTGGTCTGAGAGCGTTTTGCAAGACAAGCAATTTTTTAAAATAAATTTTGACTTGATAAACAAATGACGTCTTGCAAGACAAGTCGTAGGGATGTAACCACTCGCCTCGAGCGGGCCAAAATTGGCCCCGCTCACACCCACCAGAGACTCGCTTTGACACCAGTTCCGGAATGAATTATGCTTGCAATCCAAGGTATTACTGTAGTTAAATGCAGAAGAGAAAGCTGATCTTCCAACTGTGACAGGAGGGGTGAGTGTACAAGCCTAACATGTAATACTAAACTAGTTCAACAACGTGAAAACAAGGTAGCTGTGTGTCATGCAAAAGTGTTGGGTGACTTCATTGTATTTGAGACTATTTTTAGCAAAAGCATTGACTTCTCTCAGCATTGAAGACTGTCTGCCTTGGAGCCTTTGACCAGCTTTTTCCCCACTTGACCAATTAATTTATGCTTTCCCTTTTTGGTTTCATTTCTACTAATCAGCCTATACTTGTATGTTGAACCACAACTGTGACATAGCCAAGAGTCAAGCAAGGATTTGTCTTGAACACTTTGCCTCACACACTCAGGCAATTCCCAATTTAAAGTCAAATCAGAAAAGTTATTTAACATGTACATTTTGTCCACTAAGAACTTTGTTTTCCAGCATGAGAATTGTGGGCTTTCTTGTCAAACACCCTATACAAGCTGAATGCCACATGTTTGATTGTTTTTAAAGGAAAATTCCCTTGATACATGAGCTAGATGTTTTTATAATAAATGAGATTTTATTGTAGAATAGGCAGACTTAAAAAATAAAGGAACAACCAAACTAATGGCTCCAAATAAAAACATAAATCTAGCAACAAATGATCACTCTGAACAGCAACATTAATTCAAGAAGGCTTCAGATCACGACTAGACACTTTTCTGAAAATAACCAGATGAAGCTTATTTACTTGCACAGTGTGAGGTTCAGACATCTCTTGGGATATTAAAAAGCCTTTAAAACTTCATGAGCCATTTTCTATGCTAGTAAGGACAACTCTATATTCTAACACGAGACTGAAGTCAAATATTTTTCCCAGAGCAGGGAAAGTGACAAAAACGTTGCCACAGATGCATTTTGGGGAGCTCAGAAGATTTACTCACTAGGTATTACACCTCAGTCTGAAACCCCATAAGAGTTCACCCAGCCAAAATTGAGTTCTTTGAAGTCCCATGCCTTCCAATGGGCAATATTTAAACGTGCTTAACATTCCCATTGAAATAAATAGGATTTTAAAGTATTTAGCTTTGGCTGGAACATGCCTATTTTAGATATAATGCACCTTAATTCCATATCATATTAAAGACAGGGACTGTTAAGACAAAGAGCTCTAGCTCAGTCATTTTTAAAGAGTGAGGCTCCACATTTTTGCTTTCCTCAATTTTGCTTTACCCAGGAGTATCTTTCCATTTCACTTTTAATTCAAAAAACAAAACTGAATTATGGTTAATTTCCATAATAAGCAACAAAGACAAAACATAGGAATAGTTATTTTCTTTGAAACTTAACTGCTTTTGCTACATGGGCAACCTTTGTACTAACTAACATTACATTTCTCTGAAAAGCAATGTATGCTGCTTCTTGGGACACCTGAATATGTAATAAAGTATAAATTAAAATAGCGCTTTTGGACCTATTAAGAACATAGAAGAACCACCCCACAACATAAACACTCCTTGCATTCAAGAGCCATGCACTGAAGTGAATTAAAATTCAGTTCTATGGTTTCCACAGCTTCAGCAGCCCATCTTCACTATAAGTACCAATCAAGTTCTGGTGGGGATGGTGAGCGATACCAATTACATCCTTTTCATGAACCTAGATATCAGAAGGAAAAAAATATCAGGTTTTCTCTAAAATATAAACCCAAGCGAAATACTTGCTCACCCCCTGAAAAGTCAATTAGAAGATTGAAATTGAGAGAGTATGTAGTGGTAATTTAAGATTGAGACGGAGTGTTTTCATTATCCCCCAAATAATTTGCACATCATGTTCAGAGTTCTCAGCAAGGAATACACATGCCTAACTCAAAGGTTCCCCTAAACCAGGCTTGTAAATAGCCACTTCCAATGTAGCCTGTAGCTAAGAGCTGTGGGGAAGGTTAGAGCAGGATAATGTGGCTGGTAGAGATGCCACAGAGAAACAGGATGTTACAGGGGTAACTAAGTCAGGATTTCAGGAAATAATATGAGGGCTGAAGGAAGCCTACCAGAAGGAAGCAAGGGCTGAGAAGGTGATTCAGAGGATAGGACTTAAGAGGAATGGTCGTTTTGAGTTTACGCAGCATTCTCAAGTTTCAGTTTAGTAAACTTAGTAAACTTGCCAGCCTACAAGTTCACTAAGGTGTGCAAATGGGAACACATTGGTGATCAGGAGAGAAACACCTCCTGCCACTGCCTCCAGGATCACAGAAAACCAGACAAGGAAACATTTCTAATTTGGAAGAGTTGATTTTTGTTGCCAGGCTGTTGATGTCTACAAATATGGATATAATTACTATAAGGGCACGAGAGTTAGTGAAGATTTTTGTGGGATAGTAACGTTGTGGCTATATTTTCAAGGCTGCACTAACACAAAACTCTCTATAGGCTACCATACCCAATTCTACAACAAAAAGCAACATACTGTAGTTTTTCTCAGATGGTCAAAGTTAGTCACAGCCAATTTATCTGAATAACGAGGTTTAAAGAGAGGGGTGCTATTTCAGTAGCGTTATGGTGACATGCAGGTACATAAAGAATTTATAGTGAATAAAAAGAAGGGAAATAACCAGTTCAACTCCCGACCTCTGCCATGAACTCAATCAATAGCCTTAGGCAAGCTACTCTCAACCTCTGTCCCCCACTTGCAACATGGGGATAATAACACTGATGTAATGTAAAGGGGGCATTGTATGGATTATTGAGATAATGTATGTGAAGGGGTTTGAACACTGAAGTTCTATATAGAGGCTAAGCATTATCTTCAAGATACTTAGATGATTAATGTTGGAACTACATGTTAATACCGACACAAGACTGCTGCCAAAAGCAGCAGCCCCACATCTCTTCCTCCTCTCCCCCATGTAATGGTTAATAAAGTAATGGCATGAATGGAAGTGAGAAAACTCTGAATGCAATGACAGGTCATGCAGTTTACCTTTCTAAGTGTTATGGGGAGAGACATGGGGCCGTTGCCTTTGGCAGTGGCCACGTTACAGCTATTGTACATAGTTCTGACCTATGTTTTAGATAGTAGACGGATTCTACTCACGGCCTCCGACAAATATACTTATTTTCAAGGACTATGTATAAATTTATGTAAACCAAGACTAGCTTCTAGAGTCAGAACACTCCACCTGCTTGCATTAACATCACAGCATCCAAATTGAGATCACATCTCCGATTACTTATGCTAAGTTATCCAAGGGCCCTTCTCTGCTACTCACTGTCAGAGTTCTCTCCAGCTTGCCAGTCACTGTGCTGAAACAGTAGAGCACAAAGTCTTCACCCACACAGTAGATCCACTCGCCTCGAGGAGAAAGGGCACAGCAGACAAAGTCACCACCTTCCCTCTTACCGGAGCTGAAGCTTCTCACAATCTATGAAGTTAATACATTCAGAAAAATATATCAGCTGCCACTGTACAGTCAAATAAGTTAGGGGACTCTGTAATGTCTTCTGAGGGATGCAGAATAAGAGTTGAGGAAGCCTAACCGATACTGCAGCGTAGCAGAAATTTCCCAAGTGGCAAGCATAGTCATAACCTTGCTGATGGACAATGGTGAGGCTAGCCAGGAGTCTCTGCTCTATTCCTGTAAAGCGCTTGCAAAATGCAATGCATGTAAAATGCTTTAAACACTTGAGATGTGCTATATAAAAAGCTAAGCAGCCTTATTAGAGGCATTTAACTATGGAAAGCAAAAACTAAGTGGATGTAGGGTGACAAAAAGTATGGAGGAGAAAGGGGAGGGGACAGAGGATTCTGAGCAGATGATGTTTTTGCTTTGAAGTACCATTCATTAGGTGAATGAATCACTTGAAACACAACCAAGAATCCCACAGATCGACAGGTAATTGGACATAGAGGAAAATAGAAATATTGACCGAACATCATAATCTTCAGGTATCCAGGATGTATTCCTTACCAGGGCACCACTGAGAAAGTTAACATGGCTTACTAGCATTACTTTGGATCCCAGCATACAGACGCATCCTAATGTCAAACCAGTGCAATATTTAGTTATAATGATTTACAAAAGGTCTCACATATAAGGGGAAAAGGAGAGATCAGGTAACCTGGCTTCACCCAGTGAATTAAAACAACAGAAAGCTCCAAGTCCAAAAGGAGCTTAAACTGTGTTCCCAATCATTTCAAAGCTATTGGCCTCCAATCACATACTTGTCCCTGCATGTTCATAATGACAACTGTATTTGATCTGTTGCAAACAACAAAGTGCTCCGGATTTTTAGGCAGCAGAATCACACTGTTCACAGTGATGTCTGTCCCAGCTGTGCTGCCAAGTGATTTGAAGGTGTTACAGCACTCCGTAGTCTTCATGTTCCAAACCTGGCAAACAGAACAAGAACGAACAGAACATCACTACAGATACATACTATATAAGCAAGTTCCCAAGTGCTGTCACACGAACATGGAATCCAAGCTATGCAGATGGATATAACGCATACCTGTGTGGAGAGCGCATTATGTCTCCCAGTTCTCCACAATACATAGGGGCTGGTGGTATTTGGGGGCAATTCATGGGTTAATTAATCCACGAATTGCAGGGGCACATGCCACATTAGTGCCGCACTCGTGCTGCACCTGGTTTTCAGCAACAACCTATGAATACGCATTTGTAGGCTGTTGTTGTAACGTCCAAACCTGGGCACTTTGGGTTGTTTGTGGGTTAAAAAACCCAAAGTTAACCCATGGTTTGTTCTTGCAGAATTTGTAGGTTGTTACTGGAAAACAGAAGTGGGTCATGTGCAGCGTGCATCCCCATAATTCATGGGTTAATAATTAACCCAGAAAGGTGAGTCCAAAATTGGAGATCAATTCCTTCAGTACCAGTATTTATAACAAACGAAAACTGCAGTCTGCTAAACAGCAGCTTAAAAAAGAAATGTATACAGTGCTTCTAGAAGACAGCTACACTTGCTCTCGAGAGAACATGCAAGTTTCTGCTATCTGAAAGAGCTACAACTGGCATGGGGGGAAAATGAAAGGGAAAGTGAAAAAAATCATTCAGGGCGCAATATTATGCATGTTTAAACAAAAAAAAGTCCTACAGCTCCCAGCATCACCCAGCCAGCACTACAAATTTCTTATTTAAGCTGCTGTTTGGCGGACCGTAATTTTTGTTTGTTTAAAATATTGGTACTGAATGACTTGACCTCCAATTTTAGACTCACCTTTTCGAATTATGATTCTAGAGACTCATCTTTACTTTGAACTAATAAAATCCCCATCACTGTAACAGTGTATGTATGATTGTATATGTACGGAGGAAGAGTCTACGACCTTGTCCGCACATAACCACAGCATTTGGCAGCAATTCATGGGTTAATTAATTACCCCATGAATTGCAGGGATGCACGTCGTATGCGAGCCACTTCTGATTGACTGGCTGGGGAATGCTGGGAGTTGTAGGATTTTTTTCTGTCTAAACATGCAAAGGATTGCATCGTGATTTTATACCATTTGGCAGACACTTCACAATGCTTGCTCCACTTCTCTAACCCTAGATGATGAGAAAAGATTTCACAAAAGTTAAATGAGCAAACAGAGGTCAGTATCCTGAACTCACCTTCACAGTGCCATCAGAGGATGCACTGATAATATAATGCCCATCCTGTGTAAAAGTAGCCTCATTAACAAATGAAGAATGACCACGAAATTCTTTGAGAGTCTTTCCAGATTTCAAGCCATGGATCCTGTTACAGAATAAGAGCTACATTAGTGTCACTCATCCAAGACAGGCTGAATAGAAAATCTTAGCTAAATGAGACATACCTGATTGTCTGGTCAAAAGAGGCACTAAGAATCTGACTGCTATCCTTTGAAAAACTCAGGCAAGTGACACCTTTACTGTGTGCTCTTTCAAATCGTCTCAGACACTGCCCACTCTGAATCTTCCACACCTTGGGGGGAAATAAAAAATTGTTACCTTTATGAATCTGAGCTAGTTGAAATTTCCTATCATTATTTTCTAACCACCTTGCTTGCCAACTAGACGATTCAACAAGTTCAGGAATTGATCCATCGTCTTAAGTTAGAATCAAATAAAAAACACAAATTGTGTAGGGCCCTATTACACATTAAATGCCTGATATTACTTAAATGGAGGAACCCTTTGACACAGAGGATTGTGGACAGGCCAACTAAATAGAAGAAAATGGGCAACTGAAGACAGTTATTCTGCATTTCATTATTTAAGTCAGCCTTAGAAATAAGTCCACAAAGCTTACTAACACGCAACCATTTTTTTCTAGTTCACCTGTACACAGATACCTAAGTTGGTCATATGAACCACATCAACAGCCTAAAAGAAACAATCAACTATCATTGCGTTTGCAAAACTTCCTTTCTTGATCACTTGGACACAGTACTTACTCATCACAGGCGAGCAGCTATTTTCAAATTAGATGTAAGCAGGTATTTACAAATTTGATTTACGGTAAGTAGGATCTAGAACAGCCTTCCCCAACCTGGTGCTCTCCAAACGTTTTGGACGAGAATTCCAAGGATTCTTGACCATTGGCCATGCTGGCTGGGACTGATAGGAGTTTAAGTCCAAAACCTCTGGTGGGCATCAGGTTGGGGAAGCCTGGCCTAGAATTTAAGTTCAGCAAGAGTCTGAAAGCAACACACACCAGACTGTGGCCATTCTCATCAAAAAATGTGTTAATTCCCATTTTGTGTTCACTTGCTAAGCTAGCAAGACCAGTGTTAAGTCTTCAAAGAGGGCAATCGTACCGGGATTCTTCAAATGTGAGGAATTACAGCTGTTTCAATATTGTCTCACTTGTTTACATTTTCAGAAGCAAGGACAATGTAACCTCTGAGAAGCTTAAGACAGCAATAGCCACACTGAGTGCTGCAAGAGAAACACAAGACAGACTAACGTGAATCCTAAATACTCATGCACACAGGAAATGTCTCCCTACATTTCTGCATGATTCACCTTGCCTCCTTCCAATCTGCCTTGTGGGGAGAGAAGGCAGGCGACGCTACTGTTTCTCCACCAGATGTGATTGGAAAGCAGCAGAATTACCCACCCTCAGGGGGCATCTGCCTATAATGTCTCACTGCATGAATCGCTGCTCTGTGTTTACAATCAGGAAGGACACTGAAGAAACAAAGGGATGGACCTTGCTGTGGGTGGGTAATTCTTACTCTTTCTGGGTATAACAGTGTAGTGTGCGTCCCACTTTAATTCAGAAAAAAGTGTGTCTCGGCTCTCAGATCTTTAAGAAACATGACTTAAGAGAATCTTCCTGGTTTAGTTTTCTGGCCTCTAGTTCCTTTCACCGCATACCTTGATCTTCCCATCTTGTGCTCCAGTTGCTAACATTTCAGTATCCCTACTGAAACACATGCACAGCACTGCATCATCCATCATCATAAAGTTATCCTGTGCCTGGTACTTCAGATCCTAAATAAAGTAGTCAACAAAGTGTCAGTCACTGAAGGAGAAGAAACCAGAACAGAAATAGCCAAATGTATAAAATCCATATAAGGATCTGCCTTTTCCTAAATCACATCATTGGTCTCTCTCTCCAGTACTGTCTTCTATTACTTGGGAAGATAGGCGAATAAATGTCAGTGTACTGGAAGAAGCAAAGACTACTAGCATTGAAAAAATGATCCTTCAATGCCAACTTCAATGGACCAGTCATGTTGTTCGAATGTCTGCCGTTTCACAAAGCAGTTACTTTATTCCCAACTCAAGGATGGAAAGCGGAATATCGGTGGTCAGTATAAGAGGTTTAAAGATGTTCTTAAGACTAATCTAAAAAAAATGCAATATAAACATCGAGAACTGGGAAGCTCTGACCCATGAACCATCTAAATGGAGGTTGGCCTCTCACAAAGGTTCTATGGACTTTGAAGAAGCCCGAGTGCAAGGTGAAAGGGAGAAACGTGCTAAGCGAAAAGCACATCAAACGAATCCTTTACAGGACCATCTTTCATCTGGTAACCTGTGTCCTCACTGTGGGAAGCTGTGTGGATCTAGAATCGGCCTCCACAGTCACTTATGGACCCATCGCTAGAGTCTACACAATTTTTAAAGAATTTCCTCTTTTTATAATTTTCTTTTTGGAATTTTATCCTGGAAGACAATCTTACTCGGTCACGAGTGATCGCCTACTACTACTACTCTATGATTGGTAGGGATCTCCAAGTGGGAGGCCTTTCTTGGGCCTGCCACATGAGATTCTTTATAATGGAAGATGCCAGGGGATGATATACACACAAAGCATGTGCTCAACCCCAAGTCACGTTCTCTCCCATTAAGGCAATCAAACCAAGAATAAATCTGGTACTAGATATTAGTTGGCAAATGCAGGACTGCCAACCCTGTGCTTGCCACCTATATGAATGTGGGAACACCATGCACTTTCCCCTGCAAACCGTCCCCACAGGCCATTTCCCCCCACCCAGGCTCCTTTCCAGTCTCAAACCCCAGTTGGGGGGGGGGGGAGGAGCAGCAGGAAGGGAAGCATTAAGCACCCACTTTCTGCTTTTCCCTTTTGAATCTCCCCTCCCTCCCTCTACCCCCAAATTCATGTAAGGCAGAAAACATTTGGTTTGGAATCCTGTGTTTGCCACATCTAGTATTGGCCCCAATTTTGAAAAGGATGCTGATGAGTGTCAGATTTATTTATTTATTTGTACCCCCACCTTTCCACCAAGAAAAATGACACTCAAGGCAGCATAATATTGTTTGAAAGAATGCAAATATGGCATTTAGTTTGGCACTATATATTCTAATTTCCCAATTCCACTCCAATTTCATTTTAAAAAATGGCATAAATTATAACTAAATATTTTTTTATTTACTTGAATTTACTGTGGTCAAAGAACACCCTATGTACTGAATAATCCATATGGCAGCCAAGACTATCCAGTTTTACCTTTCTGATTTTTCCAGTGGTGAAGTTCCATACTTCAATGAATCCATCAACAGAGCCAGTGACAAGATACTGACCATCCGGGGAAAATCGAGCACACTCCACATGAGACTTTTGGCCAAACTGTTTTAAGTGACAAAAATAAGAATTTCACGCTGTATCAAATCATATTCCAGCAGTAGCATACGATACTGACCTAGACTAAATAGTAATCCATTTCATACCAGCTCTCACATCAATTAGTTGCTCGAACTAGGTGAATATTTAAAATGCCAATCGCTTTTTGAATGAGGGGAGTAGATAAATTTAAAAGGCATTTAAACTAAAAGTTCTGTACTACTCAAAAGCCAATTCAAAGATATATCCATTTTGTATCTCACTCGCCAGAATCTACAAGGCAATAGCTGTCTATATCAACTTGCCTCAAGAGAGACAGCTTTTCAAAAGTTATTGGCTTGCGAAAACAATGTGAAAATCAATGCTATTAAGAATTACTGCAACATAGAGGAATATACCAAGGTCAATCAGCCATCTTGAATGTGTCTAAGTACAGTAAAAACTGACACTGCGGCACTAACTCATGTAGCCAGGTTCAAAGTGGCAATATGTATGCTCAGTTCACGTATTGCACATATGACTATATCCAGTGCTACAAGTACAAGGGATGGGGGAAGGATGCTTCAAGGGCTTTGCAAGGGTATTCCAGTCCCTTCCCTGATTTCAACTGTAATTTTAAAAAAGCAATTATTAGCCCTAAATAAAAATGACGCAGGCAACTACGCAGTTCCTCAGTAAGAATTAAACTTGCTTCCAGTAAAAAGAGTTCAAAGTACTGGAATGACAAGCACATGGACATGTTTTAAATTGAGAATTTAACAAATTAAGCGTGCAATCCTATGCATGCTTAGAAAAAAATCCTGCAACTCTGAGCTTCCCCCTGCCATGCCCCACCATGCTGACTGAGGAATGCTGGGAACTCAAGGACTTTATCTAAACATGCATAGGATTGCGCCCTAAGGGTACAATCCTATGGTCACTGGAGAGCATCCCAAGAGAGTGTCCCAGGGAACATAGGATTTTTCACATTCCCCCTCCCAAAGCCACAGACACTACTATGACTTTGGGACCAGGGACTCCAAGACCCGATCCCTCCACCCCACCCTTCCCCCTTGCAGCCGTGGAAAAAATCTGCTTTCTGAGATCACAAAAGCAGTCTTGGATTTCGTCGTAGAGGTCAAAAAGGGGCCGTTCTGGTGGGAGGGGAGAGGCTGGGATACACAGAATCCTATGGCCTTTCTAACCCTGGCCGTATGCCCCTCTAGATGGGCTCAGAGGACTGTCTACTGTCTAGAGGAATATATAACGAGGAGGAGAGAGAGGCAAAAATCACTTCTGCTGTTCCTCCTGCCCTGCTGGCAGGAGCCCAGCAAGGCATAGGATACTCAGAAGCCTCCGAAATTGGAGGCTTCCGTCTAGCAGATGTCAACCTGATCGGGTCGCGCCCAAAATCACTTTAAACATTAAATGTATTAATTTGTGTTTATATCTTTTCCATTTCATCCTGATGTAATGACCACCACCACTGTGTGTGCGTAACTAGCCTTCCTCACACCTAATTCTGGCTATGAGGCTAACCATATCCAAGATGGCTGCACATCAGTTGGCCGGTTGTGCCTGCTTTATTTGAATGTCAGTAAGACATGCTAAGTATCAGTGTATTGCTGACCTTCTATTCAACTTCAACCCCACCCTCAATTGTAGAAGAACCTCACCAAATCCTTGTGAATAGTAATTAGGGACCCACCTTAATATGCCTACTCAATTGTGTGGGGAACTTTTCCTCTTCAACATCTTTGACAGCGGCTTTGCCTCTGAACAGATCAATTGTCATACCAGGAGGAAGCAACCCCTGATGCTGTTGCCATTTCAGTGCCTGAGAAATCAAAGAGAATTAGAGGCACAGCCTTTCATCACTTTCTAAATCTAAAGGATATTCTTTACATTGGAAAGTTACATCTGAAATGTCAGGTAAAACCCTTTCCTCAGTGACAAAGATTTGGCTACTGTCAACCATACCACACAGCAGGAGAGCCTGTAAACACAGATACTAGACAGCAATACATCCTACAACTCCCAGCATTCCCCAGCCAGCGTGCCTGGCTGGGGAATGCTGGGAGTTGTAGGACATATTGCTGTCTAAACATGCATAGGATTACACCCTAAGATTTTTTCTAATTGACATTGATTGAACCCATCCCTTGAAAAGGCACATTTGAAATGTGAAGTGGAAGACTGAGGTTATACTAAAACAAAGTTTATTTATTTAAATACATACTCTATAGCAGTTTAGGAATAAGGTTCTTCATTTTCAAGTTCGCAAGACTAAGGGGAAAAAATACCTGTCCCAATAATGCCATAAGACGAGATGGAGGCACAACACTGACTTCTCCAGCCAAAGCTTGGGCAATAGCAGCTCTCCGCTTCTCTTTGCTGCTCCCATCTGGGTATGCCTAGCAGAGAACAACATGGGGACTAGTAACATTCTTTCTAGAATAGTTAAACTTAAAAGTCAGCAAAATTTTTGCATCTATTGTTTACTAAATATGGGTTAGCAGTTGCATGTTTGAGTATACAATGATGCAAATATACAGGTACTAATCCATGTTAGGTATAACATAGATTTCTTTGACCAAAGATCTCCATTTAAGTACGTATATGAGAGTTGAATAAACTTGTTGGGATCAACTTTTGTGAAAAAAGATAGAATTTACCTAGTCTGAGTCAAGCAAAAATACGAGGGAGCAGAAGATGCAGGAAGACATCCTTTGGAGTACAGCAGACAAAGGAGAAGAGTCTTCCCAGCTCACATCTTACCTATCCCTGAACAGTGATTCACTCTTCCAAGAAAGCTAGCTGGCCAGCAATAAACCAGGAACCCCAATGATCAACATGCCATTTATTTGAGAAAGCAAATTGCTGGCGACACACTTAGGAATGATCAAGCACCATTCTGAGAGAATTCATAATTAGTATAGGGATACATCTCTAAAAGAATTCCAGATAGACTGGATCCCTAAATAAAAGCTTGATGTGATAAATGTGTGATTTCCATATTTTATATTTTTTCTTGAATAACATGTTTTCTATGTATGAAAGTAGTATTTACTGATCCTTTAAAACAGGCAAAGTTCCCGCATTGAGTGCCTTGCAGTGGATGGATTAGCCAACACTGTTGGATCAGAGCAACATTTCTCTGCTCACTAGCACAGAGAACTTGAACTAAAGGGCAAATATAGAGGAGAATGAGTTCTGGAAATCGGGGAGCAATTTCAGTACTGGAAAGTGTTGTAAAGTTTGCAACTGTTTGTCTTGAGGAAAAGCTTGGGCAGAACATAGCAAAAAACATAAAGGACATTCTCAGGGTTGTATTCAACCCCAACTGTCTACCAGAGGAACAGAAACTGCTGGTGGAATGGCTTCCTGCTCCCCCTGCAGCCACCCCTGGGGAAAAAAAATCTGTTCCAAAGGGTTGTGGGACCCTCTGGAGAAGATGTGGGAGGTATGCAGGGGGGTGGAGAGCAAAGGCTGTTGGGCAGTATAGAAATGTAATAAATAAATAAAGGAAAATCACAAGGAGAAGCCCGCTTGCTCGACATTGGATTTAAGGCTGAAACACAACACTTGAGCAAAATTATTGAAATTTAAGGCCTGGTCTGAACATAGTACTAGAACAAGGTTGTAAGGGCCAGGCCCTCCAGGAGCATGTTCGCTCCTTCTCTCCCTTTCCTTGTGTTACAAAAGCAGCACCATCCCATCCCACACTGGTTCCAGGTTGTGTTACAGAGGTATGTTCCTAGATGTGCTTTGAGAACACCTTTTACAGAGAATGAAGGATAACCCACTTGTCATTTCAAGTGATGACCTCCTTTCATACAGGTATTTGTAAATGTAGTGTCAGGTCCAGTATTATGCAGAAGAATTGAAATGGCAAGACAAAATGTCTTATTTATTGCAAATGATGAGAGAAAAAAAGTTTGTCAAATGAAGCAGTACGCTAAGCAAAACAGCATAATATATGTAAAATATGTTCTTGGCTAGTATATGTATACCTCACGTGGATCAAAATAGGATCTAGCCAAAAGGTTCTCAAGGTGAATATATCGCTCCGGCTGGGTTTGTTTTAACATGATCATTGGGTCAGTCTGTCTCAGGAGAGATCTGGCAGCACCCAGTTCACGAAGCTCTATCAATTCCAAAACAACCTGAAATATCAGAAAAACAGTATTACTCACACAAACATCTTAATAAAACTTCAATCTTTCTGGTTGTTTAAGACATTCTTACTGGGCTTTTCTGCTAAAACTAGCATCCAAGGTGGCTTGCAAATTCAGTTAAAAGAGAGCTGCACAAATAGAAGATTTAAGTCTTAGGCTGAAGGTTTCAGAACTGGGATAGCAAAGATTATAGACCAGAGGTCTGAAAATTCTAAATTTTCCAGGAGGAAAAATACAAGTAACAGTAGAAGAATCTAGGAAAATATGCTGCAGCATCTCATAAAACATACCATGTGGTGTTACTACTATATTTCCAGATGCAATGTGTAACAAAAAGTTCATACAATGCGAAAAAAGTAAAACTAATCTACACATTATGAGAATGAGGTGGTAGAATTCTGGACTGTACCACTTCAGACTGCAGGTGGTGAAAGGTTCATATTTGTTAATGCTCCCCGACATAAAAGCGCCCTACATGTAATAAACTATTACATCAGGGAAAGGTCTACACTAAACCTTTCTCCCTATTTTTACATAAGGAAGCATTCGACAATATGACCTCCATTAATGCAGCCTGAAGTCACAGAGTCCAGAATTCTACCGCCTCATTCTATAAAATAATTGGCTGCTAGGCTGCAATCCGAAGTACACTTACTATGTCCTACTAAACACAGTTGGACTTATTCCAGTGGATAAAATCCACAGCCTGGTGGAGAAACGCATCAGACTGGATCCAGACTAAGTTAGTAGAACTGAAATCAATTGGACAAGTTAATCATGACTTAGAGCGCAATCCTATGTCCCTCCAACCTTGTCTGGGCGGGCCATAGGATTGGGCCTGGAAGGCGCTGCAACCTCTGAAATCCCTTCCGAGGCCTCAGTGCCGTGGAGCGCTCACCCCCGCACCTTGTAGCTGGTGCGGTTCTTTCCATGATGGCAGGGAACCGAACATAGAAGATTGTGTTTGGTTCCCCCGGAGGGGGGGATTCCTGGGGGTGGGGAGGGGAGAAGTGAGGCTCCACTGGATTCCAGTGTGGCGTAGTGGTGAGAGTGTTGGACTGGGACTCGGGAGATCCGGGTTCTAGTCCCCGCTCGACATGAAACTCACTGGGTGACTTTGGGCCAGTCACTGACTCTCAGCCTAACCTACCTCACAGGGTTGTTGTGAGGATAAAATGGAGAGGAGGAGGAGGATTATGTGAGCCACCTTGGGTCCCTTGCAGGAAAAAAGGCGGGGTATAAAAATAATAAATAAAATAAAATCCAGTCAGCACCTCAGCCTCTCCTCCTCATGAGGAGAGGTAAGCCATCTAGATGGCTGAAATCAGCCATATAGATGCTTTTGAGGGCAAGGGGAGCGTGGTGGATATCCTATCCACCACGCTCCTCCTGCCCTCCAGAGGATGCCCGTAATCCTCCGGGTTTGGAGGGTTACGGGCAGCCTCATAGGATTGCAATGCCCACTTCCATTAATTTCAATGGCAACTTGAATTAGTCTGGATCCATCCCATTCTCTCCAAATATTGAATGCATAAGGAACAAACATCAAGATACTTCTGGTGTCGACTCTGCTGGATCACATAAATGTATGGGAAATGTATTTCAGCCCATAACCTCTTTGAATCCCTGAACAGGAGTTTTGCAATCAAAGAATCCAGAGCCCAACAAGGGAGATTTATATCAGTACTAATTAAATATATTAGTTTATTCAAATAAAGACAGAAAACCAAAGTGTTAAGTTGACAATTACTAAAACAATTATTCGTCAACTGATGTTAGAATCACACACCTCAAGACCTTAGTTTCATTTATTAAGGGCCAAATTAGCAAGTTTCAATTAACCAGCATCCCAATCTTACTTTGTGGTTCCCCATACATGGTAAATGTGAGAGATTCAGATAAGAATCCAAACAGAAACCTTTCCTAAGTTTTCCTCTCACCACAGGTATTAACCACTTGGAAGAGAAAGCAAGGGGAGTTAAAAAGTAATATTCTCAATGCATTACTGTTGGAAACTGGTCTAGATAGACACTCCATCTACTACCAACTACTAGGTTGGTATCCAGCAGTAGAACCAGAGCTATTTCTACTGTGGTTGAGGAATGCTTGCCACTATGAGTCACCTGGCTGGATCTCTTCTTGCCTTTAGAAGACAGGTGAAGACTTATTTATTTTGCCAGACTTTTAAAATCTGAGTGCTGGCCACTATTTTAATGCTGTTCCTACTATTCTGATATTTTTTAGTCGAGTTTATTTATCTAACATTTAATGTTTTATGAATTTGTAATGAATTTTATGGATGGTAACTTGACAGTTCATTATGTGCCCAGAAGTGGAACAAAAATATAAAACAGGAAAATCAAATAGTAAATGTCAGAAGGGATTTGGTTCAACTGCTGTCAGACTTATTATTTTATTCTCTGCAGAGACCAATTACATTATAACACTGATAAAAATATAAATATGATGCAAAGATACAGAAAGAGAAGCAACTAATTTATTTTCATGCAAATAACAAAGATGCTATCAGATATGAATTAGGACATTACTGCCAAAGTGTGCTGACCTGCTCATACAAATCAATGAGTGTTTTGTCTGGCAGCTTCAGTGACTGTATTGCCTGCAGTACTGTATCCCAATGGCCACTGTTAATGTCTGCCACGAAGCTCTCAATGCTGTCCACTGTGTTTAGAGACACTGTGGTTTCCTCCTGCAGAGTGGCCAAGGCACGATGAAGGCTGTTTTCCTTCAGATACTGCATGATTAGTCGGATAACACTGAGCAAAATAAACAGTAGGTATAATTAATGTGTGTATTCAGTCAGTCTCTCTTTCAAATAGATATGCACACACACAGTAACAAGGGGGGAAATATGCACTACCAGTATAAGGCATTACATAAGGCATTTCCCCAAATGATCAGCTCGTGCTTCAAAGGAAAGAAGTGCAATCAGGGCTTAGTAGCCCCACAACACTTTGGGTTATCACAAACTCACCAACTTGTTGCACCATTTACTAAGAAGTGGTGCCACAAAGAATAGTGCATCTAATTGGGAGGAAGCATTTTTTGTTGATTAATTTAAGCATAAATTAGTACCTCCATTAATTAATGATTACATTAAACACATACCAAGAACAAAACTGCCCCAAATTTCTCCATGATATACAACGTGTATCCAACGTCTTCTCCCAACATCCTTCATCCATCACTTTATTAGGCAGCTAATAAGAGTTTTGAAGCAAGTAAGGATGCTACCTGACCAGCTTTAACAGAGACAACTATAATTTCTGACCCTATCCTATACTAAAAAACAAGTAGTAAATAATTCAGCTGGCACACCAGATAAGTGTGAGCCCTGAGCAGTTCCAGATTCATATCATAACTCAGCCATGAGCTCATCAAGTGGCCTTAGGCAAGCTACTCTCAGTAAATCTCAGCCCTCCATCTGCAATATGGTGATAATAATCGTAGCAATTATTTGATATAACAATGGCTGAGATGGAAGCAGGCCATCCATGACCCCAATAATATGGTGCTCCAGGAGCACTTGGAAGTTGCCCCTTCTGGAGTCTCCCTGTCCCATACTGTGGGGAACGAATTCTGCTGGAGTGGGTGCCTTTTCTTTTTACAACTATCAATATTATCAAACCGATTTTTCCTGTTGCACGCCCTCTTTTCTCCCACGGGTCTACTTATGTGAACTATTGAGAACCCTTTATAGGTCTTACGCCAAAGTCACGTTTCACGTTAAGCGCCCTGAGCCCTCGGGAAAGGGGGCGATATAAATAATAGGTGAACGCGCAGGTGTATGTGAAGGCTTTTCGAACGTGCAAAAGGCACCATGCCATTTCAAACACCAGGAATTATTCATCGCACACACGAACATGCAAAGCACGTTGCTTTCGCCTGTTCTCGGTATGGGCATAGAACAACCGTGTTCGCGTAAAGTACCAAGAACCGCACAAAAAGCACTTCAGTCCTCGCGAGTGGGGAATGTTTTAAGCTAGCACAAGTGATCACGGGCAAGAACTAGACAAAGGCATCAAAGCGGACGACGGCAAGAAATTGGAGCTGAACCACAAAGCCCGCCCGCCCACCGACCGACCCCGTTATCTTAACGAGCCCACTCACTCGGAGGACTCGATTTCTATCGACATGTTGAACTAGCTGCTCCGCCGCCACTTCGCAGGTTCCAAAGCCCAGGGACCCAGAAAAAGGGTGCCCCTTCCACCCAGGCACACAACCGCTTCCGGGTCAACTCCTCGCCATTCATATCATAGAGCTATCAAAATAGATTCTCAGACAGCTGACTTCCGGGCTCCTTTAAACCTTTCTATTTTTTCTTCTTCTCCACAGCGGAAGTAAGAGATGCCCAAAACAAACAATGGAGAATGGCCACGATTTTAGCGTACGTATGGCTAGACAGCAGCGTGTCTATTCTAGGGGGGGAAAGAGAGCAGCGAAGATAGGAGTTCCTGCTCTTTCGAAGTCAGGCCTTATTTTGTAGGAAAAACACAGTTCATCTGGATTTGTGTGGGGGGGGTTTTAGTATTTGAGACTTAGGGCGCAATCTTAAGCATGTTTAGACAGAAAAAAGTCCTACAACTCTGAGCATTCTCCAGCCAGCATGGCTGGCTACGGCATGCTGGGAGTTGTAGGACTTTTTTTCTGTCTAAACATGTGCAAAATGTCTGCCTGCCAATCAACTGGCATCTTGCAAGGCATGCAATAGGCTGGATCGGGTGTGTGTGTGCGTGCGTAGCAATTTAAGTACACCAAACTTTGCCATAATCTCTGGGTGTGCGTTTTTTAAAATCCAAAACAGCTGCAACCTACAGCTATCCTGCAATGTTACAATTGCAGGAGTCTCGTAAGCCGCTCTTGCCACAGCGCCGTCTCTCCCGCGCAATATGGGGTTAATGGACAGCATTGGCATGTTAAGTTCTTAGAGGTTTCAAAAAATAAGAAATACCGTCATTTTCCCATACAAAATAAGACCAGGGTTAGAAACAGTATGAACTCCTGTCTTTGCTGCTAAGTTTCAGTGGGTGGGGCGGGGGACACGATGTTGCCCCCCCCCCCCATACAGCTATGCTAAAATTCTTAATTTCTCTATTGTATTCTATGGGCAGCTTTCACTTCCACCCTGATATGTTGGAGGCTGAAAGTGTTTAGGGTTGAAAGCATACTTGGGGTTAAGCCCCATTCAATTCAATGGGACTGATTTCCAGGTTTATAAATATAGAAATCTACAAGTTCTGCCCCTGACGATATCCGGTGTGACTCTTCAATTTTTCTATATCTATGATACACCAGAGAAATGACGCGACGAGCGACAGACCTTCCTTGGTCACATGATAAGCCAATGTGCGCCGTATTTTTTAATGTTCAGGGTGGTGCGTCACGCGCCAAAATCGGCGGGTTCCTCGAGTTCTCTAGGCAACGCGGGGTTCGACTGCAGCCAATGAGGACACTTCCTTAGTGACGTCACAGAGCGCCTCCGCTCTCAGCTTCTCTCCCCGCCCCACCGAATCTAATCCGTGCAAACTAGAAAGTAAATCCGATCGAGTTCTCTGTGATTGCTCCAGTGACCAGTGTAAGTGTCTATAGGATTGCAGCCTTAAAACCCAAATCACGTATGTTCCATACAAATTCCTTTGCTGTATCAGCGGGGCAAAATGATTAGGACACCTGGAGTGCAATTGTATACATGTCTACTCAGAAGTAAGTTCCATTGAATTCAATGGGACTTAATCCCAAGTAAGTGTGTGTAGAATTGCAGCCTAAACGGTTTTATTGTAGCCACATTGTTACCCAATGTTTTCTAAGCCATAATGATGGCTTGACATTACAATAACCAACACTCACCGTGTGCTCTAATAAATGAAGCATGATCGGGTCCTAATGGTAGTAGGGTATGCATAAAATCAAGGGTTTGCTAAACCCATCTTGATCTACACTGACTTGTGTGAAGGGAGACACAAACTCTTGACACTGGGTCAAAATGAGCCACCTGGTAAGGACACCTAGCTTATTCGGACCTAAAGCCAAACTTGTTTTGCATACGATAAAATTTTGTCTGACACATGGGGGAGCTAAAAGCTACTTGCTTCAGATAAAGTATGCTATTGGGCATTAATGTACCCATGATCAGAATTGCTTGGCAACCAAACATAAAAGCTAGTTGCCTATCTTTAACAATTAAGGGTGGAATCCTATGCATGTTTAGACAGAAACAAGTCCTACAACTCCCAGCATTCCCCAGCCAGTAAGAAAGCATACTCCTGCAAATTGTGACTGAGTCATATTTCTGAAGGCTGCATTGAGGTAAATGTTATAGTGATGAAAGGGGAAATGTAAGAGATTCTGAATTCTCATCACAATTTTTTCCCCACTTTTTCAGCTGTCATTGCCATGCTGGAAACATTATTTGAGAATTTTGTCTAAGAGGTTCAGGCAGTCCCCGAGTTAAGAACGTCCGACTTACAGACAACCCATACTTAAGAACAGACTTCTGGGTTCCCCGGTGCTACATCGTTTATGTAGAGTACATTGTGTAGTATACTATGCAATTTGCGTAATTTACACAATTTGCGTAAATGCTGATTTTAACATATACAATGCTATGCTGTTCCGACTTACATACAAATTCGATGTAAAGACATTCTTAAGAACGGAACTCGTTCGTAACCTGGGGACTGCCTGTATCTGTAATGGCCCATTCACATGAGCATGTTGATGTGGTCATCCAGTTATCTGTGTCCTCCTTATCTTAAAATGGGCACATCTCTACGTCCTGAAAGCTGCACACCAGGGAGGGAAGGGGGTGAAGGGATGGTCAACTGGCAACCTGCCATTTGTGGGCCATTTCTATTTCTGATCTTGAAGACCAGGTAGGAGGAAAGCTGCTGAGAAGAGAGGTTTGCTGGGCGAGGAAGTGGTCCATACACAAAGGGGCCAAGGCAAGAAGGAAAAAAATCCCAGGTGCCAACAGAGATCTTAAAACTTTATTTATGCCCAACGTGTTTCGGCCTAAGCCTTTTTCAAGGGCTGTAAGATAAAAGATACGGTGAAAAATACCAGTTCGACAGAGAACAGATGTAATATTTAAGACACTGTTTAACGCTTAAGAAAACGAGATTCTATAATATACATGGACAACCATATATAAAAAACTGCACATCTAGTGTGTAAAGGTTTTATTGCACTTGGCCTAGAGTGCTAGATGTGCAGTTTTGTATATATGGTTGTCCTCTGCCGCGCACCCAGCCACCAAGGAAAAGAAGGGGGAAGTGAAAAAGGAACCCCTGTCACTTATGTTGAGCTGGGGGTGGGGAAGCTGTAGAGCAGTGTTCTCCAACCTTGGGTCCCCAGATGTTTTGGGCCTACAACTGGCTGGGGCATGCTGGGAGTTGTAGGCCCAAAACATCTGGGGACCCAAGGTTGGAGAACACTGGTCTAGATGAAGCGCTGTGGAGGGGGAGGGAAGGAGGCTGGAGTGCTGTTTAGATACGGCATAAGCCATCAGCCCCAGCCTCCTCCCCTCCCCACCCCCTTGCGCATCCCTCTAGTCCTCTCCGAGGCCAATTTCCGACCTCAGAGGGGCAGCTGGCACGGTTCTTTCTGTGCCGGCTATGAGGGGGGCTGGGCAGGGGCTCCACATTTGGAGTCCCAGCTCTGTGGTCAGAGCCCAGACAATGTTGGGCGGCCATAGGATTGTGTCCATAATCTGTTTTGTACAGATTTTATGTTGCGGCCTGAAATACATTTTAAATTGGCTTCCATTTTGTAATTTTTCACTATAGGTTTCTAAAAAGCTTTGGGATATGTATTAGGCCTGATATTAGCTTTTCTTCAAAAATTTGTAGGGTATGTCTGAAAGAACTAGTTTATGTTGGTAAGGAGTTGGCCTCAGCCATCTTCATTCTTCACCGCCATCCTTGATTTTCAGCAGGCTGAAAAATGACAAAACACTCAAGCAAACAAATTCCCCTCGAATAGCCTTAGAACCCGGGAAATCTCCCTGTCTATTTTCCTATAATGTTGTTTGAAGTTTGGTTTTAGTTTTTTGGCTACCTCAAGGTTGTTGCTTTTAATTTTTTAAAAATCCTTTCTTCCCCCCCCCTTTTGTATTAATATGTCATTATTCCTTTTATTGAACAGCTTGGTTAGGGTGGCCAGGTGTCCTAATTTATAGTCCTCTATTTGAAGGGCTGTCAGATATGGTCCTCTATTTGAAAGTGTCCTCTTTTTTTGAAGGACTGTCCAGTCCAAGTCTGGGTTAAAGACAGGGATGGGGACTCGGACTTGAGGACTCGACTCGTGAGTCGGACTGAGTCCCCCCTCTGACTCGAGTCTGACTCGAGTCCCAATATTTTTAATGGGACTCGAGACTCGACTCGGGACTCGAGACCAAGGACTCTTCAACATCCCTGGGCTGTGCCAGAAGGAGTGGAGAGGAGCGTGATCACCGGTGAAGAGCGCATGGAAGCGAGGCGCGCTGCTGCTCGGCCACTATGGACAGCTACCAGGAGCGTAGCCCCAACGATATGTTGAGATTTATTTTGATTGATGTTGTGAAGGATCACCAACTGGATCCTTTGCGTGAGTTCGGCGCTTAACGGGTTAACCGGCACTGAGTTACAGCCCGTACAAGCGCTGGAGACCGCCTGGGAGGCTCGCGCACACAAGAGGAAACCAGAGCCCTTTAAATGACCAAATAAGGCTTCTATTTGTTTATACAAGTTACGGAGCGGAACTAACAGCTTTCCAAGAATACTACAATGTCAACACAATCTTAGTTGACCCCTGCGTTTGTCAATGAAACAGGCTCCCAGGCTAGCGTATTGGGATTAGTCAATTACCTCAGACCAAAGACTCTACGCTAGTCAATGTCAGCCTGGCTCCGGGTCGGCCGATCCGGGGGTGGGAATGGCTTACTCCAGCTGCCGCCTGGAGGACGAATCTGGTTCCGAAGTACCCTGGGTTCCCAACAACCTTTACCGGAAGGGAGAGGGGTTTTCTACCCCTGAGTTCCCACTCTCCCCACCCTCCAGGTCAGGTGGGGGCTTATTCCTGCCCGGGAAGAAGGTGACTGTACTGGTACTTTACAGCTCTTTGAGACTGCCCTGATAGTTTGATGGTTCTTGATGGTCCTTCCTTGGGTTTTGTGGATTTCCACCGAGATTCTTCCTTGTTGGGGATGACGGTCTGTCTGGCTGCTTCTCCTGTGACTTCATCCCCCCCTCCTCGCCCCCCTCCCGTGGGCGGAGACTGTGTGTGTGTGTGTGCGCGCAGGTAGACTCGTGTCAGGCTTTCTCCACAGATGTGTTGTTGTGGGGGGTTAGGGTTAGGGTCAGACATTTTGGGTTTGGCTGCCTCTGCCTGCCTGTTTGGGGTTCTCAGCCTCCTCTGCCTGCCTGGTCTTTTCTTGACCAGTTCAACAGTTGAATTGTCCAAGACAAAGGGCACTGCCTGTCTGCCTGTTTGGAGTTCCCTACCTCCTCTGCCTGCCTGGTCTCTTCTTAACCAGTTCCACAGTTTGAACTGTCCAAGACAAAGGCCTCTGCCTGCCTGCCTGTTTGGGGTTCCCTGCCTCCTCTGCCTGCCTGGTTATTTTGGGTTTGTCTGCCTGGTCTGTTCTTGCCAAAATCAGCTGCAGAGTTTTGAAATAAAAAGGCACACTTGTGCGTAGAATTTATTTAAGATACACATCTGAAGTAGCCTTATTTTGTTGGAGGAAAACCCCACTGATTTTAATAGGGACTTGTGGAGTCAGTTTTGGGAGTGACTCGGAACTCGGGACTCATGAGTCACCATTTTGGACCAAGGACTCAGACTCGGACTCGAGACTCGGGTCCAAAGACTCGTGACTCGAGCCCAAGGACTCTTCAACATCCCTGGTTAAAGATGAAGAAACATAAGAAGGAGAGGATAGGCCTTGAAGTTATATACAGGCCTGTGGCTCATGCTGGCTCAGCTTGTCTGCATGTGGAAAGCTAAGCAGGGTCAGGCCTGGTTATTACTTGGATGGGAGGCCGCTCCTCTAGTTTCCTGCAGAGCAGGGGATTGGACTTGATGGCCTTGCAGGCCCCTTCCAACTCTATGATCCTAAGTTGATCATCAACAACAGCTGGACAGCAGACCACAATCCTATGGTCCCTGGGAGAGCGCCCCAGGGACCATAGGATTGCTCGGAAAAACCCTTCTGATGTCAGAGACAGCACTCTGACCTTGGAAGGAGGAATTGGAGGTCCAACCCTCTTCCCCCTGCCCTCCGAGGTTGGAAAAGTGACCTCAGAGAGGGGGGAAAGGAGGCATTCTAGTGGGCGGCGAGGAGAGGAGACCAGAGAGGCCAGGATACAAGATATCCTGAGCCTCCTCCAGCCTCCTTCCCTCTCCCTCCAAAACAGCCTCAAAGATTGCCAAAGATGGAGGACAGGGAGGGTATAGGACTCTTGGAAGCCTCCAAGTTTGGTGGCTTCCAAGCAGTGAGGGGACAATTGATAGGATTGCACCCTAAGGCACACAGCTCATCTGGTCACAGTCTTTCTCACTATGGTGAGATATACTGTATTGCTATTTATATTATAGTTATTTCTAAATTTGCATCTATACATATTAATTAGCATATGCAAAATGTTATGCAAATTTGTGCCCCCTTTTTGGGTGATGCATTTCCTCTTTTTTGGCTATGCGCAAGTGACCACCCTATGCTCACTTCTCCTTTTGTCTGAAGCTTGAGTCACATGGATGTGCTTTTGTTAGGAATGAAAGAGAAGCTTATTCCACCAAAGAAAAATGAAGAATAGAGAAATACAGAAAAGCTCATCCCAAGGGTACAGATTTTAATAAAACTATGCTATGTAATCACTTTCAGCAAAGAATTATGCAACAGTTTCAAAATCCAGGACCTCCAAGAAAGACATTTGATGATTTTTATGGGAAATGTCTTTCAGCTTTAAACTGAATAAAGATTACCATATTTGTGTTTGGAAAAATGAAATACTAAAACAATAACAAGAAAAGGACTCAAATTAGCAAATCTCCCCGCCACAAAGTTCCCCCCCCCCCGGCTCTTTAATCATGACAGAGGTTTTGCCAGTATATTCACCCTAAGAGGTTACAGATGTTCTTGGCAAACTCGTGTGTTGGCCCACAGCCTGGCCCTGGCCCTTATTAGGGTGTGTACTGCATCGTTAGTGTTTCGTCTTCAAGACAAACTGCAGTGCTAAGCAGTAAAGCCTACGGAGATAACAATGCACGCTGGCATTTTGCAGAAGGCAGTTTGGCATTGATGTTTACTCAGAAGTGAGCTCCATTGAACAAAAATTATGAATATTAAGTAGAAGAAGTAAGTCCCATTGAATTATATGGGGCTTACTCCCAGGAAAGTGTGTACAGCATTGCAGCCATAATCTACATTGAGTTGTGCTTAATAAATCAAACATAGTCACCAGAATCAGTACCTCATCTTGTGTTAGAATTAGGACTCAGCCATAACCATCCCTGCTTTTCTCACAAGTTTTTAGGCAGTGCCAAAAGGCGAAATGCATCTTGCAAAAATGTTTTACCTTCATTTGCCCTCAATGACCTCATCACATAGTCAGATTTGCACTTTTTGTAGCACTTTTTGTTATAGAATGCATGCAGTGTGGAGTATGATGAGGAATTTCACAGGCACCTACTGGCTGATGTCCACACCATCACTGGTGCTGAGTTATTATTTCCCAGAGAAGGAAAGCAATTAGGGGTGTCATTTTAGATGTCGGTGCGGGAGCAAAAAAGATTGGGTGCAGCAAATTTTTCAGCAAGCTTCACTGGGCAGAATTCAACGGTGTCATTCCGCAAACTCAAAGAGCGCTTAGCGGAGCTCCACTGAATCTTTCCGTTGTGCAAGCCGTTGCCCTTTACGCTTGGACAACCGGTTGTACAAGCAGTTGCACAACCCGTTGCAGAACAGGTTGTGCGAGTATAATGTACAACCGCTTGTGCAACCATGCTTGCACAAATGTAACTGTAGTTGGATTCTCCTCTTGCGTATAGTTTGGAACCTAGTTTCCGCTAGCGCAGCGTTATTGCACTGATGGAATGACAGAGTTGGATACTGCCCAATGAGATTAAATTGCAAGCAAGGTAGTATATTTTAAGAGCTGATAAGTGACTGTGACAAACATCCAATGGTGTGTGCTCAGAATGTAAACTCCCCCCCCCCATTCCAAGAGTCTCAGTTTTGAGTTGGGCCCAAATGCCTTTGAATTTGGGTCCAGCTTGAAATGGTTCTCACCTCCACCTGTTGCTACCTAGCCCTCCCCTTCCAGTCCCTCCCTTCCCACATGAACACTTACTTATGTAAAGGGAAAGCAGTTAACTAGTGGTGGAAAGAATCACTAGACATAGGAGAGGTCTTGCAGGCCCTGCCCTTAGTTTAGGAGCAGGTGATAATGCAGCTTGTAGTATTCCTGCCTCATGAACTGAACTGTAAGTCAAAGAAAACTATCCAGGAAGAAACAAGGTGGCCATGTGTCCTCATATAGGATAGTCCTCTACTTGAAGGGCTGGGAGAGGACAATCCTGAATCGTCCTCTATTTGAAAGATTGTCCAGTCCCAGTCCAGTAAAGATAAAGAACCATCAGGAGGAGCCTTGACGTTGCCCAACAAGAGTTTGCACCTGGATAGCAGGCTGAACAGGCAGGCACATGGCTCATCTGGTCAGTCTTCCTCACTGTGGTAAGATGTGTTGTATTTCTATTTAAATTAATAGTAACTAGTTCTACATTTGTATCTATACATCTAAATTAGCACCTGCATGTTTTATGCAGATCTGTGCCCTCTTTGGGCCTCGTTTTGGGCAATGCTTGAATAGCCACTTTAGCGGGTAATCATAGCCAAGGCAGAGGAGCGTGGGATTTGTTCAGTTCATGAGGCAGAGAAAAATGTGAATGCCTGCAGAAAATGAGCCCCTGCTGAGACCTCACTGTGGTTTCCTGCCTGCACCTCCCCCCCCCCCCCCCCGCAAAGTTTTTTTGTTGTGCGGTCTTGTTGCTTGGGGAGGAGGAAGGAGCTAGCAAGGGAAGGAGGACTATGCTTCACCCATTTTGGGTTTTTTGAGAGTTCCTGTGAAATGCCTAGAAAAACCTCTGGAGGTTTTTTTTGAGCATTCGACAGGAGCAGTCAGAACCCCCAAATGATTTCTGAGGTGAGCTGCAGGGGTCACACTTCTCTAGAAGATTTCTTTTTATGTACAGTAATACCTTGGATTGCAAGCATAATTCGTTCCGGAACTGTGCTTGTAATCCAAAACACTGTTATATCAAAGCAAGTCTCTGGCGGGCATGAGCGGGGCCGATTTCGGCCCGCTCCGCCCACTCAAGGCGAGCGGTTACATCCCTACACTTGTCTTGCAAGACCTTGCTTGTTTATCAAGTCAAAAATTTTAAAAATGTTTGCTTGTCTTGCAAAACGCTCTCAGACTAAGTTACTTGCAATCCAAGGTATTCCTGTACTTCACAATAACCACACTGACTGAAATATGGAGATGGGGTTAAGACACCATTTCATCATGAAATGGCATGCATGAGGGTGAGGCTCAATAACTCTGCCATTTCATCTTTTAATACCGCTTGCCATTGCGATCCAATCCTAAATGCATCTACTCTGCTAGATTTACCTCCAAGTAAATGTGCTTGAGTTTGCAGCCTTTGTGGAAAATATTCTGTCACCCAAACTTCTTGCTAAACAGTTTTCTATGTGTTATTAGATGATGCAATTTTTGACTGTCTGTTACTGACCACTGACTCATGTATTATTGCAGCAGCTTTGGTGCAACCGCTTGCATAAGTGCTCACCAGCTGGAAGACAATCTAGTCTTCTTATCATGTTTATTCACTGCTCTCAGATGTCTCATCTATTGGCTCAATGGCTCTGTGGTGAAAAGGCAGGCAGCATTCCAAGTTGTGCACAGTATTGCTGCCAGAGCCCCGTCAGAGGTGATTTTGCTCAAGATCTCTAGGACCTTCACGAGAGCCTTATTGCGCATCTTCCAGCTGGGTGGCTTTGCCGAATCCATGTCTGAGCACAGAAAATTCATGGGGATTTATAACACTCCCTACAGGACTCAGTCCACCGGACAATAAATGGATGGTGCTTTTTCCAAGAACTCCCAGAACTTAATCCACATTCATGACTACAGTGTATCTTGGCATTGCTGTCTGTCACATCTACAGTGCTGAGGCCTGCCTGAGGAAGAAACCTGGCTCTGGGGAAGGGAGTCACTGTTCCCATGCAAGAGAGACAGAGGCAGCTGGCAGCCTAGGGGTCCCAATCCAGCCTCCACCTGGGGGCTCAGCATGGCCTGTCATCCCAGCAATCCCACTCTCCCTTATGCACCTCAGCCACTTTCCCCTGAGCTAAGGCAAGCAAAGGGCTCTCAAACCCGCCCATCCGTACTGTGAACAGCAACAGGAGCTATGGCAGAGCCCTCTGCTCAGGACGCCTGCTGTCGGTGGCTCACTTCTGTGGAGGAGCTCAAGCCCAGGCAAATAGGAAAGAGCAGCTGAAGGCAGTGCATCAGGGGAGGGGTTTGGATGGTGGCAAGTTTCAGGATCAGGCAGCTGTGCCTAAATCCAGATCTAGGATGAGCCATTTCCAGCCCAGGATCCTGCTGCCCATGGCAGGGCAGTGTGGTCTACATTTTATGCCATCTAAAAGTATTGGTACCCATTCTTCTGCCCTATTTATTTTATTTATTTGTTGTATTTATGAATCGCCCATCTGGCCAGCAAACCAGCCACTCTGGGCGATGTACAACATGATAAAATATAAAATACATTTAAAACAGTATAAAATTTTAAAATCTTAACCCACCCCATATTCCCGCCTGAATAGCCATGTTTTTAGTGAGCGGCGGAAGCTCAGCAGAGAGGGGGCATGGCGGAGGTCACTAGGGAGAGAGTTTCACAGTATGGGGGCTGCCACAGAAAAGGCCCTCTTCCTTGTCCCCACCAGTCTAGCTGCTCTGGCTGAAGGGACAAGGAGAAGGCCGTCTGTGGCAGATCTTGTTGAGCGGCCTACTTGGTGTTGCTGGAGGCGCTCCTTGAGATAAACTGGACTGGAGCCGTATAGGGTTTTAAAGGTCAAAACCAACACCTTGAATTTGGCCCGGCAAGCAACTGGTAGCCAGTGCAACTGCTTCAGCACTGGAGTGATGTGATCCCGCCGACGGCTGCCTTTAACCAGGCAAGCCGCCGCGTTCTGTACCAGCTGTAGCTTCCGAACCGTCTTCCAGGGTAACCCCACGTAGAGCGCATTTTTATTTATTTTTTTATTATATTTATACCCCGCCTTTTTTAGTCTAGGCGAGAGGAGACTAAATGTCCTCCCTTTCTTTCCCTTAATTTATTACCATGTTTCTCCCCGTCTTTTTCTCTTTGCACTGGCTCCCCTGCCCTTATTATGTTCATTTTAAAACCTTTGAAATATTTGCTCTCTGTTGCTTCTACGCATGTTTCTTCTTTGATTGCAATTCATTCTCCCTCTACTGCGTTCCTCCGGTATCAGTCTTTTAGTCTAGACCAGAGTTTACATCTGTGTTGACTCATGCTTCTATCTTATGTTTGGCAGCGACTTACCTTTGTGTGGAGGACCAAAAGCCTGGTCCTTGGCGCGAGTTCGGCACTTAACGGGTTAACCGGCATTGAGAAAATGCCCTTTATGTGGCTCCTATGTGATTAAAACACAACCGCTACCTATGAATAACGAAACCATGCTTAGATCAAAGAATAGACTTTATTTACTATATGGCTAATGGAGTGGAACTAACAGACTACCAGGAATTTAACACTATAAACAAAGCAGGTCGTAACCTGACTAGAACGGAAAGCTTCAATATTCAGATACTACTAGAGGCATAGCGTATTACAGAAGGAGAAGTCACCTCGCACCAGAGAATCTGACTTACGGACTTAGCGTAGCGATCTGCCCTAGCCGGTCTCCGAGCGCACCTCGCTCGGGGTTGGAAACTGCTTGACCCTAGCCGGAGCCAGGGGCCTGAGGTGTATCAGCCTGCACCGTGTTCCCAACAACCCCTGGACCTTTGGCACGTATCTTTTCTACCCCCTTACGCCCCCTCCCCGCCCCCTGATGACCAGGTGGGCTAGTTCCGCCCCGCGGGGTGGTGGCGCCTCTTGTTTACTGGCATCTTTTGGATATTTTGCAGCTCTTTGAGACTGCCCCCCCACCTTGGGAATGTTTATGCCCCTCAATGTGGATTGATGCAGATGTGCCCTATTGAGGGTATGCAGATGTGGTCACGTACAACCAGTCTGACCAGAACTGTGTCTCCTGTTGTCGTGTGTCCCCCCCCCCCCCGGGGATTATGCAGAAAGAGGGGTGTCATTGTAAAGGGGGA
Source organism: Shinisaurus crocodilurus (assembly GCA_021292165.1). Classification (NCBI taxonomy): domain Eukaryota; kingdom Metazoa; phylum Chordata; class Lepidosauria; order Squamata; family Shinisauridae; genus Shinisaurus; species Shinisaurus crocodilurus. The sequence continues at coordinate 117,128,631 of CM037877.1, forward strand.
AACTATGTCAGGGTACATGTCACTGTGTGTGCTCAGGCTTTCGCCACACTTTGGAATTTGGAAACACCTCTATTCTCACATGGGTTTCCTCCCCCCCCCCCCATGACTGAGATATTTCTCTGTTGGTGTTTTACTTCCTCTGTTGCTGTACGTTACCTTTTCTGCCTATTTTCCTCATATGTCTCTTTGTTTAGATTGTAAACCTAAAGGCAGGGTTCTTCTGTTTTTACTCTGTGTTTTTCTTACTGCGCAATCCTTGTACATGTGTACTCAGCAGTAAGGCTCATTGAGTACAATGGGGCTTATTTCCAGATAAGTTAGGATTGCAGCCCTAATTCTACGTTTTTATACAGTAGAATGCCTTGCTTTTTTTAGGATCTCAGGATATAATCAATATCATTATTACAAGTCTGGAATTAAAAGCAGATATTACCTTTGTGCTTGCTCCCATAAGGGAACAATTAGATTAAACGAAACAGAAACAAGTGGAAACTGCCAAAACTGCTTGTGAAGCTTTTGACATGCCTAAAACTGCATCAGATGGCACAGCTGTGCTTACTTATAAACAGCACTGCCTTAAAGATTAAAATGACGGATCTTGAAAATCAGGCATACTGCCGGGATCTGTGTTTTCACGGTTTTGGGAACAACAATCCAGTTTTGGCAGATGCACTGTCCTCTTTGACCTCCAAAGAGTACTTTTTCTGCATAGCCCCTGTTAAATCTGCCCCACCTTGCAGATTGAACAATTGCAGTCTGCCCCAGGGCAGATGGCATGTCTCTAGCAGGCGGCGGGGGCAGGGGGAGGAAGGGAGAGATCTTTACTTACATTCAAACACCACCCCAAAGTCTGTGCGGTAACCTCTTTTGGGTTCCAACTGAAGTGCCCTAAGATGAGAACTGTCCCTACGCCCCCCACCCACAAAAGTTTGAGCCAGAAAGCAAAAGGAGCTTCAATCCATCCACCACCACTTTCTCCCAACGGTTCAGAGACAACCCTCCTGCTCTGATCCCATCTGCTAGCCCCCAACCCAGAAGGATTCCCCCTGCAACAAGGGGAACTATCAAGCTCTCAAACACAACCTCTTCTTTAAGTCAGATCCAGCCATTCTCCCTCCCCCGCCCCATGCTGTTCCCTCCCTGCTTTCTACTCTCCACCAACCCCAACCCCCCATTCATTCCTAGAGATGGAGGTGGCGGAAAAGAGATAACTCCTTAGTGCCCCTTATCTCGCCCAAATAAAAACTGCATCCTTCTCATCAGACTGCAGTCTTCTCATCCTTAAAAGGCCTGATGTGTGAATGCAAGTTTTTTGTGGCCTGTACAGTGACAGCCGATTGATCAAGAAAGGCCAAGGAGACAAGTGAGGGTCTAGTAGCAATAGCAGGAGGAACATAGTTCCCATCTTCCATCCATGTGAGAAACTGGAACTTTCCCACCTTAAAAGCTTGGCAAGGTCTGGGACCTGGCTGCCAGGTCATAACAGAGCTATTAGGAAAGGCAAGAGAGAGAATGAAACCTTATCTCAGTAGCTGTAGACCAAGGGTGGGGAGCATATGGCCCTCCATGTTGGTGGACTGCAGCTCCCATCAGCTCTGGTTCCTGTCAAAATGGCTACCTAGACAGCAGCAAGTTAGTGAGCTCCAGGCCCCATAAACAATCCTGCCATGCAAATCCACTGTTGAAGGCCCCAAAAGGTATTTACCGACTGAGGGAAGCTTCTGTCCCTGCTGTGGTATTCTGGGGAGACGTTTTTATTTTGTTTTCCCTTCTTTAATTTTGGCTGAACCTAATCACTACAAACACAGCAGGCCTAGTGGCGATAGAAATGGTGGGGAAACCTAAGCACAGTGGGGCGCCCGCCACATGCCACCCGAAATATGGCTGTTTCACCCCCTGCCATCCTGGATAACCCACCAGAGAGTGTTATAACCCTGTTACGATCCATCTCTCCTGATGTCTCCTTGATTAAAAACAACGGTCACAAACTTACAGAATACAGGTGCAGTTGAAACACGTTTCTGATACGGAAGACCGGGAACAGACAATGCAAACCACTCTAAAGGCACTGCAGGCTGATAATAATGGTTAGATTGTAAGCCACTGCGGTAGGAAGTTTGTTTTATTGTTTGTTCTTGTACAGTGTCATGTACATGTATGGCACTATATAAATAAATGAATGTTTTGCCTCAAATAGTGTGTGTTCTCCGAGACATGCCGCTGTCTATACCCAAATATTACTTGCAAAGATTCAACAAATTATTTAGAAGTTTTGTTGGGAGGAGGCTCCCCTACCCCCGTGCTTTTCACTTAAAATATTACAGCTGCCCATAGATGAAGGAGGTTTTAACTTCCCTGATCTAAATTTATATCACAGCTCGTATCTTCTCTCATGTGCCGTTGAATGGACTGCCACCACCTCACCACAACAACCTTCTTGGATAGGCCTAGAACACTGGCCTAGAATCTGCATATTTGACACCAATTACTCAGTGGATGGTGTTGGGCTCCATGTAGATGAACAGAGAGGGCCTTATTCCACCCTCCATTCAGGCAGCTAGAAGGAGGGACATGGCAAATGCAGGCCCATCAGCTGCACTTTGACCCTTTCTCACATGCCAAACTAACAATCTGGTGCAACCAAGATTTGAAGATTGCCAGATGCCCTTTTCTCTGGAGGCAGCGGGCTGAGAGAGGTATCCTCACTTTGGATCAGTTAATAGGCAAGGACTGTGAATTCTTCTCCTTTGTGGATCTACAGAGGAAATATCAGCTACCTCAAAATACACGCTGGCAGCACCTTCAGATAAAACATATGTCCCGTTCCCTGTATGGTCTGGCAGCATTCAGTGCTTCAGAACCCCCAGCATTATTGGAAGATCTGATCAGCTCTATGCAGGCGCCCTAATCAACCAACCAAACCAACCATTGATATTTACAGAAAAAACTCTGAACATACGGTAAGCTTGGCATTCAGAGAGGAGTGAAATAGGGAAATAGAATCTACATCTACCCAGGCCAATGGAAGGCAGCTGTATCTTCTGTACGATCTGTATCCCCTGATCTGAAATTGTGCCTTGTACAGCAAAAGTTGTTCTTCCAGGTCTACTAACACTGCGGTGCCTGTTTTGGAAAAACCTAGCTATCACCAGGAAAAAAGCAGACAATAGGGTGCTTCCAGGTGAGGCTTTTATGGCACCGTTGCCCTGCATCTTTCACAGGATTTCAGGGGGGGGGGGGACAATGTCTTCCACTCATAACCCCCCTTTGTTTCCCCACTAGTTCTGCCACCTTTTTTCATACCACAGAAAACCTGTTAAGGAGAAAAAGACAGACTAGCAGCACAATGACTTATAATTAGTAGCACAAGGAGCCCTCTGTCTGGAAGCACCTGTAATTCCTAATGATGCATTAAGTGTCACATGTACTTAACATCAGACCCCTGACATTAAACCCTGATAAGCAGTAGCCGGAGGGACAGACCAATGCACTGAGGTAGATGAGGGTGGGAAGCAGGGCCATTCCACCAGCACTGCTGAAAGACTCAATATTCCCACTTCTCTTCCCTCCCCATTCCTTTTTCCTTGTGTGCTGTGTCTTTTTAGATTGTAAACCTGTGGGCAGGGACTGCCTTGTTTTGCTGATTATATGTAAGCCGCTCTGGGAACCTTTTTGGTTGAGAAGTGGGATAGATAGATAGATAGATAGATAGATAGATAGATAAAGTAGTCAGTTAGCCCGATGCCCTCTGGTATGGTGGAGGATGCTTACTTCAACTGCTGTTAAAATATCAACTACCAGGTTGGCTTCTGTACCTTAGATGGGAGGCACCATTTTGTCCTTTGCCTCAGGCAGGAAAATTTCTAGGGCCAGCCCTGCTTTTCCATCATAGAAATACTTGTTATTATGGTTCTTGCCACTAAGTGGCATCAATGTTCTAATATTGCGTGATATACACGAATTATATTAACACTTGAAAAACTGACGGAAAATCCCCCCCCCCAACCAGAGCACAAACGTGATTGCAAAATTTGGGAAAAGCTCAAATATTCTCATGGTTGTGATTGCATGTGGCCTTTTGGGGAAATGTGCACCCTAAAATGTGCATTTTTCAAACAGGACACATTTTCACACTTTAATCAATGGCGGGGCGGAAGTCCACTTTTGGGTGCGTGCTTAGAAGAGTGTGCATTTTTCCTGTTGAAAAATGCACACATTTCCTGTTTGGGGGGGGGGGAACGAACGTATGCTCGCACTTGTGAGCGAGAATGAAGCAAAGCAAGCATTGTGGTAGGGAAAGGAGAGCTTTGACAAGCTTAAAAATCGCTTGTTCGCCCATCCCTGCTCTTTATTAATGTTCTCTCTCTCTTTTTTTACTTCATTGCCTGAATCCATATATCTTAATGCCCACAAAATTGGCACCACACTATCAATCTCTATACTCAGAATATCTACTGATATTGCAGCAAGCTTCTCCAGCGATTGTACGGTGAGCAATGGCTCTTGCACTGACATATGTAACATATAATATTAAAGAGCTGAATGAAGAAGACTTCTTGTATTTTAAGTCAGGAAAGATGTGGTATTCTATTTCTACAAGAAACCAGTCAGAGCCATTCGATCCTTGAGGTCATCTGGTAAGACCTGCTGGTGGTGCCACATGTTTCTGAGGTCCACTCTGCAGTTGCTCCGAGCAGGGTGTTTAGTGTAGTGGCGCCTGCTCACTGTGTGGAATAATCTTCCCCCAACATGAAACATGCACCAACACTTTATTTTTAGGCTGAAGTTGAAGACCCATCAGTTTATGCAAGCCTTCCTTGTGTAGAGCAGCCTACCATCTTAGTAGATATAATATATTCTTTGAATTAGTCTTTATTTTTCTGTTTCTATCATTTGTGTATACCGCTTTGAAACCTTTAGAGCAGTGTTCTCCAACCTTGGGTCCCCAGATGTTTTTGGCCTACAACTCCCAGCATGTCCCAGCCAGTGGAGAACACTGCTTTAGAGGTAAGAAGTTTAGAAATACTTGTAAATAATAAATTTAATGGGATGACCCTCAGGTTTTAATACTATGAGGGTGCCAGAAGAACCTGGCTTTCCGGAATCAAGGCAAGAGTCCTAATAAAACCTTTTATTGCAATGATTCCATGAATTAGTCATTGGCCTTTGCAGCTGCAATAAAGATCCAGAGAGATATATAGATTACAGCAAAGTCCCAAGTGAAAGCCATTTCAGGAACATCATGACAAGAGTGGCAATGACACAGAGTGCAGCCCACAGAAGAATCCCATAAAGTTTGCAGTTCAAAAAAAGTGGGAAGCTTTCCAGGTTTTCAGTGTGCTGTCTCCTGCAAAGGCTACTGGAAGCTGCACTGGTTTAAATACAGGGAAGTGGCTGCTAAGGATTGCTATCAGACATGATTTGATCCTGGAAGGGAAACCTGGCCCTCAAGTGGCTGCCGCATCTCACCAGGTGTTTCTGCACTGCACTGCTGAAGATGCACCAAAGGAAACACCCTCTCCTACAGAGACCTCTTCCTGCTGCCCTGTTCCCAGGGATGACGTCCCTGGCTGAGACGCAGAGGCCTCCATCAAGGTCAAGTCTTTCTTCTGTGGAAGATAGGCATATCAGTCTCCAACGGCAGTGGGAACTGAATTCTCAGGCCTCTGGTTTCCCATGGATGGGCCTGACTCTACAGCTTCTCTCTGTGAGTCAGAATCAGTGTCTGAGGCTATAGCTCCCCCCGGACTGGGGCAAGGTCCCACATAGGGAAGGATAAAAGCATTGGCACCAAAATGTTCGCATGTAATGACAACCCAGTTGTTTTCACAGGACCTGGTTCACATGTAAAGACAACCCAGAGTATGGGTTGAGTATGGGTTGCTGTTAAATTGTGGTTTGTCATTACATATGAACCATGTACTATGGTTTAACGATGGGTTGTTAACCACGAACAATCCAGAGTTCACAACCCAACAACAAACCACAGGTTCTCTTCCTGGGTGGTTCATGCTTAACAACCCATCATTAAACCATAGTGCAGCGTTCACATGTAACAACAACCCATACTCAACCCGTACTCTAGGTTGTTGTTACATGCAAACCAGGTCTATGGGTTGAGTATGGGTTGTCATTGAATCATGGGTTGTTGTTGATAATGTCAGGGGCAGGACCATGTCCCTTATGTAACTGGCAGGGGCCCGCCCCCTGATGTTATCCAGCCCATTGGGGAGCTCAGGGGGCAATCAGCACCAGAGGGAATGTAGTTCCCCACCCCGATCTAGTCTGACATTTTTTGGTCAAGTATATAATCAGCTCTTTGATTCAAGCCCTATATATTTAATGCATACCTTTACTTCAAATTTCTTCTGTAGAAATAACTTGAAGGAGGAAATTAAAAACTATATTGACCTTGATATATCTTTGCAGATTTCAGGGATGTATTCAAGGCATTGTGTACAGAAGAGTATTTTATAATAATAATGATGATGATGATGATGATGATGATGATTGATGATGATGATGATGTGCTTCCAGACCATTGGGTCCTAGCACTAGCAATCAAAAGGCATTGTGCAGCTGTTCCATCATTTCTTTTTTCTTTTCTTCCTTAATGGATTTGCTACAGTAAGAAAAAAGAAGGAAGAAGCATTGGGAAAACATGGGAGAGCTACAGATGGACCCCCTGTAAAATTCCATGAATGAGGCAAGGTGACTGCCGATAAAAGTCTCATCTGGCAGTACTCAAAGAAGGCAAGTTTGGAAACACATATCTCATCCCTTGAAAAAGATATCTAGGCGCAACTTATATCTGTATGGAAAGATATTTTAGACACCAGCAAGGTGAAATATGCTTTGATTCACCTGAACTAGAAATGTTATGAATTAGGGAACAAAGCTGATGGTCCCTTAACGTGTCCACTTGAATCAGGAAAAAACTCCTAGGATTGTTATTACTGTGATTCAGGATGAAGTTGCTTTAGGTCTATCATATTTCTCATATATATGTGTCTGTGTGTCTGTGTCTGTGTCTGATTAGCTCTGATCTATAACACTTCTGAAGAAATAATGACTGCAATTTATAGACAGACAGTGTGCTCGGTATAATTATTTCTTTCAAAGTTTTGAGCACAGTGCATGATACCAGTTTTAAGTCAAAGATTTGAGGAATAGAAAATATTTATGTGCAAGCTCAACTAAGACTGGAACAACAAATTTCCTTGGCAAACAAATTCCAAACCCATGTTTATCACAGTAATTGAAATACAGTGATGAGGAGAAATCTATCTATCTATCTATCTATCTATCTATTATTAAATTTATATCCCATCTTTTTCTTCCTGCAAAGAACCCAAGGCTGCTTACATGGTCCTCTTCCACTCCTTTTTATCCACACAACAACCCTATGAGATAGGTTAGGCTGAGAGTCAGTGACTGGCCCAAAGTCACCCAGTGAGCTTCATGGCCTGAGAGAGGACTAGAACCCAACTAGGATCTCCTGAGTCCCAGTCCAACACTCTAACTAGTACACACTGGAGGGGTTGGGGATGGCCACGTGGCGGGCATTTGTTGGCAAGAATTGGTGGGAGGTGCTTTGCCATTGCTGCGCCCCTCGGTTGTCCCCTACAAATGCCCCCCATGGCCAGTCCCCCCTTCCCTCCTGACTCACCCAGTCCCAGCTGTGTGTGTGTGGGAAAATATGAACTAAAAATAGATGAGGAGGGGACCAATTGCAGGAGAGAATTGGTGAGCATGGTAAGAGTTAAGCATCCCCCTGCCTTCCAGCTGATTGATTCTCCCCTAAAAATATATTTCCTGCCCTGCCACAAAGTCCAGGGTAGGTGGTGGTGGAGCCGGGGGGGGGGGGGGACGGACGACTACGACGACGACGACCAGCCCTCCTGTCTGGTATCTAACCTGACTGGTTAAGCAAAGGCAGGAAACGGTTGAATGGGTACATTTTGAATGTTACAGGAAACCGGAGTGGTCCAGATGAAAGCTCTGATAGCAGGAACAGCCTGCATTCCTGGTGTATTAGCATACCCTCTAGCACAGTACAGTCCTCAAACATGTGGGACTATATTTTTCCTCAAAATGGTTTTGCTTTGATGTCAAATACTAAAGGAGAACAATGTTCCTTACCCAACGAGTATCTAAAGTTCTTGTTAGGCAAATCGGAGAGAAGGTTGCCACCTGTCTGCTCCACCCCTGTCCTGGCAGGACTGCTCATCCCTCAGCAGCTGCACAACAGGCAGAATGCAAGGCATTCCCCCCAGCGCTCCACCATATTGGGAAAACCTTTGCCTATTAGATTTCTGCCTGGCATACAGCTGTTGGAAAGCACGGGAGCAGGTGGCAACTTCAGGCTAACGCAACTTCAGCACGAAAGCAAAGAAACAATTCAACATTTTTCTTAATAACATAAGAAAGGCCCAGTTGGATCACACCAAATTCCACCTGCTTCCATCTGCCTCTGGCAAACTCACAAGCAGGGCATGAAAGTAAAAGCCCTTCTTCACTGTCCCCAGCATTTGGTATTTAGTGGTAAACTTCCTCCGGACATGGAGGTTCCATTAAGCTATCCTGGCTAATAGCCCTTGGCAGCTCTTATCCTCCATTAATCTGTCTAATCCAGTGTTCTCCAACCCTGGGTCCCCAGATGTTTTTGGCCTACAACTCCCAGCATGCCCCAGCCAGCATAGCTGGGGCATGCTAGGAGTTGTAGGCCAAAAACATCTGGGGACCCAAGGTTGGAGAACACTGGCCTAATCCCATTTATAAACCTTCTAAGCTCATGGCCCCTTTCACATCTTGCGGGAGTAAATGTCAAATATTGATTCATGGATTCTGTGAAGAGCTGCTTCCTTCAGTTTATCATAAATAATTTCCAAAATGTTGAACCATGATGAACAGCCACAGCTAGGATTGCCTTCTTCCTTTTACTGTCTCTGCTCCTTGCCTTTAATAGCAGCCTGACACAAAGAAATTTAGTGGGCGATGCTTTTCCTGGCATGACGATAAAGCAGGGATGGGCAACTTGTGCTCCCCGCAGATGTTTTGGCCTACAGCTCCCATCATCCCTCACCGTTGGCTTAGCTGGCTGGAGCTGGCGGCAGTTGCAGTCCAGCAACATCTGGAGGGCAGCAAACTGCCCACCCCTACGTTCTCCTGCTAAATTCCAGGCTATTGTTAAAGGAACAAGATCAGGGCCTGTAAAACAGGTGGGAAACTGTGATTGGGGGCGTGCCACCTTCCCGTTTTAATTTGTTTAACGTTATGCTTTAGTAGTTAGCACTGAGGACAGGACGGGATGTTTTAAGAAGAGTTTGTTTTCTCCTGACATATAAAATGGAGTCATAGTGGGAGGGGTCGATTGCTGCTGGGCAGTGCCGAAAGGTTCAAGGCCCCTCCTTTCTGTCTTATCCTCACAACAACCCTGTGAGGTAGGTTAGGCTGAGAGTCAGTGACTGACTCAAAGTCACCCAGTGAGTTTCATGGCCGAGCTTTATGAGTTGAAGATGATGGTGGCTGGACACCCCCACATAAGATTCCATGAATGAGGCAGGGTGACAGCACAATAAAAGCCTCATCTGGAAGCACCCTTTATCTCAAGTGTTCAGCTGATAGGTCTTGCTCACATTCTTAAAGGCTGATGAACAGAAGAGGCGCAGCTGCAGAGGCCAGCTGAAAAAACCCTTTTTGTGAACCATAATATTGGCCTATCTTACAAGCAGGGCCGGTGCAAGGCAGTTTGGTGCCCTACGCAAGATCAGATATTTAGCGCCCCCCCACCTTCCCACTTGAGCCCTCCCTCCTAGGCCCATTATGAAATAAATTTCCCTCCCTGGGAACTGCCGAGCCCCATAGAAAAACTTTGTGGACTTTAAGACTTTTCCTTTGTGTTCACGCGGAAAGCAAAGAGGCAACATCAGCCCAGCTATGCCAGGAACTCCCAAGGGCCTTCTCCTACTCCATATATATATATATATATATATGTAAAAGCCTGTCTCCTCCTACGGGCAGCACAAGGGATATGAAAAAAGGATGTGAGAGAGGTGTGGTGGCGCTACCTGTGAGGAATAGAGACAAAAGGGCGTCTTGCAGCCTGTCCTACCTCACAGGGTGGAGGTGAAGAGACACCGGTTTGACTCATACACCTTCTGGGTTGCGGGAATGCATGTAGTAGAAACATAGCAAAGAGAGAGCCCATGGATCATCTGGTTCAAATTTCTGCTTCCCCTCCTCTCTCTATCACTTTGTTGCAATATTTCTTTATCAGAATAATGAATATTATCCTGCCTTTCCCTTTACCAGCCTAGTGCTCAAGGCAGACAACAATATTCAAAGTACAGTAAAGCAAACATCAACAGCTCAGGGCACGATCCTAAACACGTTGAGGCAGAAAAAAGCCCCGCAACTCCCAGCATTCCCCAGCCAGCATGGCTGGCTGTTGGAATGCTGGGAGTTGCTGGGAGTTGTAGGACTCCCCCGTCCAAACGCGCCCAAACACGCGCAGGATTGCATCCTAAAAGCATTTAAAACCAAAACACAGAAACAGCATGGTAAATAATTAAAACATTGGAGCCCCAGCTAGCTTAAAATACCTTTCCCTCCCTCCTTGGTTGCTGGATATAACTGCTTTCAGGGGACGTTGAGCTGAGGAACCTGAGGCGTGAGCCGGAGGGAGGGAAGGCGAAGGAGGTGTTTGCAGGTGCATCCTTTGGGGGGGGGGAAAGAGGAGGTGTTTGCAGGTGCATCCCCCCCCCCGCCCATCAGCCTCCCATCATTGGCCCCTGCCTGCCTCCTGCCTCCTCCAACCTGTCACCTTCTCTGCCTCTTTTGATGCTGGTTGTGAGGAGGAGCCTGCCTGAAGCTTCAGCGGGGCAGCAGTGGTGCCAGCAGCAGCTGCTGCTCCTGGTAACGGCGGCGAGGCTTGAGCCCTGAGGTGGAGGAGAGGGGCGGGCGGGCAAGTAAAATACGCATTTTAATACAGCAGCGCTGTATTTTTTCAAGGCGTTTCTGGCACCCCCTGGAGCCCTGCGCTCTAGGCAGTCGCCTAGTTCGCCCAATGGAAGCACCGGCCCTGCTTACAAGGTTGTTGTAAGGATTACCAAGATAATCGGGCTGTTTGCATGACACGATAGCCCACCGTGGCTTATTTAGCCCATGTTGAGTCTGTAGTGTGCGCAGCTGCCATTTTGAATATGCAGGTGCGAGGGTTGTTTAACCCTCCTATATAACCCATGCTTGCCAGGTTCACACAACATGACAACCCCCAAGTGTAGGTTCCATGTTTAACTCGGCGCCCACAACAAGCCGCAGTGTGTCGTCTGAATCCAGTCAATGTGTGTGAACTGTTCTGTGAAGGATCAGCAACCGGATCCTTTGCGTGAGTTCGGCAACTCTAGGGTTAACCGGCAGAGCAATACAGCTCGTGTCGGCTCGCAGTACAATAGGAAAGACCACAAGCCTTTGTATGCCCAAATAAGGCTCTTTATTTGTTTATACAATGATTAGATCGGAACTACCAGTCTTCTAAGAATACGTTTACAGTCAACACAACCTTAGTTGACTCGCGTCTTACCCAATGAGCGGGCTCCGTGGCTAGCAGGTTACATTCAGGTCACTCTCCTTACATCAAAGACAATACTCTAGTCAGTTTCAGCCCAGCTCCCTAGCGGAGAACGGAGTGTCTGGGTGGCTGTTGCTTAGGCGGATCTGGCCCCGTGGTTCCCAACAACCCGAACCGGGACGGGAGAGGGGTTTTCTACCCCGGATTCCCCGCTCTCCCCCCGCCCCCTAGGTCAGGTGGGGGCTTATGCCTGCCCCTTCGTGTAGATAGGCTTATTCCTGCCCGGGAAGAAGGTGACGTAGGGAAACCTTTGCAGCTCTTCGAGGCTGCCCTGTGTGCTGATGGTCCTTGATGGCCCTTCCTGGACGTTTGTGGATCTCTGCCGAGGTCTTCCTTTGTTGGGGCTGATGACTTGTCTGGCTACTCCCTGGTGACCTCATCCCTCCTCCCCTGGCCCCCTCCTTTGGGGAAAGATGTGTGTGCGTGTGTGTACTGAGTTTTGGGCTTTCTCCACACCCTCCCATTTGGGGAAAGATGGCATTGGGGTCCACCACCCCAATCCCTATCTAACTGTCTCCTACTGAGAAAGCCCGGGACAACCCATCTGCCACGATGTTGTCCTTACCCTTGATGTGTTCTACTGAAAAATCAAAATCTTGCAGGGCTAAACTCCACCGCAAGAGCTTCTGGTTGGACCCCTTCACCCTATCCAGCCAGCACAAGGGGGAATGGTCGGTCTGCAGTCGGAACCGGCGGCCCCACAGATAGGGGCGAAGCTTGGTCACTGCCCACACTATTGCTAGGCACTCTTTCTCGACAGTGGCCAAGTTCCGCTCCCGAGGCAGAAGTTTTTTACTTAAAAAGGCAACCGGGCACAGCCCCTGTTCTGGTCGTTCCTGCAGCAAGACGGCTCCCATCCCCGCTTCCGAGGCATCCGTCTGCAGAACAAAAGGGGCTTCAAAGTCTGGGGCTTGCAGCACAGGGGCTGCCATCAGGCAGGCTTTCAGTCCCTCAAACGCTGCCTGGCAAGCGGCTGACCATTGGACCTTAACGGGTTGCCGCTTCTTGCACAAGTCAGTCAGGGGGGCGGCTAGCTGGCTAAAATGGGGCACGAATTTACGATAATAGCCAGCCAGCCCTAAAAAAGCTTGGACCTGCTTTTTCGTCTGGGGTTGGGGCCAGGTGCGCACTGATTCTATTTTGGCTTCTAGGGGCTTGACACTACCTCCCCCTACCTTGTGTCCCAGATACTCCACCTCCCCCCTCCCAACCTGGCATTTCTTTGCCTTTACCGTCAACCCAGCACCCTGAATCCTTTGAAACACCTGGCGGACATGTTGCAAATGCTGCTCCCAGGTGGAACTGAAAATGGCGATGTCGTCCAGATACGCGCAGGCGAACTCCCCCAGCCCATTTAGCATTCCGTTTACCAATCTCTGGAAGGTAGCCAGACCATTGCGGACCCCAAACGGGAGGGTGGTGAATTGGAACAACCCCAGGTGGGTCACAAAAGCAGACTTCAAGGCAGCATCCGAATCGAGCGGAACCTGCCAATACCCCTTTGTCAGATCCAGGGTGGTGATGTACTTGGCCCCCCCAAGCCTCTCCAGCAGCACATCCATGTTGGGAATGGGGTAGGGGTCCGGGACGGTCACCTTGTTTATTTTCCGGTAGTCTACGCAGAACCGGACACCCCCATCCTTTTTGGCTACTAACACGATCGGGGAGGACCAGGGGCTCGAGCTGGGCACAATGACTCCCAAGTCCAGCATGGCTTGGACCTCCTCGGCCACGACTTGGGCATGGGGCCCCACCGCCCGGTAGGGTAGGGATTGTATGGGGGGGCTATCCCCTGTGTCAATGGTGTGTTGTGTGAGTGTGGTGCATCCCGGTCGGTCTGAGAACATGGGCTGAAATTCCTCCAAGACCTGGGTGATCTGCTGCCGCTGCTGTTCGGACAGGGAGGGGGACAGTTTGATCTCCTCCATTCCTCCCCCTTCCCCCCACTCGGCCAACAACCCCCCATCAGGGTCTCCCGGCTCCACACACTCTTGTACTCCCCCCACCTTCGTTCCGCGTTCTACATACAGTTTCAGCATATTTACATGGAAAACCTTCTGCCTCCCCGGCTGCCCCGGGAAAGCCACTTGGTAGTTCACCTCCCCCGACCTTCCAATGACGGTCCCTGGGCCCTCCCACTTCAAGCACAGTTTGTCCGTCTTTTGGGGGCGCAGTACCAACACCTGGTCCCCCACTTCGAAAGTCCGTGGTACAGCCGTCCGGTTGTACCACGCGCTCTGCCGCTGCTGGGCTGTTTCGAGATGCTGCTGCGCCGTCTCCCTCACCTCTCGAAGGACAGTCTGGAGGTGTTGCATGAACGTATGCACCGGCACGGAGGCTTTTGCGGCGACCCCCTCCCATTCCGCCCGCAACAGGGCCAAAGGTCCCCGGAGCTCCCTCCCAAACATCAGTTCGTTGGGGGAGAATCCCAGGCTTTCTTGGGGGGAGTCCCGGTAGGCAAACAACAAGTAGGGGAGGGCTTGATCCCAAGTCCCAGGGTGCTTCGCCGCATATGCCCTGATCATCTTTTCAAGAGTCTGGTTGAAACGCTCCACCAACCCATTGGTCTCGTGGTGGTATGGCACCGAAGTCAGGTGCTCCACCACCCCCAGTTCCCACATTTTTTTAAACAGTTTGGACACGAAGCCCGTGCCGCAGTCCGAAACCACCGTGTGGGGCATTCCTAGGCGGGCGAAAAGAGAGAGGAGAGTCTTAGCCAGGCTGGTGGCGGAAATGGAGGCTAAAGCAAAAGCCTCTGCATAACGGGTGGCAAAGTCAACCACAGTCAATATGAACTTCTTCCCCGTCTTGGTGGGGGGATTCAAGGGTCCCACGATATCCATCCCTATTCTTTCAAAGGGGATGCCCACAATGGGTAGGGGTTGCAGGGGGGCTTTAGGATGGTCCCGGTTATGCCCCACCCGCTGGCAGACATCGCAGGACCGGCAATATTCTTGCACCTCATTTGCCACCATGGGCCAGTAAAACCCCTCTGTCACCCTAACCAGGGTCCGTTTCTGTCCCAAGTGCCCTCCCCACGCCACATCGTGGGCCAGTTGTAGTACAGCCTGGCGGTACCTCGCAGGCACAACTAATTGTCTTTTCTTTGGTTGGGGACCCGGTCCCGTCCTTGGGCAGAATTCTCTGTAGAGGGCTCCTGCCTCCCACAAAAAACGTTCTGACTGGTCCCCTACCCCGGGCCCTTGACTGGCCTGATCCCGACATCCTTGGAGGGATGGGTCGCTCTGCTGCTCTTCTTGAAACGCCTTCTGAGTCCCAAAATCACGGGCCATTGGCGCGAACCCCCCGGGGTCTTCGTCCCTCCCCACAACTGGGGGGAGCGGCGGGGGACGGCTGGCTGCTGCTGCCGGGGCCGCTTTACCGCGACCGGGAGGCGGGCCCGGGGACCTGGGAGGCTGCGGGTCAGGGGCTTGTTTGGCCCGACGCCGGGTCACCACCCCCACCTTGACCTGAGCAGCCCGGAACGCAACGTCGTTCCCAATGATGATTCCCCATTCTTGCTGGCCATGCACTATAACGTCCATCTCCCCTTCCCACCCCCTGTACTTGACCCAGACCCGGGCGAGGGGAACGGCTATGTTGGGAGAGTTATAGGGCTTTATGGCACAGGTGCGCCCCTTTAGCAACTGTCTCTTCTTTACCTTACTTCGAGGTAAAGCAGTGATGTCCGCCCCAGTATCCCTATACCCCACCTGGGAAACATTGTTTACAGAGATGGACTCACAGAATTTGTCCTGGCTCCACCGCAGCTGCTCCGGTGAGGCAATGCGCATCAATGATGCCTGCGAGATGGCCCCCAGCGAATGCTGTCCTCCGCTCCTCAGGGACCGCGCCGCATCTTCACCGTCTCCCTCGAGGGACGAGCTGGACTGCTGATCCTCCTCGTGCTCCTCCGGTTCGCGGGACTCCGGCGCAAGCATCCTCCCCACCTTGCCCGGCGATGTCTTGGCGTGGCGGTTCTTTGCGATCAGTTTGGGGCAGCTCCTCTTGAGGTGCCCCGGTTCTTTACAATAGAAACATCCACTGGTGCCGGGGTTGACTTTGGGCTTGCCTAGGGCTCCCTCCCAAGGTTTGGGGTTGCCCTTCTCCACACTTCCCTTGGTCCCGCCATGACTGAGGTTACCCCCCTTGGGTCCTTTGGGCTGCCGATACAGTCCCATTTGGTCGGCCAACTTGCCCATTTCCCTACAGTTTGGGGGGTCCCGATCCCTCACCGCCGTAGCTAGGTCCTCAGGGATAGTGGCACAGAATTGTTCCTGGATCAGGAGCTCCCGCACCTCCGCCAAGGAGGTCCTCCCGGTGGCCCCGATCCATGCGTCCCACACCTGCCCCAGGTGCGCCATCCAGGAGGCATACGTGTCCCCTGGGGTAGGCCGCCCGTAACGAAATTTACGGCGACAATGCTCAGCGGTGAGGGCAAACCTCTCTCTCACCGCTTCTTTGAACGCTCCATAGTCCAAGGGAGCGGTTTGGGTGTGGATACCCAGAAGATCAGCCAGTTCCCCGCTGACTTGAGTCCTCAGGGCAGACATCCTTAAGTTGTCCGGCACCTTCTGCTCTACGCAGGCAGCCTCGAACAGGGTGAAAAAGATCAGTACATCCTGTCCCGACTGGTAGGTGGGGAATTGCTTCCTGTCCCATTTGGGGGTTGTGGTGCCCCCACCCTGGGATGCAGGGGTTCCCCCTTGTCCGGTGCCCATGGTCAGCCTGGCCAACTCCAGCTGCATCTGTAGCATCTCTTGTTGATGCTGCATCAACTCCTTGGCTTGTTGCCAATTGAGTTGGGGAAAGAGGGCATCCAACCCTCCTCCCCCCATGGCTCCGTCAGTAACCCTTCTGCCGAGGTCTTCTTCCGCCTCTGGGTCCCTTATCTCGCTTCTCCGGCCGCTACTGGTAAGGTTGGGGCTACCCCACTGCTTGGGTCCCTGCCCTCCTAACAACGGTGAGGGGGCTTCCCCCCCTTCCTGCCTTGCCGTCTTTGGCCGCACCACCCACTCCATTGTGGAGGTCTGGGTTGGGGTTTCTGGGCTGCTCGCTAGCTCCACCTGCTCTTGGCTCAGACTATTCATTTTCCTTGCTCTGAGCGCTCCCCAGCAACCTACTAGCCTGCCCGAAGTCCTGTTAGTTCCGACCGTCAAATGTGGTTTCCAATTGTCCCGTCGCCTGCCACCATGTGAAGGATCAGCAACCGGATCCTTTGCGTGAGTTCGGCAACTCTAGGGTTAACCGGCAGAGCAATACAGCTCGTGTCGGCTCGCAGTACAATAGGAAAGACCACAAGCCTTTGTATGCCCAAATAAGGCTCTTTATTTGTTTATACAATGATTAGATCGGAACTACCAGTCTTCTAAGAATACGTTTACAGTCAACACAACCTTAGTTGACTCGCGTCTTACCCAATGAGCGGGCTCCGTGGCTAGCAGGTTACATTCAGGTCACTCTCCTTACATCAAAGACAATACTCTAGTCAGTTTCAGCCCAGCTCCCGATCGGCGCTTCCTAGCGGAGAACGGAGTGTCTGGGTGGCTGTTGCTTAGGCGGATCTGGCCCCGTGGTTCCCAACAACCCGAACCGGGACGGGAGAGGGGTTTTCTATCCCGGATTCCCCGCTCTCCCCCCGCCCCCTAGGTCAGGTGGGGGCTTATGCCTGCCCCTTCGTGTAGATAGGCTTATTCCTGCCCGGGAAGAAGGTGACGTAGGGAAACCTTTGCAGCTCTTCGAGGCTGCCCTGTGTGCTGATGGTCCTTGATGGCCCTTCCTGGACGTTTGTGGATCTCTGCCGAGGTCTTCCTTTGTTGGGGCTGATGACTTGTCTGGCTACTCCCTGGTGACCTCATCCCTCCTCCCCTGGCCCCCTCCTTTGGGGAAAGATGTGTGTGCGTGTGTGTACTGAGTTTTGGGCTTTCTCCACATGTTCGTTATACTCTAGTGCAGTGTTCTCCAACCTTGGGTCCCCAAATGTTTTTGGCCTATAACTCCCAGCATGCCCCAGCCATGCTGGGAGTTATAGGCCAAAAACATCTGGGGACCCAAGGTTGGAGAACACTGCTCTAGTGTTAGCGAAATGTTAAGTGTTGTTATTGCTATGCTGGGTGATGGAGAAGGACAGAGGGAGTATTTAGAAGGTCCAACAGCTGTTCAATTACTTGCAGCGAGTTTTGCGTAATGTCAGGGCTGGCATGCGGGGTCGGTATTGTTGGGCACCTGCTTAGGTCCACATCGCAGCACAGCACCCTGGCCCTGCTCCTCCTCCTCCTCCTCGCTGTTCCTGCCTGTTCATCTCACCTCCCCAACAGTGCAAGCAGTGACGAGCAAGGATAAAGCGCAGCAACCTCCATTTGCCTTGCCCTCTCCTGGGCAGTGGTGTGGACCAAGCCTAGAGGGAGAGGGCACACATATGGGCAGTGGCGACATGGGTAAGGAGAGGGGGGCCCACTCAAGGAGGACCCCCCCAGGGCATCCTGCTCAAGGGCCCCATAAAATCTGGAATCAGTGCTGCATAATCCTCCCTGTGGTTTTCATTGCTACTCAAGTGCACCCCATATATGATTGATAAAGTTGGTCATATAGGTTGCTTCAAGACTAGAGCTGTGCTGTGGAGGCATTGCTCTCTGTAATCAGCTGGAAGCAGAATAGAAATTGTGGTTCCACATGGCACTGTATTCCCCATACGAATCGTGCAAATCTCAGCTCCATAGCAAAGGCAAAAGTGGGACAATTTCCTGACTGTCAGAGCAATAAGACAATGGAATCAACTACCTAGGGAGGTGGTGGGCTCTCCCACTCTGGAGGCATTCAAGGTGCAGCTGGAGAGCCATCTGTCGGGGATGCTTTGACTTGGATTCCTGCATTGAGCAGGGGGTTGGACTCGATGGCCTTGTAGTCCCCTTCCAACTCTACTTTTCTATGATCCTATGAGTCTACTGACCTGGGATTCCAGCTGTCCAGCAAGCTCTTAAGTATTTTTTTTACTCTGAAATAAGTCCCATTTGCATCAATAGCACTTACTTCAAAGTATGAGAAATGGGGGGGGGGATAATTTGGTGGGGGAATCCTATATGGGGGTGCTTAGTGTAAGAAGTGTGATTTTGGACCTCCAACAGTCTTTGAATGTCAGGTTCTGCAGTGGCTTTAAAAAGGGCGGTGGCTGAGCAGTGTTTGGCTTTGGATAAGAGTTAATCAGTATAAGAGGCCTCAGCAAACCATTATGCTATTCCTATTGAAAAACTGAGCAGCTTTGACCCTTCAAAGGGCACCTAATCTTTCCAGTCCTGGCCCCCCCCCCCGTCCCCCCGTCCCCCCCCCCCCATGTGCCTAGCTCTGCCTAAACCTGCCTTCATCGAAATGACAAGGCAAACAATGCAGAATCACCAGGCAGCTGCATTACCAACTGCCTCCTCCTGCCAGCTGCATCAGTAGAGCTTTTACCAGCATATAATGGATAGGCTGGGATTGCTATTGCTTTGCAAGTAAAAAAATAAATAAAAAAAAAACAAAGGAGGGGGAGGGCAACACTGGAAGCACTGGGAGGCAACTGGTTTGCAATGATGTCATTTGGATCCCCCATTAAACATTTAGTAAATGAAGGAAGTCTGTTCCAGAGGAAAAAAACAGTGTTGAAGCAACAATAGTTGTTTGGAAAGAAAGCTAGAATTGATGGCTGTTGTCATCATGAGTCAGCCGGGGGTGTGTGTGTGTCAAAACATCTAACAGGCAAAAACAGGCTGCAAACTTAACAATGAAAAATTGATATATTTCCTGTTTGCAGTTGGTTGGCATGCCATTAATACATAGATTCAGGAGGTAGCTTGTGTGCTTATCACAGATATGAATGAAGCCATCTTGATATCATTGGACAGTTCTCTTTGGAAACGCCACTGAAATCACTGCCCTATACTTGATTTCCTTCTCCCTCCCTTTTGTGCCATATATAACTCCCCTCCCCCTGTTCTGAGTTTAGTTAGTTATATTTATATCCTGCTTTTCAGACCAAAAAAAAAAAAAAGGTCTTCAAAAACAACTTATGCAGAAATCTTTTGTTTGGTATTTAAATTTAGTACTACATTTACAGGTACAGGGCCAAACTACGTACATCAGGGTTGGTGTCAAGGGTAGGCATTGTCGGACACCTGTCAAGGGCCCACACCCCTGCAGGGGCTCACTGTCAAGAGCCCCCTGGAGTGTCTCCTCCTCTTGACCATTGCAACCTACTTATTCCCCTGCCTCTTGTTCTGGGCCAGTGGTGGTGAGAAGGGAGAGCAGCAGAGGTGCCACTGGCCATTTGGCTCCCTGGCTCTCTGCCTGTCAAGCAAGCAAGTGGTAGTAATGATGAGAAAGAGGAAGAGGAAGAGGCGCGCGCAATAGCAGCTGGTGACCATTGTGGTGAGAAGGTGGACTCACTGAGGGAGGGAGGCCATTGAGGGGGTCTTGAGCAAGGGCCCTCCAAAACCTGGAGGGGGCACTGAACTACATTATCGTTGTTGTTGTTGTTGTTGTTGTTGTTGTTGTTATTTATTCCATTTCTATACCACCCAATAGTCGAAGCTCTCTGGGCGGTTTACAACAATTATAAAAATTACATAATAAAATACAATTATACAATAAAAATACAATTTTACAATAAAATACAGTATTAAAAAAAACACAATAAAAACATCAAAAAATTCAGAGAAACATTTTTAAAACACTTTAAAAATTACGTAAATAGCTAAGACAGATGTAGACAATAGACTGGATAAAAAGATGACATAACCACCACCACCATGTGCTATTTGCAGCTGTTAAATGCGCCGAAAAGATAGTAACGTTGGCACCAGGCGGGTGTCGGTGGGGAGGCTGTTCCACAGTTGTGGGGCTACCTGTCGTAAATCCGTCCAGTACAAAGATAAGCCGTCGTCGTTATTGCAGTCCAAGGGTCGAAGCTAAAATATATGTGTCCGAAAAGCAGCAAACAGAAACCAGTTCAGGAGCAGGCAAAAGCGTCGTCAGGGTCTTTCTGAGGTTCAAAGGCACACGTCTGAGTTTGGGGGTCTCAAGGCATCTGGCTGAAGCTGTATAAGCAAACAATTGCTTCCGGCGTCTGATGTGCATTTGGGACCTGCCTTTTGAGCAGGTGCTGATTGGTAAGGCAGCCCAGCTGGTCTCCACAGAAAAGGCCTTCCCGCTTGTTGCCACCTTCCGAGCCTCCCTCGGGGGCGGCAGTCAGAGGAAGGCCCCAGATGCTGAGCATAGTGTCCGGGAAGATTGTGGTTGGGAGAGGCGTTCCGTGTCTGACATTATGCTTTTTTTAAAAAAAAGAAGGCATGCTTAAGTTGGCCTCCTTTGAAGAAAAAACAAGTAGGTGGGGCACACTCTAAATCAGGAGCTAGGGTGGCCAGGTATCCTACTTTACAGAGAACAGTCCTCTATTTGAAGGACTGTCCTGTTCAAGTCTGTTAGAAAAATGAACACGGTGCATATACAGAAACTTCCTGCCTAACTTTCATGTGTAAATAGACCCAGGTACATAACTTGCGTCAGAAGAAAACACAAACCTCATTTTAAAAACAGGTAGTCAGACACACATACCTCTGGCCTCTTGCCTACAAAAGTGTTATCAGTATCAGCTAGCCTGGCCATACGCCCAGAAAAAGTACTTCTTAGGAGTGTCTGTCTGAAAGAAGCAACTCTGAAAGATACTTTTGAGAACAATGCCTTTCTATTTCGTACTTTGCCTGCTAGCTGTAAACAAGATACAGAAGAGCTGCCTTCAGGCAAATAAAGAGAAAGACACAGAATGGACTCTTAAGATCCAGTCTAATAATGACCCAGCCAGACCCAAAACACCTAAGACCCCAGGTGTGAGAGGCATTGCCCATTCACATAAGCCACACAGAAGCTCAGCAACAAGGCACCTGCCTTGCACACAAAGATTCCCAGAAGTCACCTGCCTTCAGAAAAAGGTCCCAGTTTCAAATCTGAAATGCCAAAAGACCAGTGTAACCTAGCATGACAGAGGTCTGAGTTAGAAAGCTGCACAGAAGACCCAATCCCTGCATGTTTAGACAGACAGAAAGGTCCTGCAAGACCCAGCATCCCCTGGCCAGCAAGAGTGACATTAGGGAACAGTCCTCACACAGGCCAAAGATCCCTGAAAGACCACTTTGTTGTCCATAGGTATTTGTTAAGGTAAAAGATCCAGAAGCCTCATGAATTGTTTTGCACCCCGTCAGTTGACCTAGATTCTGCCTGCATACCATGTGCCACTGCACCTGCTTTGTTTATCTACTTTGTTGTTCCAGACAGAGTACCTTGAAGGTCTGTTTTGATTGTATTGTATTCTTTGCTGAATCGTATGTTTAGCTGCCATGTTTTCGCTTTAGTTGTTATCTAGTCCTAAAAGCCTATTCCTGGGTGCCAAATCCCAAAATACAGGCGAGAGAAGAGTCCCTTTGAGTGATAAGATGTTCACCAAGAGTAGCAAGCCCGATATCTTAGGTGACCTAAGAGGTCATGAGAAACCACGTCTTTAGCCAAGGAGATGGCCAGGTGGCCATCTATCTAACTAAAGATTAAAACTTGCCATGTTCAGAGAAACACATCTGATTGGTTGTCGTCATAAAGGGGGAACGGAATCTAACTGGTTGGCACGGTTTAATGCTTGTATCTGATTCGCTAAAAGTAAGATCCACCCATGGCTGTAAAATGTATAAGAAGGCTTGTATGCCCCACTGATCCTTGTCCAGCTTTGATTTGGGCACGCACCCCAGCTGGTCCTTTTTCCGCAGAAATAAAACTTTGAAAAACTCACTACTGGTGTGGGCTGCTTCCCTTTCTCTGAGCAATTGAGTTCTTTAGGGAAAGGACTCAGAGCATTTTTGCAACAAGTCCAGTTTAAAGTTAAAGAACCATAAGAAGGAAGAGGAGGGGCCTTGAAGTTTCCCATCAACAGCGCCTGGAGAGCAGACTGAGCAGGCGCCCAGCAATCCCGGTCACGGTCTTCCCCACTATGGTGAGCCGTGTTTCTATTTACGGTAAATTAGAGTCATTTCTAAATTTGCATCTATACCTATTAATCAGCACAGTGCTTCTCAACCTTTTTTTGCCCCACGCATGCACCCTTTTCACCATATGTCAGAATGTCATTATCCTCCTTTCCAAGATTGTCTGACTCAAAAGTTGCATTCCAAATGCTATGCATATAATATTGAAAATCTTTTATTTTTTTCTATATTGCTACATATACATTTACTAGTGGAATTTTGCCAATTTAACAGCAATGTTGATGGATTTTAAAACTTGAATAAAACTAGTTTTTTACATTCATAACTAATTACTTAGCAGACTAGTAAGTGAGGATGATGGATGTGAATCCATATTGAATATATGAATCATCGTATCCTCTTTTTTTGACACTCATGATGGGCTCCAAAATCTGTGACTAAAAACCAAGAAAAAGTTAAATGTAACTAACTATACATGGAATATTTCCACAGATAACAAGTGAAATATTTATCTTTATTTTTAATTTAATCTGTGCCATACAATAAGGTGTGGTGTCCTGTAGATTATGTAAAAATCTGTAGGATTGTAATTTGTAGAAAGATCAGTATTCCAACAGTTTGAGTCTGTGGTCCCAATTCCCCCTCCCCCCTAAAAATTTCCCCCCTAGGGGGAATCCCCCCCCCCCCGAACCCCTGAATTAGCATACGCAAACTGGTTCTTTCTTTTTTTGGTGAGGCATTTCCCTTTTGGCAGGCATTTCCTCTCTTTTGGTAGCCACCCTATTAGGTGCACATTTCTTCAAAATAAAAGTGGCAGGTTTAATCATGCTAAGACACACAAGGGACAGGGGGTGGCAGGGGCGGCCCACCCATTAGCAAAGTGACCATTAATCAGGCATCAGATGCTGGAGGGCAGGGGGGCTAGTCTCCCCCCCCCTCCATTCCATGCCTTGCTTTGCTCCTGTGATGCACATGGTGCCGCTGCTGCTGCATGTCAGCATTTGTTTGAGTGGGGCAGCAAGTATATGCTAGGTGAAGCAATGTATTTTTTTTTAAATGGTTAGGTCAGTGTTCTCCAACCTTGGGTCCCCAGATGTTTTTGGCCTACAACTCCCAGCATGCTGGCTGGGGCATGCTGGGAGTTGTAGGCCAAACACATCTGGGGACTCAAGGTTGGAGAACACTGGGTTAGGTGATATACTGCATATTGTGGAGAGCCGCTCCTTAGGGTGGGGTTCTCTACACTAGGGCAATCCCACCCCTATCCCCAATGTGGAGAATCACCCCTCACTACTGGGTAATCCCTCCCTTCGCCCCTTTATTTAAAATATGCTTTTTCCTCTAACATAGCTGGTCATTAGGCAAGAGACAAAATAGATCAGAGGTACCAGGAAAGTAAGCAAAGATATATTGTATTTTATTAAAAAGAAATAAAACAAAAAAATTATTATTTACAAATGTTGTTACTACTTTTAAAGAGGGTTTCTATACAGTTACTCTGACCACCATTCAGGTGTTAGAGGGATTTGGTTACCCCTAACCAACCTTAAGCAAATTCCCCTATCAAGCTCCACCCCAGCTAACAATGAGAGATTGAAAGGCAGTTTTCTTTCCGGGTCGGGTTTGACTTCCACCTGGAACCTTCCCAACTGTTCACCAGACTTCTCCTGAAGTCTTCAGTTTGGTCCAGCAGCTGCTCAGTCTTCAGACCACCACCACCCACAGCAGCTGTCACTCAGGCTTCAGTCCTTTCCTCCAACGGCTGCCAGGACTGGAGTCTTGCTTTCCCCTCTTGCAAACCTTCTTCAGCTTCTGCTTTACGTGCTCTCACCTTGGCTTCCTGAGCTTGTAGCTGCTCTTCTTCCGGCTGAGGTCTTCTTCAGGCTTCCCAACCTCTCACGAAGACACCTCTTGATGACTCTTCTTCAGGCAACGCTTCTGACAGACTCCCCCATCAGAACATACACCCATGTTTCTATCTCTCACTTCCCAACATTTATCAACTGGTGGAATTTCCCCAAGTGTGACCTATAAAATCTTACCATCTAATACGACAATGGAACCAATTACCTAGGGAGGTAGTGGGCTCTCCCACACTGGAGGCATTCAAGATGCGGCTGGACAGCCATCTGTCAGGGATGCTTTAACTTGGATTCCTGCACTGAGCAGGGGGTTGGACCCGATGGCCTTATAGGCCCCTTCCAGCTCTACTATTCTATGATTCTATCTATGATTCTATTCTGCACAACACACAAGCTGCTTTTTATTACCCAGTTGGCTGTTGTCCTTTGGGAACTGTGATTTTTTTCTAGTCTGATGTTGCTTATTTGCTTTGGAAACTTGTATTTCCTTGTTAGTCATAGAGCTTTTCTACATGAGGCTGTTAATTGCTGCATCTACTTTCAGTTTTGTCATAGAATTGAGATCTGAGCTCTACACAAAGAACTTTTCCTTTCCTGCTTTTCTATTACATAACCTCTAAGTGGAGCTGTGCTATAGCAGAATAGCTCAAATACGCAAGGAGAAACAGCGCCATTTCCCCTGTTCTAATGTAATACCCCATTTTCCCCATTCTAAAAAGCCACCAGGGAAGTGCTCTGATAGAACAGAAGCAAAACTGGAGGATCACGTCGTCTAAAGAGCCAGTAAGCAACTGTGAGTAAGGAAGAATCTATGAATCTATGAATCATGAGTGCACAATAAATGCCTCATGCAGAAAAGCTCATGATACTAATAAGGGAGGAGTTTGTCTGTTAACTTTGGCTTTGCACTCTCACATACTGTATGCCACAAAGCACCCCTTTTCTTGCCAATTTGCATGCTGTATGTTTTATTAAAGGGCATGGAATAGTTATAGGATGAATATATTTCACATACCACTTGCTCTCCATCTCCCAGTTCCATTATTTAATGCAGACAAGAACAGAAGAAGAGCCCTGAAGGATCGTACCAATCTAGTCCAGAATGCCATTTCCCACAGTGGCCAACCAGATGCCTCTGGGAAACTCCTAAGCAAGACATGAAGGCAACAGCCCTCTCCAATTGCTGCTCCTCAGAATTATATCTCTCCCAGGTATAGCTCATTAGCCTAAGGCAGTGTTCTCCAACCTTGGGTCGCCAGATGTTTTTAGCCTACAACTCCCAGCATGCCCCAGCCAGCATAGGCCAAAAACATCTGAGTTGTAGGCCAAAAACATCTGGGGACCCAAGGTTGGAGAACACTGGCCTAAGGCAATGGTGCAGAACCTCAGGCCCGGGGGCCGAATCTGGCCTGCCTGGGGTCCAAATCTGGCCCTCTGGGACGCCCTGGATGGCCACACCCCATTCCCCCAGTCACACCCTCTCTCCTCCAGTCACACCCTCTCTCCCCCAACTACTGGTTGTTTCTTGGCTTTTGTGCAGTCCCCCTTCCCCCATTCTAAAGGGTTGAAATGGCTCTCCCAAGGCTGAGTCACAGGCAGTAAGAGCTCTAAGCTAAAATGTGTGTGTGTCTGTGTGTGTGTGTTTTTTTTGACCCCACCCCCTTTTGCCCCTGGCCACCGCCTCTTTGCCTTCAGTCCCCACCCCTGAGAGCTTCTCCAAAATGGAATCCAGCCCTTGGGCTGAAGGATGTCTTGCAACCCTGACCTAAGGGGTCTCTCTGTTTGTTAAGTGATGACGAAGTGAATAACCTTCAGGCTGTTGGGTTGCCAACTTTTGGACTGTCCCTGCTCCTGCGACAGCCTGACACACTGAAATTCAGTAGCTGATACTTTCCCAGTCATGGAAATAAGTGACGGGGAAAGGCGTCACCTGCTTAATTTCTGCGCATTGTGGTGCTATTCCAGGCTCAGGAGCAAGGCCACCAAAAAAAAGGAGGCAACCCTACTTGGCAGGGCTGACTCCAATGGGTGGTGAGTGCTGCCCTGAAATATTTCCCACTATCTCATTCATTCCTCCATTTTTCAGTCACAGTACATTGAAGTCCTCTATAGCATGGATTAAATCCTTGTGCTTTGCCACACCCTCATTTCCCAAACCATTTTTTCTGGAGTTGTTGCTGCTACCAGGGAGCACAGGGTGTGTGTGAGGACAGTGGGGATAGCAATGTCTACTCAGAAGTAAGTACCACTGAATTTAATGGGGCTTACTCCTAGGTTTAGCATTGCAGCCTTAGAGTCCTACAAGTTGAAAGAACCAGGCAGGTTTGGTGAAGAGGAGGTGGCATGCAGCTATTTCAATATTTTACTCATAATAAGGTATCAAAATAGTTAGAGTAGTGTTTCCCAGACATCTGACAGCTGGGGACACATTCCCCCCAAAAATTAAAATTGGAAGCACTTTTCACTCTTATACCCCAGAAGGTTTCCTTTTAGAGCAGGGCTCTCCAACCTTGGGTCCCCAGATGTTGCTGGACTACAGCTCCCAGAATCCCTTGCCATTAGCCATGCTGGCTGGATCTGCTGGGAGCTGTAGGCCAGCAACATCTGGGGACCCAAGGTTGGAGAGCCCTGTTTTAGAGTGTGCAAGGGTTCTTGGAAGAGTCCATCTTCTATGTGCTTGCTCGAGTCACCTATCTAAACGTGCCTCCCAACTGGAAGAAGGCATGCTCAGGGCTGTGACTCATGCAAAGACGTGGCAGGCAGTTTTCCCAGAGGACATGGAATTCTGCAGCATCTCTGTGTTGGGATTGACCGAATAATCCATTCACACCCAGTGCAGAGTTGCAGCGGAACTGGCCCTGTCACGAATGGAGGCTGATTCAATGGAAGCAAAGCCAAAGCAGTAAATCATGCAGATGTGCTCTGCGCAGCCAGCCTCCTCTCTGGGCCGGTGCTTTAGAACCGTTAACTGGATTAGTGTTTTGCAGTTTACTAAGGTTCCTTACAAGGGAAGTGAGTCAGCAGGCAGAGTCAATTTGCCTAGTGAATCAGCCCTCGCAGAATTCAATATCTGCCCCCTGTTAAAAATTAATTGCTAACTAGAGGGTTAAACACGAGAACTGAACAAACCCCCAGTGCCAGGTCTCTTGTTACAGCTCTTTAGGAAACCAGAAAAGCAGACGAATTTTGAGAGCTCACAGTAATCTGAACAGTAATCCCAGAGCAGCTGCCTCCAACTTTGTGCCCTCCATGTTTGTTGGACTACAGCTCCCCCCATCCCCAGATAGCATTCTCTCTAGGAATGATGGGAGTTGTAGTCCAACACATCTGGAAAGCACTGGGTTGGGGAAGGCTGTCTCCCCAAGGACAGGGAGTGCTGCTTCTGATCCAAACCGCCGCTGCCCTGTACAGGGAGCAGTGATTTTTTGCATAGTTTCTGCTCTAATCCAGGCACAATAGTGGTGCTTTAGTTGGGTGTTGGGTGCTGAATTCCTGTGTTCACTGAATTGCAAAATCGCATTCAAATAGGAAGCTGGGGACAAAAGGGAGAGGTGGGTGGTGCAGCTGCAGGGATTGCAGGACAGGAGCTGCTTGTGTGGTTGTATGCATTTTTGTTTCTCCAGTACTTTGGCCTGGTTCACACGTAAGGAGAAGTCAGCATAGGCGAATTTCCCTGTGGCCTTCTTGTTGCGGCTGTCACTGCCAGTTTGAATATTCAAGCCGCGGCATATGCTGGCCAGGGCTGATGAGAGTTGTTGTCTAACAATGTCTGGGTGGCCATGCATTCCCCTAGCATTGAAAAAATGATCCTTCAACGCCAACTTCAGTGGACCGGTCATGTTGTTCGAATGCCTGACTGCCGTCTCCCAAAGCAGTTACTTTATTCCCAACTCAAGGATGGAAAGCGGAATATCGGTGGTCAATATAAGAGGTTTAAAGATGTTCTTAAGGCTAATCTAAAAAAATGCAATATAAACATCAAAAACTGGGAAGCTCTGGCCCATGAACGATCTAACTGGAGGTTGGCCTTTCACAAAGGTTCTATGGACTTTGAAGAAGCTCGAGTGCAAGGTGAAAGGGAGAAACGTGCTAAGCGAAAAGCACGTCAAATAAATCCTTTACAGGATCATCTTCCATCTGGTAACCTGTGTCCTCACTGTGGGAAGCTGTGTGGATCTAGAATTGGCCTCCACAGTCACTTACGGACCCATCGCTAGAGTCTACACAATTTTCTTTAGAATTTTCCTCCTTTTAAAATCTCCTTTTTGTAAATTTTCTTCTTTTTTTTTTTATCCTGGAAGACAATCTTACTCGGTCACGAGTGATCGCCTGACTGACTGACATTCCCCACCCTTACAGTAGGCATTGCCAGCCTTCATACAAATTGAATTTTTGCAGGGTGGTGGGAGGTCATGGAATGGGAGTCCATGGTTTGGATTAGTTATATTTAGAGGAGATCTATGGAAATCAATGCAACTATAATCATGACGAACCACAGTGGATCTACTCTAAATAAACCTGGTTCCAAGCCCTCATATTTAATTATTTTCTCGTAATATTGCCATATTTTAATACACTCCTTTCCTGAACTGCTTAAGCATTCTATGGTGTGTGTTCTGATCTTTAGCGGTATATAGATAAACAAAACATACACGCACACACAAAAACCCTCCCCAGATTAATAAAATATTTTTTTAGGTCTTCAAAGACTCCTTGGAATTTGTCAAGGACCCTGAAGAAATAAGAGCTATCGGCAAAGAAGTTTCTGAGATTCACCAACAGCTGTGATTGAAATGGTTCTGTTTCTGTAGTTGTGTGGAATTTTTGTTTCTTTCAAAAAATAATGATATTCAAGCCGCAGCAGAGGCACAGGCACGCTGTAGCTTCTCCTTAGGTGTGAAGCTGGTGAGGGTGGGTTGTTGGGGCGGTTGAAAAGCCACCCAGAACCCATGTTTTAGCGTTGCCGGTGGCTTGTCAACCACCCCAGCAACCCACCCTTGCTGGGTTCGTGAGAAGCTACAGCGCTCCCCTGTTGTGCCCCAAGTATTAAAAATGGTGGCCACTGCTGTGATGAGAAACCCTGTAGGAAAATTCACCCATGGTGACTTCTCGTTATGTGTGAAACAGGTCTTTGTTTAGTAGGGTGGCTGCCACCAAGTGTTTTTACCTCAGGTTTAGTATGAGGTATTTATTTATTGGAATAACATTATAACACACATATTTTTGTGCCAGAGGGCTGCATTCCCCCCCCCTTTATTAACCTCAGCTCTTGATCTGCCTTGTCCAGACCAACCCAAATATCCACTAGGTTGTACCCCCTGAGAGACAACAGACAATCCCCTGACAGACATCAACTCACTAGGGTCCGGCCAATGACGACCAGTCAAAACCTGTTCCTGGCTCCAGCCACTGACCCACCTCAGGCACCTTCAGCCAGGCATTTTTGGAACCATGTGCTAGCAACCATATCATTTGGCCCGGCATGAACAATGGCTGCATGATACCAACCAAATTCAAGTTTTGCTCCAGGGAAACACAAACTCTGTAGCTTGCATAAATTTTCTTTACCTACTTTATTCTACTTCCAAAATTTGAATGCTGGAAGATTTTAAGGAATGATTTGGCAATCAGGGCTGGGTCCAGAGGATAGCAAGATGCTGGACCCCTAAGACTGGCAAACTGGAAATGATGGGGTTGGGGCAGTGGTGGGCCCTTCCTTGAAAGCTAAGAGTTTGGAAACAGTATTAAGGGTGTAATCCTATGCATGTTTAGAGAGAGAAAAGTCCTACACAACTCGCAGCATTCCCCAGCCAGCATGGCTGTCTGGAGAATGATGAGAATTGTGGGACTTTTTCTCTCTCTAAGCATGCATAGGATTGCTCCTTAAATATGTCAAGTAAACCCATGCAAATATGCTCAACTTAACTGGCAAGCCACAGAGTTTCAGTTCTTTGCAGCAAAACTTGAATTTGGTTACATAGTCCACCTTTAATCTCATTTTAATTACACTCTTTTCAAATGTAAGGTTTAATCACTTTCTCGCTGAGGGAAGTCATTTGGGAGTTTTGCCATCGACTTCAGTATCAACAGCCAGGGCTGAGCATGTCTCTCCAACATTAATTTTAATACCACTGAACCAAGTATGCTCAGTTATACTTGCAGCAGAAGTTCCATAAACTTTCCTCTGTTTCAAAGTGTCCTCTCCCTCTAAAGTTCGGTGTTTGTCCCCCAGTTCTTGGTATTTCATAAGGTCTTTACTAGAATTGCAGGAAATTGCTGAGAGTCTTTGTTTGAACAGAGCATGATTGCCAGGGTTCAGTTGTTCACTTGTGTGGAGGAAGGAGTCAGATCCATCTCTCCCAGGTTGCTTCCGGATGAGGCTTTTATTATGCCTCATTCATGGAATTTTAGGAGAGGTCCAGATGAAATCTTCCACTTTGAACTTTCTCGTCTATTCCCACGGTTAAAAGTCAGAATAGCTGTGCAATGTTTTTTTGTTTGGTACTGCTGGGAGCCATCTGTCTGGAAGCACCCTCCGAATCAATCTTTTGGCTGGGTTTTGAGTTTTCTTTCTGCTTTCTCTGTTTTAATCAGAAAGGGTATCTGTCGGTGTGAATCTTTATCAGCCAATAATCCCTACTTTTCTAGGGACTATTTTCTGGTACCTGTCTGTGCTTGCATCAGGGGGTGGGGAACCTGCAGCCCTCCAGATGGTGTTGGACTACAACTCCCATCATCCATGACCGCTGACCATGCTAGTTGGGGCTGATTGGAACTGGGGTCCAACAAGACCTGGAAGGTTCCCTACCTGTGGCTTAAAGGAAGACCATAACGGTAGAGCACATGCTTTGCATGTCCAGGTTCAACCCGTGGCATCACTGATGGAAAGGATCTCAAGAAGCTGGGTATCTTCCTCAGACCTTGGGGAGCTACTGCTAGTCAGAATAGGGTTTAGGCAATGCTGAGCTATACTAGATGGGCTGATGGGCGGCTGACCCAGATTAAGACACCGTCGCATGTGCATTCGCGTCTCTTCCATTCTTCCCCTCCTCCACATCATAACTACCTATCCAGACAGTAAATATTGCTGCATGTGTTTGAGTTGCAAGCAATAAATCCAAGCAGGTCAACTGTAAGATTAAACATAGCTTAATCTCTGCTTAATAAGGTGCTTCCAAGTTTTATAAAATGAATAATATGTTATGGAAAGTTTACTAACACAATTGCTTCAGAAGCCAGTACAAGACAGGCTGTTGCAGAGTTAATTAATACAGTGGACAGAAGGCAGAGAAGAGCAGAGTCCAAGTGTAGGGAGGCACAGACCCTTAATGTGAGAATAAGGTTTAAAAGTAAATATGGGTGTCCCTGTTTTCATCTGAAATATTTACTAACTTGTGCTGGTCCGGGGGAAGAGCGGAGGGCTCCTGGGCGGGGCGGGGCAAGCCCCCACCTCTCAGCTGATTAAAAAAAAATATTTTTTTGTTTTTTAACATACCGTACCGTAAGTGCGTCTTATGGCCCGGTGCATCTTATGGAGCGAAAAATATGGTAATTTTCTTAAACAGAACTTATCAGGCAGATATGATAGAGACACTAAAAAAGGGGAAATAAATTTAGCCCTTGTTTCAGTATAAAAAGGACAACGTAAAAACATATGACCCGTGGATTCAACTTCTCCTGAGCCACATGGGCAGAGTCTCTTAGTGTAAGGTATTTTCAAGTATTTTTATGGAGGAAGAGGGGGGGCTGGCTGGCCCGCCAGACTCCCACCCTTTCCTCTCTGCAAAAGGAAACCCAGCACTTGCCACCATGTGGCCCAGAAGGGGGGGCTGGCTGACCCGCCACTACCCCACCCTTGCCTGCTGGCAAAGGAACCAAGACCCCCAGAGATCTCAAGGTACCAGATTGCCAGCCTCAGCTGTCTGCAACCCTACTTGAATCTCTGTTCAGGGACTCGCCTTTAATTCTGTAACCTGGATTTAGATACTGAACCAACAGAGTACTACAAAACCCATGTGGGGTAAACCATGACAAGGTTTATTTCTGGTAGCATCTTACAACAAGATTAGGCAAATAAGAGAAGCACACAAAATAGAGAGACACTTTAGTACACAGTAAAGCTGCAAAATAACAAAACCTGATTCCTTAAAATCTCTCAAGCACACACCTGTTACCTGAGGGTGTCTTCTTCAAAAGGTTAGATCCAGCACAGCCTTGCCGCCCGATAGAGAATTACCACACCTACCCGAAGGTCCAAGATGGGTAAACTCCTACAAGGCTTGCCTTTCTAGACCCTTCAAACCAGCCAATTTTACCAGAGGCTGCCTGGGGTCGGTTCCTGAGGGGGGCCCCCCCTAAAGGCTCGGGCCCCTCGCTGGCACGCTGCCATGCCGGGCAGGCTACCAAAAGACTGACCAAGAACAAAGGCTTACACGTGGGGAAATAGCTCATCCCCCTCCCCTTTTCTGTAACCTTCTTGCTTCAGCCAATCAATTTGAACTTCACCTGGCCAGGCAGGGGAAAGGGAACTGTGAGTCATGGCTTGAACTATCTGCATATGAATGCCCTGAGCCTGGCTCCTCCAGACTTCTAGACGCCAGGCCCCATTTCATGTTCTATGCACCTTTTGCTTCCTCCCAGCCCCCACCTGGTTTACTCATGAGGAGGCGTGTGTGTGTGTGTGTGTGTGTGTTCCTGCATGCATGCAGGAACCCTAAAAACTCTTTTCTCTACACGCTAACTATGCACACTCCACCCCAGCCGGTTCACACCTGAGGTGTGTGTGTGTACCCCCAAAGGCTCGTTTCTCCACACCCTTTCCTTTGGGAAAAGATGAAAAGAGGGGCTAACCCTCTCCTTTCATCTATACTAACAAAAAACACAGAGAAACGAGCTTGCGCTAGCCTCCTACCACTAGGCACCTCTTCTCTTTCACACACAGATAAAAACAGAACAGAACAAAAAGCATCAAACATCAAACACCTTAACTATAGTCTTAACACAGCTTTAACATCTTAATTCTTAAAATCTTCTTAAAACATCAAAACAGCAAAACACAACCAATAACCATCAATCAGAAGTTTACAGGTTTGCATACCCAAGAAACATCAATTACAATTCAAATGAGAACCCTCAACCCTTTGTTGCCTGTCTGGCACTCTTGTCTAAAAAACAAAACAAAACAAAAACTTTTTTAGGGTTGCTGTTTCTCCCACAGCCTGTAGGGGCAGACTGCTGACTGAAATGTGACTCTTCAATTCGCCCGTTTGCTTTTACAGGCTTGCTTCTGCCACCCTGTACCTAACGACGTGAATACCATCACACACACCCTCCAAAGGCCCATGGGATGGCTTCCCACCACCCAACAACATGAATATACCACTCCCTTTTCCCAAAGGTTTGCATTTGGCACTTTCTACACAATGACTTGAATGGGATGGCTTCCCACCACCCCCCTTTTCCCAAAGGTTTGCATTTTCTAAAACACACAGCTTGACAATCTTCCAGCCTCTTGGGCTTGGCTCTTTTTGCCCACCACCCAAACTTGCACGGGATGACTTTCTCTCAGCATTGAATGCTTAGCTTTGGAGGCTCTACTCAGTTTCCTAAGAAACTGAGAACACACAGTTTGGCAATCTTGCTTTCGGCCACTAGAGGGCTTTCCCGCCTCTAAGTTCTCTGGCCTCTTGAGACCTTTTACATTCAAAATTTTTCATCATCTTCATTTTCAAATTGAAACATGACACAAGACCACACAATAGTTCAGCTGTTTACACTGGGAGCACTTGGCCCTTGGGCCCCTTAGCAACAATCTAGATAACACAATTACATTTGGATCACGGATCATCCCCCCTCCCTTCGAGGAACAACTCATCAGTTTTCATTTGCTTTATCACAATTACCACCAATCTTCTTTTCTTCTCGGGAGACACTTGAAGAAAAAAATCTTTCTGTCTGGGCTTCTGTCAGCTAGGAGGGAGATCCCCTTCTCTCTCCGCTGCCCACACTGGGATCGCCCGCCCAGTAACAAGACAACTTGAATCACCTGTCCCCCCTCCCCCTCCGAGGAACAAGTCAGAGTCCGCTGTTTTCCAAGTGGCAGCAGAAAATGTTTGGGGGGGGGATTCCTTTTTCTTCTGCTGATTCTCTGCCCGCTTCTTGCAGCACAGGACAAAGTCTCTTTTTTCGGGGGGGGTTTTCCTGATGTCCGCCCCCCCTCTGCTTGCTGCTGCCCAGCCTAGCCATTCACCATGCCCCCCCCAAGAGCAAATGGACAGTCTTAAGTTCAAAATCTTGAGTCCTTCTCCCGTGGGAGAGATGTAGGGCAGGACTGTGCCCTCCCCCCCACCAAAGTCTGACTCTTCTGGGGCACACAGCACAACTAAAATTACTCATAAAACGCTGTCCCAAAACTCAACGTTTTGCTCACCATTCTCTTAGGAGAGGTTTTTCTGGTCTTCTCCCTCCTCCTGGAACACACGTGCGCACGCCCACACTATTTTCTTCTTCTCTTCCCGGGCTCTCCCAGCCCCCAAACTTTGGGATCATACAGCCGCCATCTGCTCACCCGCTTTTTGCACTGGATGGGTAGGATCCTTGCTTCTCACTGGCAACCGCTGCTCCCAGCCCCTGGGACACGCACACGCACACTTTTTTCTTGCTTCTAGCCCTCTGCCAAGGGCCCCTCCAGTCCTGGTTCTCTTGGATCACACACTTGCTGCCCTCTGCTCACTTTCTGGGCACACAGGCTGTTCTGGAACTTTTTGGAGTTTTGCTTTCTCTGCTTACTCACTCCAGTCAGTTGAGATTTCTTGCCTTCAACGCTCTCTGCTGGGCTCCTAGGCTCCCCAGACTGGGGTAGCCCCTTCCAGCAATCTGAATGTTTTTCTAAAAAATAACAAACCCTCTACTATGTATTAAAGTCTCAAATTTCTCTCATTTGCCCACGTGCACACACTCTGTGGTTCAGCTTCGAATCCCAGCGCTTGCCACCATATGGAGGAAGAGGGGGGGCTGGCTGGCCCGCCAGACTCCCACCCTTTCCTCTCTGCAAAAGGAAACCCAGCACTTGCCACCATGTGGCCCAGAAGGGGGGGCTGGCTGACCCGCCACTACCCCACCCTTGCCTGCTGGCAAAGGAACCAAGACCCCCAGAGATCTCAAGGTACCAGATTGCCAGCCTCAGCTGTCTGCAACCCTACTTGAATCTCTGTTCAGGGACTCGCCTTTAATTCTGTAACCTGGATTTAGATACTGAACCAACAGAGTACTACAAAACCCATGTGGGGTAAACCATGACAAGGTTTATTTCTGGTAGCATCTTACAACAAGATTAGGCAAATAAGAGAAGCACACAAAATAGAGAGACACTTTAGTACACAGTAAAGCTGCAAAATAACAAAACCTGATTCCTTAAAATCTCTCAAGCACACACCTGTTACCTGAGGGTGTCTTCTT
This sequence comes from Shinisaurus crocodilurus, assembly GCA_021292165.1. NCBI lineage: Eukaryota > Metazoa > Chordata > Lepidosauria > Squamata > Shinisauridae > Shinisaurus > Shinisaurus crocodilurus. The sequence goes on from CM037877.1 coordinate 117,164,585, forward strand.
CAAAAGGTTAGATCCAGCACAGCCTTGCCGCCCGATAGAGAATTACCACACCTACCCGAAGGTCCAAGATGGGTAAACTCCTACAAGGCTTGCCTTTCTAGACCCTTCAAACCAGCCAATTTTACCAGAGGCTGCCTGGGGTCGGTTCCTGAGGGGGGCCCCCCCTAAAGGCTCGGGCCCCTCGCTGGCGCGCTGCCATGCCGGGCAGGCTACCAAAAGACTGACCAAGAACAAAGGCTTACACGTGGGGAAATAGCTCATCCCCCTCCCCTTTTCTGTAACCTTCTTGCTTCAGCCAATCAATTTGAACTTCACCTGGCCAGGCAGGGGAAAGGGAACTGTGAGTCATGGCTTGAACTATCTGCATATGAATGCCCTGAGCCTGGCTCCTCCAGACTTCTAGACGCCAGGCCCCATTTCATGTTCTATGCACCTTTTGCTTCCTCCAAGCCCCCACCTGGTTGACTCATGAGGAGGCGTGTGTGTGTGTGTGTGTGTGTGTGTGTGTGTGTGTGTGTTCCTGCATGCATGCAGGAACCCTAAAAACTCTTTTCTCTACACGCTAACTATGCACACCCCACCCCAGCCGGTTCACACCTGAGGTGTGTGTGTGTACCCCCAAAGGCTCGTTTCTCCACAATTTTCCTTGCAATACGGCAGATAAATGAGGTCGTTCCATAATTTCATGGTGTATTCTCGTTTCTTCCACTGGATAACCTTCTTATAGATTTTTTTCTGAGTCAATATAGCCTGTTGCATTTCAAGTCTTTGCTCACCGTCACTTTCCAAAAGGCACGAGTGTAACTTGATAAGTTCTTTTTTTGCAGCAATACAGTCTTTATCAAACCAAGGTTTGCCATGTCTGTGAGTCTGCGGTACTCTGTCATTTCTGGGCTGAGATAGTATAGTAGACAATTTCTTTGTAAATTCCTCGTAAGATAATAGGGGGTCCTCCTGTTCCTTTCCAAGATCCATAAAAGATAAAGAGTATTTCTGCAAGTTGTCTAAATTTAAGAAGTCATTTATCTTATGATTGAGTTTGCCTGTCCATTTGACTCTTTTGCCTATACATTCCACTTGAGTTGTGTAGTAAGAAGGTTGACATCTTTGCTTTATTGATAGAGAAAGTTGCAAACATAATGGAAAATGATCTCCTTCTAAATATGGAAGTATATGAAACCTGTTAATCATAGGTAGTAAAGAGCTACATACCATCATATAATCAATGGTGCTAGCTCTAGAACCTGCCATAAAGGTAAACTCTCCTGGATAATCCCCATAAAAAGCGCCATTTAAGATATGCGGCACTCTCCTATGAGCTAGGTAATTTGGTCGGCAGAATTCCAGCATAATTTGTCCTTCCGTCCTTAGATGCACGTATAAAGGGCAGCCGGGCCATATCAGACTCCAGATCCTCTGAAAGTGTTTTAAATTTAGTAGCTAAGAAAGAGTCATTTGGACCTAGCCGTGCATTAAAGTCCCCCGCTACCAAGATTCTGGCCTCCGGATGCTCCAAAGAAATATTCATTATATAATTATCAAAAGCCAGTCAATTTTCTTTAATAAGTGCTTTCTTAGTTACAGGTGGAAGGTAAGCATTAATAATGATCAAACTTTCGTCCTCCCAGAGCAACAATAAGGCCATCGCTAAATGCAGGAGAGGGGGTTTGGACCGAACTTCAACCTTTAGAGAAGAAATGAATATACCCAATCCACCTTTTAGTCTACCTGGGCCTTTTCCGGGGATTGCCTGTAACTTATAAAAGTAATACCCATCTAATTCTAACTCATCTGCTGACCATGTCTCTTGTAAAATAATAATATCAGAATTGCTGCGATAAAAAGGAACGTCCGGGCTGGAGGTCAGACATCGATACCAGCCGGCTACATTCCAAGAAATTATTTCCAGGCACTTACTTATTATGTGCACCTTTTGAGTTACAGTAAGTCATTCTGAGGAGTCTTTTTGATTTAGGAGAGGTAGATCAGCCACAAGATTTTGTTCTATATTATTTCTACTGGAGTTTTCCGGGAGTGCACACAAATTGTTTGCGCTTCTTCCACCTCCTGAAGCACAAGGAACATTTTTAAGAGGACTGGAAATATATAATGAGACTAATGGGGGAATATTAGTCATAGATAGCTTTGCGTACATAGAGGTATTTAAAACTTCCGAAGAATTTCTTATTACATTGTTGTCTATCGTCACATCAGCCATTGATGTTCTTTCCACAGGAGAAGTGTTTACCTGATGCATTCTCTCACCCAAGGAGGAATCCAAATCAATTAAGGGCAAGGAATTTTTACCTTTGTCTTTATCATTACTACTGTCATCAGGAATGAAAGTTTCCAAAGCAGATAATGGATTTGATAATTCTGTCATCGTATCCTGCGTTGCTTTTATTAATTTAGAACATTTCTTTAACCTAGTTCGTTGGCTAATAGATGGTCTATTAGCTTGTGAGGGAATATTGAAATTGCCGGATCCTTTCCAAGATTATAATTGTTAAATCGGGCTTTTCCTTTATATGGTAGGAGAGGGCTTTTGTTCCTCTGCCAAAAAACCCTATTTGGTCTGATGTGCAGTGTATTTAGAAAATTCTTCATCTTCAACAAAATAAGTGGGATGGTATCTTGCTTAAATGTTAGCACCAATCTCCAGTTGTTACATGAATGTGGCAATCTTTCCACTTCCTTCAAATCAACAGATGTTGGTTCGATTCGAAGTATTGAACTCAGGGAGTGTATAATCTTATTCCTGTTCGACCAATTGCCTTGATTATAATATGTTGGAGTGATTTCTAATGCAATTTTTTCTTTCTTTAGTATCAATTTTTTCTCTTCAATCTCTATCTGATTAACTGTATCCGTCTGTCTTAAAGCCTCTGCATCCTTGTTTATTTTACAAGAGTTCCTTTGCTTAGAGGTGGAATGACCTTCAGAGATGATTACTTCTGCATTTTCAGTTTCCATAGGGTGTAAGGAGTTTTCCTTTACTGTTTTCCCAAGTAAATCTTGTATGACCATTAATCAGTTTGTTACATTATTGACACTGCCCATCTTCCAGCCATCATGGCTTTACAAAAGGTAATCAGTCAGTACAGTCTTTTGCAAGGGGGATATATGGCTCAGTAGTCTTCAGCATAACAGAGCAGAGGCTAGGCACATGAGAGATTTGCCCTTAGGGTTGTTCATGGAAGGTCTGACTTGTCTGTATGTTCCTGGAAGGCCAAGGAAAGGTCTGACTTGCCTTTCCAGGCCTTTCGGTTAAACTGAAGCCTAGACAAAATTTACTTCTACAGAGCCATGTGCTTATTTCTAGAGTTGCAAGCTGTAATTGGTTTCATTGACAGAGAAATGTGAGTTGATGCTTGAGTCTAGCAATGACAATTTTAAATAAGCTGGGATGAGACACCTTTTAATTTAATGAGGCTATTTTGTTTCTAGTGTGCTATTGTAACAGGGAGAGAAGGAAAGTGTGGAGAAAGCCTGAGCACACACAGTGACATGAACCCTGACACAGTTTCCCCTGTGACACTGACACCACCCCTTTGCATAATCCCCACCCGGGGGACGGGAGACACAGTTCTAGCCAGACTGGCTATACGTGACCACATCTGCGTACCCTCAATAGAGCACATTTACATTGATCCGCATCAAAGAGCATAAACATTCTAAAGGTGGGGGTCAGTCTCAAAGAGCTGCAGATTACCCCTAAAGTATCCAGGAGGTGCCAAGAAACATGAGGCGCCACCTCCCCATAGGGCAGAACCAGCCCACCTGGTCCTCAAGGGCGGGGAGGGGGCGGGAGAGGGTAGAAAAAGACAAGCACAGCAGAAAAAAGGTTGTTGGGAACACGGTGCAGGCTGGCACACGTCAGGTCCCTGGCTCCGGTCAGGTTCAAGCAGCTTCCAACCCCGGGCAGGCGCGCCCAGAGTTCAACAATACAGATCGCTACACTGTCCACAAGCCAGATTCTCTGATGTAAAGTTAATTCTCTTTCTGTAATACGCTTCGCCTCTAGATTGAAGCTTTCCGCTTTGGTCAGGTTATGACCTGCTATGTTTATAGTGTGAAATTCCTAGTAGTCTATTAGTTCCACTCCATTAGCCGTATAGTAAAGTCTATTCTTTGACCTAAGCATGGTTCCATGTCATTCATTAGGTAGCGGTTGTGTTCTAAACACACAGGAGCCGCATAAAGGGCATTTTCTCAGTGCCGGTTAACCCGTTAAGTGCCGAACTCGCGCCAAGGACCAGGTGTTTGGTCATCCACAGAAAGTATTAAAGATGGCCTTTCCTTCTAACGAATATCAGCTTTTCTTTATTGTTACATTTTCTTTATTAAGCTTCCTACTTTTAACATGAATCACTATAGAAATAAGTTTCAACAAAATAACTTACAATGTATTTGATATTTATCTTTCTAAAAAGATACATAACTGAAGTTTTACTATTTTTATTTATTATGCAAATTTATTCAAATACAATCAGTCTCTTAAAAGGTAAGCAATTAATCAAGAAACAAATTCTTTAATTGGCTGACAGCACTACTTATTCCATAAGCAATTTGGCATATCTTATCTGGCAGATACAGCAACACTGAAGACTGTTTCACTCCTGTACCCAAACTGGGAACCTACAAGTGTCCACAGCTTTTCAGTGAAGATACATCCCGTACACAATCAGTAAAAGTTGTGACTATGTGATTGCCATTGGTTGCTGCGTGTGGAGCTGCCCTCAGAGACTGTTCTGAAGCTGCGTTTGGTGCAGAATGCTGCCACTCACCTCTTGATGGGTGTACAGAGGAAGGGTCCTGTTGTGGCAGTTGCACTGGTTGGCAGTTAACTTTTAAGCCCAAGTCCATGTGCAGATGTTGACATTTATTTATTTATTTATTTATTTATTATCAGCAATTTAACCCTGCTCTTCAGCTGGAAAAGGCTTCCAGAGCGGCTTACAAAGACCGATAATAAGGCAGTCCCTGCCCACAGACTAAAATACATTGTGTCTAAAAGACACAATGCAAAAGGAAATGGGATTGGGAAGGAGGGGAAAAGCAAACTCAGATATTAGTTCCAAGTTACAAAGTTTTTATAAATTTTTTTTTTCCTGGCAGGGAGGAGGGAAGCAAAGTCATTGCAGCTCAGGGTGGATTGGTTAAAACCAGACTTAAGACCCTTAAAGCCTCAGACCTGTGTGATTAGCCAATTGAATGAAGCCTCCATGTTCAGTGTCTGTATTCAGGGAAAAACAGGGGAGAGCTATTGGCTCCATGTTGTGTTTGTGAGCTTCCCAAAAGCATCGGGCTGGCCACAGGCAGAAACCGAATGCTGGGTTAGATAGACCATTGGTCTAATATCTAGCAAGCCCATTCTTATATGCAGGAGGTCTAAACTCCAAGATACCATTCAATGTAATGGAAAACTTTGAAGAGGAAAACTTGTTCACACATTATCCAGCTTTGCTTGCTAATGCCAGTAATATATATGCGAAGTAACAAATACCCAGGCTCCAGGCTATATAGAAATCCTCTCCCACTTGCTTTCATCCTCAGAATCTTAACTACTTACCGTACTATATTTGAAATCAAGGTGGAAACAATTTGACCCTCAGGCCAGACCAGCTGGAGAGTGTGGGAGGCTTTTGGTCTCCCTTTTAGCAATGTAGCAGAGTGGACATGCCTATGCCCATTTTCGAAATGTATTCCCTGCTCAAGCAGCATTTCTGGAACAGGATATCCTGATCCCCCCCTACCCTGGGCTTGTGTTTTTCCATAATCTGAAAAATATGGGCTAACAATGCTCGGGAACAGAAGATTCTCTTCCCTCAGTGTTGGGAGCTGAACTGAAGATGTTTGCTGTACAATTCTGTGAAGAAAAGAGCCTCTGGGGTTTCCTACACACACACACAGGCACTCTAGTGTTTGTACCAAAGTGTCTCTCTACCTTGTCTCCTTCCCTCATTTCCCACCTTTTGTTGTAATCTGTTTACCTGAATAAACCTTCTTGGTTTTACCCCACACGGCGTGTGTGATTGCTCTATGGTTCAGCGCTAAATCCAGGGTATAGACAAGGGCAAGTCCCTGAGAGATTCGTCAGGACTGCAGAGCTAAGGCAGGCAGTCTGGCACCTTGGGATCTCTGGGTCTTTGGTAAAAAGGGTGGGTTGGCAGAGCCAGCCAGTCCCCTCTTCCTTCACAAATTCTATTATCAACTAAGGTTTGCACATATTAAAAATGCACCCCTGTAATTCATCCTCTTTCTCCACCAACATTCTCCCATGTTGCTTTGTGACTTGTGGGCGGGGCACAGCTGGACTGCATGAATGTTGCATTTCGGCACAAGGGCAGAAAAAGCTGCCAAATGTGGTGTTGCTTGAAGAATTCCACTTTCAAAGAAGCTTAGCTTTAAAAAATGGGCTTTAGCACTGGGGGTTGCAAAGAAAGTAGGCCATGTGTGGTGAAATCCTTAGAAGCCAGAGGCTGAATAAGGTTTCCAGGAGTCAGGGATAGGTCTTCAAATACCCTACAAGACTACCTGCTCCTCCCCATGACTAAATTATACAGAATAAATGATACAAAAGACAAAGATGGCAGAACGAATGATAAAGAGTTGAGTGAAGTTGTATAACTTATACTGATAGCTGAATTTGGATTTCTTTGCCGTGGAAGTTTGATTCACCACCCCTGCAAGATATCCTACACAAATGTAGTCTTTCAGTTGACTCACACACAATTAGCTTTGCCTACCGCAAACATAAAAACAAGATGCTGGTGGTAACTACTTCCACAGTGGCCGCTTCTTGAAAACTGATTCGAGAACATTAAGGATCTTAGTAGAGCCAATGACTTGTATTCTGCACCACAGCTATATAATCTTTGGGGCTTGCTGAATGTTCTTAATTATATACAGGGCCGGCGCTACCGCTAGGCAAACTAGGCGGTTGCCTAGGGCGCATGGCTGCCCCCTGCCGCCCCCCCCACTGCTGCCCCCCCGCCCCCCTCGCTGCTGCTGCCACCCCCTGACCCCCCCGCCACCTACCTTCTCCGCGCCGCTTCCGGAGCCCTGCCCGTGCTGTTTTGGCAGGAGGAACCAGGGCAACAGGGCTTAAACAGCCCTGTTGCCCTGGTTTCCCCGGCCAAAAACAGAGCGCGGGGGTTCTGTCGCGTCACTTCCTCCTCCTCGGAGGCGGTGGCCAGGGCGGGGGAAGGTAGGTGGCGGGGGGTGGCAGCGGCGGCGGGGGGGATGGCGCGGCGGCGGCGGGGGGCAGGAGCCCCCTCCCATCAGCCTCCAGTCTCCGTGGCAGTTCCCCTCCCACTTCCCTTCAGTTTTGCAGTCATTTTATTCATGTTGTGTTTGCCAATTAGCACTCCCCGAGAGGGGCTAATGGTGCCATTTCTGCTTGATGCATGTACATTGGAACTTTTATAACTTGGTATGTTTCCACACTAGCTGCTTTATAGGGACAAGGCTCTGAGGACATTACAGCGCTCTCTCGCCAGTGGCCTTTATCACTCCATCATTTGCGGGGGGGTGGTGTTTGCAGAGCAGGGCTGCTTTGCTCCGGAGCTCCCCCACGACACGAGAGGGGGGTGCTAAATATAATATCGCCTAGGGCGCCAAACTGCCCTGCGCCAGTCCTGATTATACAGTAATACCTTGGATTGCAAGTAACTTGGTTTGAGAGCGTTTTGCAAGACAAGCAAATTTTTAAATATTTATTTAATTTTTTTTTACTTGATATACAAGCGACGTCTTGCAATACAAGTACTGTAGTACGGCTTAAATTAAAAATCTCTGTACAAATTTTTTGGGGGGGATTTCGTTTTGATATAAGAGTGTTTTGGGTTACAAGCACGTTTCCGGAACGAATTATGCTCTCAATCCAAGGCATGACTGTATATAGAAATGCAGAGATGTCAAGAGGTCTGTCATAAATCCATCCAGTTTCGAGATAAACCGTAGTAGTTAGTGTCAAAGCCTTTTGAGCAGGCGCTGACTGGTAAGGCTGCCCAGCTGGGTCAGGCTGCACCTAGCCTGGCCCCACCCCAAACACACTCTGGCACGGCTGGTCTCTGTCTGACCTACTGGAGGCACAACAAGGTCTAGTTAATTAATGTTAGGAAGCTGGAGCTGACCTGTCACAGCTGGGTGATCAAAAATTACAACCATACTGGAAGTACAGTTGAAGCATTCTCACAGCAACTAAAGTGATAGCCTTCACCCTTTTCAGACCCTAACCTGCAACATGGCACACCCTTAAATATTTTTGCTACATGTCTCTTCTGATGGAAATTGTAATGTTGCCTGCTTAAATCAACAAGGTAATATGACCACTAGTTAGAGTGGGAGGAAAAGGTTAATGGAACAATCCCAAGGGTGCATGTTTTCTGACCCCTCCTCCCTTTCTATTGTATTCTGTTTATTACAGTCAATGACCAGTATAAATTACAAAAGATAAAACAAGATACACGATGTTCATAAATACAATACAGTGTTAAGAACATGCCAAAATCACCTGTTGAGCTCATATGTGGTGGAGTTGTAAAAATGTAATGGATTTTTGGAAAATGATTTTTGAGGAAATATCAGAAATTGTTGGAGCTGATTTAGAGGTATGCCCTAAACTAGCTTTGTTATCAATAACGGAAAAGGTGATCGGTTCTCAAAATGTTAAAGAATTAATTATAAATTTGTTAACGGCAGGTAGACTAATGATAGCAAGGAAATGGAAAATCCAGCAAGTTTTCACTGTTACTGATTGGTATAAAGAAGTATGGGATATGGCTTTGAATGATAAGTTGACTTGTAATATTAAATGCAAAAGGGGTCAATTAAAGAAAAATAATTTCAAGGATATTTGGGGTTTATTTTTGGAATATGTGTTTAAAAAGGGGAAAGGGAGTTTACCCTGTCAAGATATGTTGTATTTTTGGAATAATGAACAATTATAGAGTTATTGGATTATTTGGTCCCATGGTGATGGGAGCACAATATTAGTTATATGTGTGTGTTATTTTCTTTGTATTGTTTAAAAATTTAAAAAAATAAAATAAAATAAAAAAAATAATAAAAAAAACAAAATCACCTGTTGACGGGTTTTAATAGCGGCAGTACAAAATTTAGCTACTTGAAAAGTAATTGTGGGAAATTGATCCGAAAGGAGTAATGACGTATAAAAGGTATCTGAGCGTCCAGGGATATTTCGGAGCACAGGATCAAGAAAGGTTCTCCGCAAATCTCGATAAAAGGAGCAATAAAGGAGAACATGAGTCACAGATTCAATCTCACCAGAGTCACAAGGGCATTTACGGTTGTGATAGGGAATTTTCTGGTATCTGCCCTCCAAAACCTTTGACGGAAGGATATTGAAACGTGCCAAAGTAAAAGCCCTACGATGTTTTGGAACAGAAAGCGCAAAAAGATAGTTAGATGGTATAGAAATTTGGGGCGCTCTATTGATGAAAATTTGGCAGGACACGGTACTAAGATCAAGCTGACGGTCTATATCCAAGATACACTGCTTGAAAATTGCCCTGGCCTTCTCTGGGCCCATAGAAATAAGATGCTGCAATGAGAGGCCACATTGCTGGATCTTTCGGGAAATTGCTTGCTTCCAGGTAGACTGAAATCCATCCCAGATGGTGAATTGAGCTAAACCGGACGGGAAGAAAATTAGCCTCAGCCAGAAGTTGAAAACCATAATCCAGGCCCTAGCTTCGATCTTTTGCAGGCCTGTCTCAAGTCGTACCGTTGCATTTGACACACATGAAGGGACTTGCAAAATTGCTCTTAAAAATTTGGATTGGACGGCTTCCAGACGTGCAAAACTGGAATATGGACCAAGTTGTGCTCCATATAGGAGCTGGGTTGGCCCCTCCTCCCAACTTCCGGCCTCTCTGTGGCCCTCTCTCTACCTCTCCAACACGATGGACACACCCATATGAATAAACAGACTGTAAGTAAAAAAAAGTAATAAATGTCTTTGTTTTTAACCCTTGTATGGACAATCCATTCCTTTAAAGAGCCTTTTAGCAGGGTTTAGCAACCCATGTGGTGATAACCAGTTTCAATAACCAGGCTGCGCAACAGGGGAAAAACTCTGCTTTGTCCTAACCAGTATAGGACCGACTCCTTCCCATATCCTCCAACATCTTCTTCTCTTGCTCTCCTGCTCTTTCTCCTACGGTTTTTTTTTTTTTTTTTAAAACCCCAAAACAACATGATGGAGATGCCACCAATATGACCCTCTTGTGGGTCCCAATCCAGCAGCTAAAGATCAGGGCACTGAAGATTCTCATAGACATTGAGGAAAGCTGATAGCCCCTCTCCACCGCCACCCCAGTCTACAGAAAAGAGTCTGAAAAGCCCTACTTCTGACAGCTGTCAGAAGTTCTTGCAAAGGGGGGGAAAGGTGCCTACTCCCTTTCATGAGCAAAGACCCCCTTCTGCCCCTTGCTCCTGTCCTGTTTGTCATTAAAAGTTGTTATGTCACACTTTTTGTAAAAGTTGCTTCATGCAAGCCCTCCATGGGCAGGGCAAGTGACAATAGAATGCTGTGAGATCCTCAGCTTTGAGTGTGTCCCCCCCCCCCCCATAGGTCCCAGTGCCTCCCACGTTTCCACCAATTCCGGAGACAATAGGTGCTTGGGAAGGTGGGAAAATGCACCTCACCCACTTTTGGCAGAGGAAGTGCAATAATTAGAGATGAAAGACTGCAGATACAAAGCCAATAGCCAACAACAGAAAGAGGCTAGAATTCAGAAGATTTTATTACAGGAGGTTTGCAAATAGTCACCTCCCAGCAATCAGGCAGAGAAGAGTTTGTTCTTTTTCCGCTTGTATCTGCCACAAGTGTGTGTGTGTGTGTGTGTGTGTGTGTGTGTGTGTGTGCAGCTGTTAAAAGTCTTAGGGGGCTAGTAAACTTTAGGGACTTATTAGTGAGGTTGTATTAGAAGTACAGAGCACCATATATACACTGATTCACATGAATGGCGCTTCCTTGTGAGCACTATCTGATTGCCAACACTGTGGCCATGAGCAAGGCACACCTGTGGAAACCACTGGGCATGTTCACACTTCACGACAACCCACCCTAGCAATAAGCCAGGGTGGGTTGGTCTGTGAACAATCCATGATGCGCCCAACAGACGATAGGGCTCACTGTGAGTTGTTCACCCCCACCCTCCCCCTCAGTCCTCCTGCGGGACCCCACTGTAGGACCGATTGTCTCCCCCTCCCTGTTGTGATCACAAGCGTTTTTGGTTCACCACAGCTTTTTTGTTCCTTTAACCTCACCCCCCACATTGCAAACTTGTTTGACAGCTGCTTTTTGCAATCACCATTTTGACAGCCACTGACAGTCCCTTCAAAGTGCCCAAATGACACATTGGAGGAGTTGTCAGTGACTGGGAAACAATTTTTCTTAATTTTTTCCTTATATATATATATATATATATATATAGTAATACCTTGGATTGCAAGTAACTTGCTTTGAGAGCGTTTTGCAAGACAAGCAAATTTTTAAATATTTAATTTTTTTTTACTTGATATACAAGCGACGTCTTGCAATACAAGTACTGTAGTACGGCTTAAATTAAAAATCTCTGTACAAATTTTTTTGGGGGGATTTCGTTTTGATATAAGAGTGTTTTGGATTACAAGCACATTTCTGGAATGAATTATGCTCTCAATCCAAGGCATGATATACACACACACACACACACACACACACACTTGTGCAACTGTGGAGGTGCACAGTTCCACAAGTGTGGCAACTGGAAGCCTCGGCTGGGTCAATGTCCTGGGGGGTACTTGCAGTCATACTACAGCAGGTACCAACCTTGGACATTAACCGAAAGAGGCTTTTTCTTCCCTTTGGTTTCCCTTGACAGCTATCAAAAGATGAGCTGTCAAGGGAAAGAAAGGCACAAGTGATCTTTGCTTGCAAAAAGGTGGTGGGATTTACACCCCCTTCATGGAAAGATCCTCTCTTTTTTCTTGTTTGCACTGGACTGTCCTAAGGGTGAGCTCACTTCTGTTGTTCCCAAGACTCTAGGTGCTCAGGAGCATGGAAAAGTGTGAGCCACCCCCTTTTAAAAGGAGTGGTCAGTTTTGACAGCTAGCTCCTTTTAAAAGGGTTTTGTTTTTGGCAGGGCTCCCCATGAATTCTTCACAGGGGCATATACAGGCATGAATGCATATGTCCTGATCAAGAAACCATGGGGAGCCCTGTCAAAAAACCTCTTTTAAAAGGAACCAGAGTTTTGACAGCTAGCTGTCAAAACGCCAGTTCCTTTTAAAGGGGGGTGGCTCACACTTTTCCATGTTCCCCAGGACCTAGCATCTCGAGAACAACTGGAAAAGTTCTCAGCATTATTTATTTATTTATTATTTTTATACCCCACCTTTTTTCCTGAAAGGAACCCAAGGCGGCTTACATAATCCTCCTCCTCCTCTCCATGTTATGTTGCAGAGGATGCCAGGAAACTGGCACCTATGTTCATATGTGGTGGAGTTGTAAACATGTACAGAAATTTTGGCAAATTGTATTCAAAGAGATAAAGGAAATAACTGGGGTAAATTTAGAGGTATGTCCTAGCATAGCATTACTATCAATTTACGATAAGGTTTATGGTACTCAAGATACTAAAGATTTAATTACAAACTTATTGACAGCAGCAAGGTTAATGATACCTAGAAAATGGAAAATGCAATGTGATTATCAAATAGAGGAATGGTATAAAGAGGTATGGGATATTGCTATTAATGATAAGTTAATGTGTAGTATTAAAGCTAAAAGGGGATTATCGAAACGAAATGATTTTAAAGATATCTGGAGAGCATTTGTAGATTTTGTTTTATTATGTGGGAAAGGGTGTACACCTTCACAAGTCATTACAATTTTGGAAGGTCGAATAGTTACATAGTTATTTGGTCCCAGTGTGTGGGGTGTGTGTGTGTGCACTTATTATTTTTTGTTGTTTTTTGTTATGTGTTTGTTATATAATTTGTAGGTTTATGTCTTTGTAGTTTATATGTTAAAATTTAAATAAAAATTATATATATAAAAAAGAACAACTGGAAAAGTGAGCTCACCCTTAGGAAAGTCTAGTGCAAGAAAAAAGATCTTGCTGTGAAGGGGGTGTAAACCCCACTGCCCCCTTTCGTAAGCAAAGATCGCTTACGCCTTTGCTTTTCCTTGACAGCTCGTCTTTTGACAGCTGTCAAGAGAAACCAAAGGGAAGAAAAAGCTGCTTTGGAACTTAGCTCATGGAAGGGGGAGGGTGCAACATCTATTACGAATAACCTTACTATAAGTCACAAGCAATGCTTACACCATCTTTCCCCAACCTGGTGCCCTCCAGATGTGTTGGACTGCAACTCCCTTAATTCTGAGACAGCATGGCCATTGCTGCGAATTATGGGTGTTGCAGTCCAACACATTTGGAGGACACCAGAATGGAGAAGGCAGGCTTACACTATATAATTTTCAATTTTAATCTCAATAAATTAAAGAGTGGGCTTTTGAGCCTTGTCTCCCCATCCTATAATAAATCCAAAAGAAGGCAAGGAGCTGCAGCACGGGCTTCTTCCCTCATGACCTTGGGTTTCTGAAATTACCAATGGTGCAGGAAAGAGCCTTGCCACAGTGGCTCTCATGTCACTAAAAGGTAATTTCAGAAGGAGCCCTAATTTCAGCTGGAACTGCCAATCTGGGAATGGGAAACATCCATTTCCTAACTGACATAAACTTCTGAGTAACAATGGCTGAATAAACATCCCCCCTTGCCCCAGTGCAAGAGAACAGGGTTTCATGTACGCCAAAGTTTCACAGTTTAAACTGAAATGTGAACCAATCCTTTCTGAAGAAACCATGAAGGGGAAGCACCAGGAGATTAAAATATACGAGCAGAAACATTTTGTTTTCTTAAATAACCAAACTTTATTATTTAAGTCTTTAATGCTGTAACTTGTAAAGACAAAAACAGCCCACAGCAACGATAAAGTAACTTATCAAATGCTGTTTTATAGAGGAGACTCCTCCCCCACCCCTACCCCTGAACATACTTTAAGGCACTTTTGTCAAAAACCTTTGAAGAGGAGAGCTAAAACATATTCTCAGATAATCAAAAACAGTTTCTATGGCAATTTCCCCCTGATCTTCACATGCGCGCATGCGCACGCACGCACGCACGCACACACACACACACACACACACACACACACAGATACAGCAAAGCTATTTAAGATGTACAACGTAAAAGTTGCTTGCATAGAATGTCTGTAGGATATAAGGAATATTGTACTGTTCAGAGCTCAGCTTACACTAGGCTCAGAATGAATAAGGTCCTATAACTGGAGATGAGACAGCACTAGGCCCGATATGCCTCCCGAAGTCCAATGAGCCTAGAGACAGATGGTAGTTTTTTTCAAGGAGTCAAAAAAGGCAGTTTGGAAGAGAGATCATTGTTATGTACGCTCATCGCACAGTTGGCTTTGGGAATGGGTTTATATTGCATCCCAAACCCAACAAAACCTACTTGACCCGTGCTGATAGTGGGGCCAAAACAATGTGCACATACACCATGGGAAGTGAAGCCTCTTTCAAACAACTTTAAACTTATTGTCTGTCTCCAGCTTTAATGCCTTTAAATGTCCTAAGACTTCAACCTGTATTTTGCTCTGCAACCTACATACTTGCCTTTTGAGTAAGAACAAACTTAAATTTCTAGGAAGACTAATTTGGTATCTGGATGTGGGAGCCCCAGAAGCTCTGTCAGAACTATGAAGACCGATCATTTCAACAACAGATTAACAGTGCGGGTAACAGATGCATTAAAATACTACGGCAAATAGGGAGCCACTGGGCTGCATATGAACAAGCAGCGCACCATACTGAAGCACAGAGCAGCAGCAGTGTGGCCCCCAGGGGTGGGAAATTGGCCCTCAGACCACCCAAAGTTGCCCACTCCTGCTGTAGTGTATTTAACTAGGCTCCTAGTTCTCAGCTAACAGTTAATTCAGCCTTCCCCAAGCTGGTGCCCTCCAGATGTATAGGACTGTAAGTCCCAGTACCCCAGAGAGCATGGCCAATGATGAAAGTTTGAGTCCAACACATCTGGAGGGTGCCAGCTTAGAGAAGCCAATTTTAATTAGCCTTAACAAAACAAATCTCCCCACTGACCTCTCAAGGAAGGCACGTTCCAGAGTTATTGCCGGGGTCTCCAAACAGATATGGTTACATTTTGAAAGGAACAAATGAGCCCCCAATTACAGATACTGGTTTCCACACCCAGTAGTGAAAGGCTAAGCATTTGGCTCAGTACATTTAAATAAATAAAAGTAGTAAATCCAGTACATATGGAAGAAACTCTCTTGCACGCACGCACGCACGCACACACACACACACACACACACACCAAAGAATTACCAGCTAAATAAAATGTGACACAAACCTCTGTATGCCGTTCCTTCTTCATTCTGTCAAATTAGAATAAGTCATTCTGTCAAATTAGAATAAGTCATGAGTCAGAGCTTCTTCCATTTGGGAAACCCAGGGCCTGCTTGAACAGTTTTATCCCCAGAACAGGTTGCAGCCTCCCTCAACTCCTCTCATTGTGAAGAGAGATTAGTGATTACTCAGGAGATCCCACCAGAGAAGTTCTTTTCTTCTCAATGTATCAGGGGGATACCAGGTTCAAATAAAGGTGCAATCGCCCAGTTTGGACATTTACTTCTCTACCTGTGGTAAAGGGAATGAGAGAGCAACAGAGACAAGGAAGGAAGGAGTGAGCCCAGAACCTGTGCTAGTCTCTTGGATACACGAGAGTCCTCATATGTGAGAAGTGCCTCTATGCAAGGCCTTTTGTAGTGCTGACTGAAAAAATACAAACATATTCAGGGTTGTTAACTACAGCACAACTTTGGTGCCAGCTCCTAGCTTTTTGGGAAGGCACCATGGTAACAATTCAAAGCATGGCTAGCAAGGAAGAGGGTGAACAGAAATGTGTGCAGGATTGGAGAGGGCAGGTTCTTTTTTCTCTACCACTGTTATTGCCCCAGTTAAGGGCAAACTGACTGTACCAAACAGAATTTGACATGCATGTTTTCTCCCCTTCCCACAGCAGCAGACTTCCCTCTCAGTTTGCCTAGTTGAATTGTGGGTGGCTTCCTCTTGGCAGTGGTGTTGGGCGAGTGGAAGTGTCTAAAGCAGGGCTCTCCAACCTTGGGTCCCCAGACGTTGCTGGCCTACAGCTCCCAGCATACCCAGCCAGCATGGCTAATGGCAAGGGATTCTGGGAGCTGTAGTCCAGCAACATCTGAGGACCCAAGGTTGGAGAGCCCTGGTCTAAGGGATTATGAAGGGGGCTCCAAAAGAGCAGAAAAAGGCAATAAACCCACACCCTTTTAAAACTAGGGTAGGTGGTGGGTACTCCTGTGGTCAGTACTGCCTGAAGTGAGAAGGGGAGATTGTTGAGGAACGTGGAAGCTGTGCTCCTGTTTCTTGAGATGAAAGTATCATCATGAGAGAAATAGGGTGTGCAGGAGAAGGCTAAAGTTGAAGTCTCCACTCTTCCACATGAGTTCTTTTTTTTTTTTTTTTTTTTTTTTTTTTTTAAATTTGTTTATTTGAATTTTAACATATACAAAACAACCGAACAACCAACAAAACATCTAATCCATTACAGAAATTGTATTAGATCAGCACAAAGTAAATCCCCCCCCCCCCGAACCAACATTCAAAGGAACAAATCTGGCTGGGCACCTTTTCCGGAGTCTTTTTCGGCCATAAAGTAGTCAGTTTTGTGATAGGTGGATATTTGTAAGTTTATTGCATCCAAATGTACTGGAAGGCTTGAGGTATTTTTGTTGTAGATGTTCTGTATGAAAATTGGATAAAAGGCCACCATTCTGCTTCAAAAGAGTTTGTTTTCTTTTCCCCCCCTGCAATTCTCAATTTTTGAGTTAATTTTTCAATTAATGCAATTTCCCATACCACATTATACCAGTGATTGATGGTTAGCCCTTTGGCATCTTTCCATCCTCTTGCTATTAGTAATTTAGCAGCTTGTAATAGAAATCTTATTAGGTTCTTGTATAATAAATTTTTATTATCTCTTTGAAAAATGTTTAATATTGCTAATTCTGGAGTTTTATTTATCTCTGTCCCTACAATTTTAGATATTTCTTTGAAAACTATTGTCCAGAAGCGGGATACTTGCTTACAGGACCACCACATATGTTTGTGTGATCCGATTTCTCCACAGGCTCTCCAGCATAGGGGAGAGTAGTTTTTATTAATATGAGATATTTTGTGAGGAGTCCAGTGCCATTTCTGTATTATTTTCAGTGAGAGTTCTTTGAATTTTGTTGAAATCGCTTTAAACGGGAATTCATCCCATATATTTTCCCATTCTTCATCTTCTATTTGCATTCCCCATTCTCTTTCCCATTTTCTTTAAGAGGAAGGCTATTTCCCATGTCTGTTTTTATCAGAAGTGCATATAAATCTGACATTAATCCTTTTTCCTGATCTGTAAAAGTTAATAATATCTTTTCAAATTGTGTCAGATCTCTGGTGCCTTGTTTTTTCACATTCTCTAGTCTAATGAATGAGCTTATTTGGTACCATTGTAACCAAGTAATTGCTGTATTTCGTAATGTGTTTCTCCATGTGTCTCTTGGTAGTGGTTGTGAGTTATTATATAAGTCTCGTAATATCAATAGGTTATTATTTTTCAGTGATTCTCTAGATATCTGTATGTCTTTAACTGGAAAATTTGGGTGTGCATAGAGTGGTATTAATGGTGAAATTCCTGGCATCAGTGTCTCCTTTCTTCGTTTCCATATCTTTAATATTATTTCCATATTGGAGTGTTGATTTTGTATACCTTGTGTTATTCGTTTTTTGACAAAGGGTATTGTGTGTGGATTATCTTGTGCTAACAAAAAATTTTCTATTTTGACCCAATGTTTATTTTTATTATCTGCCATGAATGATAATAGATGTCTCAGTTGGTAAGCTTCATAGTATAATTTTAGTGATGGAATTCCCCACCCTCCATCAATGGTGGGTCTGTATCTGAGATTTCTTGCCATACGTGGTTTCTTACCATTAAATATAAATTTTTCTAGGGTGTCTTGCCATGATTTAAGCCATCTCATAGGTACTTCTATGGGTAGAACATAAAATAAGTATGTGAATTTAGGTATAACTATCATTTTGATGGTGGCTAATTTGTTCATTGTAGTTAAGTTCAATCTTTTCCATCTTTTGAGGTCTTTCTTGATATTTTCCCATACTTTGGAATAGTTTAGTGTGAAGGTTTTGTTTGGGTTTTTTGCAACTTGAACTCCTAGATATCTAAAGGCTTTGTGAACTATAGGAATTTGTAGATTTTTAGAAATGTCAAGTTGATTGTTTGCCCCTATATTATAACTCATGAAGTCAGATTTGTCGTAATTTACTTTTAAGCTAGACGCTGCTTGAAAATCTTGCAGTTCTTGACGTAGTGGTTGCAGTGCCTCTATTGGGTTTTGTATTGTTAATATCAAATCATCAGCATACATGCTGAGTAAGTATGGTTGATCTTGAATTTGTATACCTTGTATAGCGTCATTATGTCTGAGTCTGTCTGCTAGAAATTCTATAACTAAATTGAATAACAGAGGGGATAGGGGGCAACCCTGTTTGGTTCCTGCATTTAGTTGAAAAGGGCGTGAATCATAAGAATTGAATCGTATATTTGCTGTTGTTTTGTTATATATGGCATTGAGAATGTGAGAGAAATTTGGGCCAAAGTTGTACACAGATGTGCTCTCCAGTAAGAACTGTAAATTAACACTGTCAAATGCTTTGAACAAGTCTAGAGCAATTATGGCTAGCGGGGTGTTTGTTTTTTTACTGTATTTTATTATGCTATATAGCCTGCGTACAGGGTCTGCTATATATCTTTTTGGAATAAAACCATGTTGATCTTCATGTATTATTTCTCCTATCACAAATTTTAATCTATTAGCCCATATGGTGGTAAATATTTTATAATCTATATTTAATAAAGAGATGGGTCTGTATGATTCTGGGAGCTCAGGATTTTTCCCTGGTTTTAATATCAAGATGATTCTGGATTGTGTCCATGTGTTAGGAAGTGAGGCTCCATCTAGAATTTCATTATATAATGACAATAGTCTTGGGGCTAATAATTCTGTATATGCTTTATAAAATTCACTTGTAAAACCATCGGGTCCCGGTGACTTGTTGGGTTTTTGTGTTTTAATGGCTTCTGTTATTTCTTCTATCGTAATCCTTTGTTCTAGGATTTGTTTACTTGCTTCAGTTAGTCCTGGGATGTTTGTTTTGCTCTGATACTTTCTAATTGTGTTCCTGTCTTTTTCTTCCCCTTTGTATAGTTTTTCAAAATAGTCTACAAAAATGTCACCCATCTCTTCTATGTCATATGTTTTATTCCCCTGTTTGTTTTTAAGAGCATTTATTTTGTTTTTGTCCCTCCTTTTTTTTACCCTGTTTGCCAAGAGTTTGGATCCCTTTCCATCAAATTCATAATGTTTTTGTTTAATATATAGTAAATTTATCATGGTTTGATCTAATTCCAATAAATTTAATTCTGTCCTTTTCTTCTCCATTTGTTGTCTGATCTTTTGTTCCCCTGTTCGTTTATATTGTACAGTAAGTCTTTCCAGTTCTAATTCTGTTTCTGATTTTCGCGTCCGTCTCTTTTTATTTATGTGGCTCATCTCTTTGATACTCAGTCCTCTAAGAACCGCTTTCATTGCTTCCCATCTGGTCCTTTCTGTTGTGTCCCCTGCTTTATTTTCTGTGAAGTAGTTGTCTATTCCCTTTTGTAAATTTTCTCTGCTTTCTTTGTTTGTTAAAAGGATGGGATTGAATCGCCATATATAATTGCTCTTGGTATAGTTGTTTACTGTGAGTTGGACAGATACCGGTGCATGGTCTGTCACTTTTATGGGTCCTATATCTGCCACTGTGACGTTTTGCATCAGTGTACTAGTTAGCATAATTGTGTCTAGCCTTGAGAAAGTTCCATGTACCCTGGAACAAAATGTGTGTGTGTAGTCTTTGTTGTTAAGTTCTGCCCATACCTCCCTTAAATTAAATTTGTGAATTATGTTTAAAAGTTTTCCTGCTCGTGTGCTATGTGAGTCTGTTTTATTATATAATCTTATATCTTTTTGTACTTTTCTAGGTTCAGCTCCTTGCATGTTCCAATTAGTGTCTGCTCCAATTATTGCCTCTGCTTTTGAAAAGGTTCTCAACTTTTTCAAAACTTTATGTAGGAAGTCTAGCTGTCTTTCGTTTGGACTGTATAATGAGGCTAATACTATTTGTTTGTTTTGATTTAGTGTTCCCTCTACAAATACGTATCTGCCATTGGGGTCTTTCTGTACTTGCCGTATTGCAAAGTCCACTGTGTTATGTATTAATATTGCTACTCCCCTGGATTTGTTTGTTCCTTTTGCTATATGTACAGTTTTCCATTGACTACTGTTAAAAATTCCTTCCCTTTTTTGGGCTTTGTGTGTCTCTTGTAGAAATAGTATTTTTGGTTTTAGATCTCTTATTAGTTTATGAAGCCTCGCCCTTTTTAACTGATTCCCCATGCCTTTAATGTTTAGAGTTAGCACCTTAAGGTCTCCCATGGTATATGCCAATTTCTGTCTGCCTTGCCCATTATCGCACCCAGCTCAGTCGTGTCCTCCCTCCCTCCCCTGTCATTCCCCAACCTTCTCATTTTCCCTAACTTTAAAACTCCTTTGCAGCTCTCTCTTAGCATAACTAAAGCTGCGAATGCAGGTGAGATCCTCCCCTCCCTTTACAGAGAGAGTGATTCACGTGTTCTTCACCCTGCCTTGAGGCTATGGTTTGTTCTTTTCAGATTCCTTAAAACTATAACTGAGCAGGTCAATCTATTCCTTCATAGATTGACTACATAGAGGCAAGAATCCCCCCCCCCCATGTTATCAATAGTTTAAAACAGCGTGACTCTACAAACAAAGAATATTTTCTCTCCCCTTTGGGGCTAGTCTCCCTCCTCCCTTTTCCTCCCCCTTCCCTTTGCTATGCATTTGAATATTTACACTTCAATTGTCTTTCACTTTGTTTTTGTCACCTCCTGTGGTTCACTGTTACTCAGTTTCTCTCATCTCTTCCTTTGTGGCAGAGTTCTCAGGATTCTTGGGGTCTGTGGATTTTCATAGTCATTTCTTTCCCGCCTGTTTTTTCGGTGTCTTACAGTGTTCCAGCCATCTCCTTGTGGCTCTTGGCCTGCTGCTTCTTCTCCATTATCTGTTTCTTCCTGAGTAGCCTCTGCCGGGAGTTCGATGCTTAGTGTTCTGAATAGCTCAGTCATTTCCAGGGGGGAGGCTGCAATCAGCGTGTGTCCCTTGTTGGGGATTATTATCTTGAAGGGGAATCCCCAGTGATATTTAAGCCCCAGTTCTCGTAGTTTCAATGTGTAGGGCTTGAGGAGTCTTCTTTTCTGCAGCGTCTCTGGTGCCAGGTCTTGCATAATCATTACAGGTTTGTCATTATATTTTATTTCTTTTAAAAGTCTTAGCTTTTTAAAGAATTCGTCTTTCTTGTTGTATCTGCTGAAACATATTACCAAGTCTCTTGGAAAGCTGGAGTTTTTTCTTCTGGGTCCTAGTGCCCTGTGAGCTCTTTCTAAGTCATCAGCTTCTATCGGGCAGTCTGGAGTTAATGAGGTCAGCCATTTTGCTATAAAAACCTTAATGTTTTCACCTTCTGCTTCTTCTTCCAAGTTTTTTATTCTCAGATTACACCTTCGGTTGCGATTTTCTTGGTCTTCAATCTTTGATTTATTTTCCGCTACCGCTCTTTGTAGGGTTTTTATCTTTTCCTCCTGTTGCTGAGCTTTTTCTGCAGCTTTATTTGCTGTTGTTTTTACTGCCTCCACCGTTTCTGTTATTTCCTTCAATTTGGTGTCCAGCAGTTCTGCCCAATGGTTCATCAGTTCTTGTTTTAATGTTTTTAATTGTTGTAATATTGCCTCCTTCATTTCGTTATTCGATATCTGTGCGCTTGATCCTGGCTCTTCTGTGTGTTCTCTGTCTTCTCCAGTAGCCATTTTTATTCTCTGAGTATGCTGTACTGCCTTGTGCAGTGTTTTTCTTTCTTTGTAGGGAAAGTAGTGTGTAATCTCGCTGTTTTTCGTTTTGCTAGATTCCTCTGTCATTCCCCATCAGAACTTTAAGTTTTTGTTGCTTGTTGGGCTTTTTAAAATGTTGTAGAGTCCTCCTTTTTAGTTTTAGGGTGAGGAGCTCTCCCTCTACGCCGCCATCTCTTAGGCGTGCTAGCTCCGCCTCTCCACATGAGTTCTGAGCAGGGTGCAGTGAATGATTTGGGAGTGCCCGATGCTATAAGCACTGCTGAAACTAAGTTGGTGTGGACCAATCCCTTGAATGGGAGACCACGTGGAACCTCATGTAAAAGCAGGATATATATTTAAAAATATGCTTTTAAAAAAAAAGTTCCGAGGTAAAAAAAATCAAGGATTTCATGGACTAGTAGAGTTGGAAAGGGGCCTATAAGGCCATCGAGTCCAACCCCCTGCTCAATGCAGGAGAACAGATGTGGGCAGCCCAGGCAGTCACCCATCCAAGCACTGACCCGGCTCATACCTGCTTAGCTTCAGCATGTGGCCTGCACTATGTGCTCTCGACACCAGTATGAGGATTCCAATTTGATAATCTAGCAATGTGGCACTCCTTCCCTTTGGACAATCCAGGGTAGGGTGGGAGGAATGACAACATCCAAGCAGGCCCGTAGTTTCAGAGACACTTAAGTTTACAAATATACTTTAAGGCAACATCTCCATATCTAACCCCGCAGACACAGATTATATAATTTAAAAACAACAACAACACAGGTCTTTGCCACCATTTCAGTTTCAGCCTATCAAAAGACTGAACAGGCATCCCACAAGGATGTTTTATGCTAAATGAAGTCTGGTTTTAACATGACTTTGCCTGCAGCTTATATTGAAAGTGCTGCTTTATGGTGCAATTAGATTTTATATACTTTCCTTGCCCCCCCACAATGACATGTTGTAACAATAAAGCTAAAGAGCACATTTCAAGTTTTACACACAACACTGCAAGAAAAACAATTTTGTTTGACATTTGTACAATATTTAGGCCTCTACAACAGCAAACGTATCTGACAAGACATTTTAAAAACAAAGAGGCCACTTTATGAGCCCTGAATCGCAAGCTGCTTGCCATTCCGTAGTAAGGAAGTATTTGTCACAATAAAAAGCAAAATGAAAGTCTACTCAGTGTTCTGTATCTCATTTGGCTTTTAGAGTCTACATTCACACATAAGGCATTCCAGAAGTAGTACTTATGCTAGGCTTGCAATGCCAAGAACAAGAGGGCTTCACTGAGCAATTACACTTTATAGTTCTGTTGACTTCAACGGGGGATACAGTATTGCTTACTGGCTCACCCTGCTACAATCCATGGAGGCGGCATTATGGTCTCAGGCTGCCTGGTGAAGCAGAAGAAGAAGAGGGAAGTGGTGAACTCCTACTCTCTGCTTAATAAGGTGCTTCCATACAGGGTCCCTGGCAGGTTCCTTCAGTGCACCCAAAATCCGTTTCTTATGCCTGCCCTTAAAACCTGCCCACTTACAGGCTGCACATGGGTGCCATTGGGGCTGTTTGTACAACACGACAGCCCACCAAGGATCGTTTAACCTATGGTGAGGCTGTGGTGTGTGCAACTGCCATTTTGAATATGCAACCCCCACTCAGGTCGTTGTGTTTTGCGAATCCGGAAAGCAAGGGTTATGTGAGGGTTAAGCCCGTGCATAACCCATGCTTGCCGGGTTTGCACAGTACAACCACCCCCGAGTGGGGCTTGCATATGTGACCTGGAGCCTGTGCGTGCCGCTGCTCATCGTAGGTCAAACAACTCACAAGAAGCCCTGGCATGTTGCCTGAACCTAGTCATTGTCTACGAGTAGAAAATGGGCACTGTTGGCTCATGAAATCCTTGGCCACATCACACATGCTTTTCTCAGGGACAGCTTCCACATGCTTCTAGTCGCATGCTAAAACTGCAAATTACGAGCACAGGGAAGGTCTTGGGCAGAGGTCACTTTACATCCCAGCATGCCAGAAAGCCCTACTCAGCCTCTGTGGAGCACAGCTTCAGGCATTAAATGGTTCCACTGAACCGGGGGCCTGTTCACTCAATGTGGTTCTGGGGGAATTTTCAACCTTGCAGGAGAGCGAGCGAAACATTATATTAATCCCGTGGCAAGTATCTCTGCTACGCTTGTCTACAATACTGAATGGCTCCTTGCTCCCTCCACAAGCTGTACGTACAGACAGGGATGACTAGGAAGGCTCGAAGCACGGCTTCCCCATCCTTGCGCTCCTAGGAAGGAAGAAGCCACATCAGACTTTCTCTCAGCAGAGCAGCTTCTTGGTAGATGGAAGGTAATGTGGTCTGGCTGGGTTTTTCACCCTTGCCATTGTTATCTCTAACAGCTCATTCTCCCTGCTCCTGTTCCTCAAAACAGCCAGCAAAAATGTGCTGCTGAAGGCAACAGCTCTGCCTGTAGGGACAGCTTGGGAAGGAAGCACTTCAGTCTTCCATAGAAGCAGAGCAGAACTACTTGCCATGTGAGTAAAATGTAACAGACAGCTCTGCTCCAAAACAGATGTGATGCAGGTCACCTGTACAGAGTGTTCCACACGTGCCTTGTCATATTTAAATATGCTTAGCATGTGGGTCGGCCCATTCATGTGTACCATTAGCATGCCATCAATTGGTAGCCCGGCCTTATGCACTGCTGGCATGCCAACGCTACACACAAATGGGCTGACCCACAAAGTAAGTCCGTTTAAAACAGGGATGGGAAATGTGTTGTGGTTGGACTGGAGCTCCTTCGCCACTGGCTATGCTAGCTAAGACTGATGGGGGTGGTAGTCCAACAGCACCTAGAGCACGCTGGCTGGGGCATGCTGGGAGTTGTAGGCCAAAAACATCTGGGGACCCAAGGTTGGAGAACACTGACCTAGAGGACCACACATTCCCCACCCCTGATTTAAAACACGATGGAACACACGTGGAAGGCTCATCTGGTGCCCATGGGCTGCATCACATACATTTTGGCCCCAAGTATCCGGCTTGTGTGCAGACCTTCGCCTCACCACAGAGAAAAAGCACTGTGTGATCGGGAGTGTGTATCATGTATATTATTTGAACCTGGTATCCACCCTGACTACCCAAGCCAATTGGCAGGCTGGAGAGACTGAACTGCATTCAAAT
Source organism: Shinisaurus crocodilurus (assembly GCA_021292165.1). Taxonomy (NCBI): domain Eukaryota; kingdom Metazoa; phylum Chordata; class Lepidosauria; order Squamata; family Shinisauridae; genus Shinisaurus; species Shinisaurus crocodilurus. The sequence goes on from CM037877.1 coordinate 117,189,926, forward strand.
AAATACAACTCTTCATTCCACACTTTCTCCCCAGGGTGCATAAGCCCAAGATGATTAGTGGGTTGAGAGTACAGGCAGTCCCCAGGTTACGAATGAGTTCCATTCTTAAGAATTTCCTGAAGTCGAATTTTTATGTAATTTGGAACAGCATAGTGTTTTATAAGTTAAAATCGGCATTTACACAAATTGAGTAAATTACGCAAATTGCGTAGTATACTACACTATGTACTCTACGTAAACGACGTAGCGCCGGGGAACCCAGAAGTCCATTCTTAAGTATGGGTTGCCTGAAAGTCGGACATTCTTAACTCGGGGACTGCCTGTACTCCTAAACTGTACAAAGTGAACAGCACCTTGCAATTAAGCTCAAAGCCTAAATATTTTAACTATGCAAAGCTATTTTTCAGCAAAGAATGATTAAAATCCCCTCCGCCAGCAGAACAGAATTTAAGGCCATTTTTCTTTGTGATATTCATATAACTTTTCTTTCTTTTTCCCCCCCAAGAGAAGTTATTTCAATTGCTATTAGACAAAAATGAAGGGGAGATATATATAAAACATGTAAACTCATACAACTTTTAGCAGCATTTTCCAGTCCTTCATACTGTAACCACAGCGGTGAATTTTCATAAATGTTGCCTAATTTTAAAATCAAATTGCAGGGAGGGGAATGACCTATAATTGCAGAATAACCGTATTTTTCCGTCTATAAGACGCCCCCATGTATAAGACGCCCCTACTGGGCAGTTTCGCAACCTTGCGGTTCTCTCCTCGGCTTACTTCCGTGTATAAGACGACCCTCAATTTTTAGTCTAACAATTTTAGGAAAAAGTATAGTCTTATACATGGAAAAATACTGTACATTACGATGGTGAAAGCAATGTTTTCCAAATTGTGTGCAACTATTATTTAAAATGGAGAGCACTGCAGTAAACACATAGGGCACTGTTCACCAGGAACCTCTCTTGTGCAAGCCCCATTGAGACAAGTGAGTGCCTCATGAAAGCATGGTAACACTTTTACATAGCTTCCCTTTTTAGTATGGGGCGTGGACAGGAAAACTTCCCAGTGGATTGAGCACATATGTTTCCACTGTTCCCTGAAAATGGACATATTTACTAACTTCTCTGCATATTTTCTAAATCTAAAAAATTTGTACAGCAAAGTTTGAAATTAAAATTCTCATTAGTCCAGCCAACTGAAAGGCTTTGGAATGGCAAAAGAAGGCAATCTTTTTTCCATGATGATTGTGACAAAAACAGCAGGTATAAAATGTTGACAGGATGAGTAGTCTCTGGCTAGGTCCTCCAAGTCTTCTATTTTGCTTCTGCCACACTAGCTTTTTGGTGATCCAATATCCACTGTGATTTTTGTATACAATCGACATTTATCAGTTTTTACTACGGTGTAGGTCAGAGAGTTTAACCCATCAGACTTCATTGTCTCCCTTGTGTGAGCAATTTTGTTAAACCTGTAAAAACAAGAGAGATTCACTGTTGGGAAATACCAACTTGCAACCAGCATCTTCCTTTGAATCCTGCCACGTGAAATTTTGGTTAATTGCTTTTCATAAGAATAAAACTAAAAGATGTTATGGTCAAACGTTCAAATTTAACACAAAGGATCCGGGGACTGTGCTGAAACCACAGGCAAACAAACACAGAGGGCTAGTTCGTATGATCACCACAGTCCATCATGGCTTAAATGAGCCACGGTGGGTTGTGTCATGTCCTGGTGGCCATTTTGAATATTCAACCCCCAGTAGGGGGTGCCATGGTTTATTGTGTCATCTGAACACGGGTGGCAGGGGTTGTTTGAGGGTTACACAACCCTCAAATAAACTTACAACAGACCATGGCTTACTTGAAGGTTGTTTAATCCTCAAACAACCCCTGCCGCCCAGGTTCGGACAACACAACAAACCATAGCAACCCCCCCACCGGGAGTTGAATATTCAGAACAGCTGCTGGCACATGCCGCAATCCATCATGGCTTAAATAAGCCATGGTGGGCAGCGTGTGAACCTGGTCAGAATCTATGAGATCAGATATTTTATTGAAACTGCCAGTAGTTTAAAGATAGGGGCAAGCTTTCGAGTTTCACAGACCTCTTCTGTAGTAAAAATTGTACCCAGAGTTGAAGAGGGCATAAATAAGCACGTGTCTCCCCTGTTCACATATAAAAATGGGAGGTGGGGGCGGAGTGAATTTTACTTTATTACACAAAAAGTGCATGGAGATGTGGAGAGCAAAATCCACCCCCGTCTTACCGCTTTGTGTTCCACCACTTCAAACACGCCTTTCCCCTCCAGCCCAAATCTGATACTGAAATGAGGAGGAAAACACTTGAAGTGCAGAGCGCAGGGAGGCAAAGAATGGCAAGGTTAAGCCCCCCTCATCTGTTCACACCTTTTGCTGTAAAAAGTAGAAACACCCCCACCCCACCCCATTTTAAATGTGAATGGGGCAGACAAGTGAGCAACAAACATGGATGCCGCTGTTGTATCTACTTTGATTCTAAGCTTCGGCTATAGTCCAGACACAGCTTTAGCACTTGATTTTGCCAGTTGTATAAACTGGCCCTTTGGAGTGAGTTGCTGAGATGCATAATCAGAGATGGGCTCCGCAAAAGCTTCTGTTCATACTGTGGATGGGGGAGAGGTTAAACTCTTTCCCTGTGGCCTCAGCTTATGCAGAATTAAGAAGCAGATTCCTTGGGATCAAGGACCGTTCAGGGAGCCACGGAAGCACCCAGGCTGCCAGTTGCCAATTCCTATTCTACTGTGTTTGCTGCATGCTTGTGAATATATTTGACTACCTAAATTGTTTATGGCTTTCTTGAGAGTCACCTTGGGTTTCTTTTTAGGAAGGAGAAACTTTAAAACTGATAAATAAAATAAAAGGGCCCTGCATAGGCTGCAGGAAACTAGAGGAGGGGTCTCCCATCCAAGTAATAACCAGGCCTGACCCTGCTTAGCTTTCCACGCCTAGACAAGCTGAGCCATATTAGAGACCAATTCTAGACTTCTACTTGACTTTTTAAAAACATCACTATCAGATATTTAATTTAAAGGAGCACAAAAAGAAATAGAATATGACTGTTTGGAACTGTGTACACAGAATGCAATGCAAAGGACCTACCTCTGTGGGTTAGGCTCATTTTTGTTGTCTCTTGAATGGCGAATCATCCGACATCTTCCAATTGCAGCATTTGGGCGGGAGATCCCCATGCCTTTAAAAACCAGCCTGCAAAGGCAAACAAATGGAGAGGCTGTTATTATATAAACTCTGTCTGTCTATCTCCCTCTCCCGCACTCGCACACACTTTAAAGATATCCATGGGCCTAAAAGAACCATCCAGTTGCAAACAGCCTAGCAAACTGATACTTGGAAGAGTGTAATACTGCTACTATTGAATTATTCTATAGCACATTTTAAGTGTTCAAAGTGCTTCATGCAGTCGTTAGTAATTTATGCAATACCCATCTGTTGAGGTCCTGCTTCTTGTTCCTACTCCATATGGGGAAAGAACTGCTGTGCCTAGGAGCAGGGCCCTTACAGCAGTTGCTCCAGTGCTTTGGAAACCAGCAGAAAAGGGCTAATGTGGTTTTAGGCTGCATTAATAGAACCATTGCTCCCAAGTCACAAAAACTAATAGTTCCACTTTATTCTGCATTTATCAGACCTCATCTGGAGTACTTTGTCCAGAGCATCATCACCCTCTGTCATCTTTGGACACATGCCCCTTCTTTAAAGAAAAATGAAGATACGTAATAAGAGTATTTCTGAGCATGCTCAGAGTTCATTCCCTTACTACTGAATAAAGACAGCTATCCTCAACACACTTAGAATTAAGATGCAAGGACTTCTACCAGGGCACACGAAAGAGCTCCCATACAGGCCAGAGCCCTGGTACCTCTTTTTAGAAATTAAACAAATGCATTAATTTCCCCTGACAGTATTCTAAGGAGACCATCTAAAAATCTTTTCGAAACATTTAAGAGTTATGGTGGCATTCCTCTACCACTGCCAAATCCTATGCCTGTATTCCAAACCCCTTCACTTTCCCCACAGTTTCAAAGATCTGAAAATCCTGGCATTATTATGTAAAAACTGCCTGACCTCCAAACCCGAGGTACAAGCGTCCCTAGTAGTAAGTGCCGAGGAAAAAACGTTTGCAAGGAGGCTGAATGGAAGCGCCAAATGGATGCTGCCAAAGTCTTGACCCTGACCAGTGGGAAGCTAGACTCTTGTTTGGTCTCCAACTTGGAGAGCAATGCTAAGAGACAAGGAGAGCAGTGACCCCTACACAATGCAGAGCATCAGACTCCATCCCTGGATCTTCTGCCAGCTTGGATTGACTGCAAGCCAGCAAGAAAAGGGAAACAATACATGAGCAACATTCTCTGGCCCTCTTTGGATACAAGCCACTGCGGGCTAGATTTGCAGTTCAGCTTGCAGCTGAAATACAAGCCAGAAGCTCTTTGCAAATGACACTGTGGGCAAGCAGAAAAGAAAGAAAAAGACAGGCATGATAGCCTAGCGGTTATTTATGCACAGGCTAGGTAGCCAGGAGGTGTATAACATTATGCATTGTGTATAGAATGTGGACAGGGAGACATGTGGACCCAGGGTCATCTAGTGGAGCTGAATGGTGGGAGATTCAGGACTTCTTCACATAGCTAGACTATGTAATTTGCAACCACAAACTGTAGTGATGGCCACCAACTTGGACAGCTTTAAAAGAGGATTAGACAAATTCATAACGGTGCTTTGCTCTTTTGCTTCCTCCTCAGTAAGCGACCAGCAGAGTAGACCAGAATGTGGCAGTGAGAGAGGTGTGTGGACACATCCTCTTATTTTCCTCACTTTTTGACTGCTACTGATGTTCAGTGCTCTGTGTGTGTGTGTGTGTGTTTGTGTGTAAAAGAGAGAGACTGGGTTCAGACAACACAATAACCCACACTCAAGGATTGAGTATGGGCTGTTGTTGAACCATGAGTTGTTGTTGGAATGTGGGTTATCATGCTGTCTGAACCCAGCCATGCTAACAAACCATAGTTTGTTCACCAACAACAACCCACGCAGAGAACCCATGGTTTGTTGTTGGATTGTGAACTGTGGGTTGCTCATGGTTAACAAGCAATGGTTTGTTAGCGCGGCTGGGTTCAGACAACACAATAACCCACTATTCACCAACAACCCACAATTCACTGACAACCCACACTCAACCCTTGAGTGTCAGTTATCATGCTGTCTGATAACCAGTTCTCTGATTCAGCAAGTCTGCTATCACCTGCAGACTGAAAGGTCTGGATGTTCCCTAGACCACATTATGCTTGACAACAGAAATGCTGTAAGTGCACATGGGTCTCAAATAAGACCAATTCTTTATTTACGTAGTCACAGCAGCAAGACTGTGGAAGCTCACCACATCAGGCAACATGGAGGAAGGCCCCGTGTCATCCACTGGCACACAGAGCAAGGGATGCTAGAAGAGCACTTCACTCCAAATACCTTTCAGGCCACTACCTCCAAAAATAAGTTACCCTTGACAATAAAAGATGTCTGTATCAAATGAGGGACGGGTGCCTTACCTGTTATAAATGTCATCATCTTCACCACCCCAGCCCCAATAATTATTGGGAAACCCATTGATTTTTTGGAATTGCTCCTTGCTTAAAGCAGACACACCTCCAAAATACTGATTGTAAGGTAAGCTGGAAGAGAGAAAGGCAAGTCATTAATATGTTTTCGCCATCGTGGGGAAGTTTGGCTTGCACCTCTAGTCACAATTCTATAAAAACAAAAGTATTAATAACTGCATCAGGAAGAGTATGCAAAATGTAACATCAGGACTGCCATATAAATATCTGCTTCAATACACACTACCAGTTCTTATTTTTCCCTATCAGAATTACAGAAGAACTGGAAAGCTATTGGCTTTTGTTTTTCTTAGCAATTCACACTTTAGTTTTCAGATAATAATCTCCCCACCAAATAGTAACAGCCAATTTGCTTTATCCATACTTGTTCCTAGTGAAGTTGCATAACTTGCAACCATTCTCAGACCCAGTTCAGTCGCAACCAGAAACCATGCTTTCCAGCTACACCAATCAATGTGCCTTTTTGATGGCGCAATTTCAGGAGCTGTCAATGGAATTGGGTGTCCCCCTCGCTACAGAAAAGACTGAAGGTCCCTCTTCCATTTTGGTGTTCCTGGGCATCGAATTAGATACCAACATGCAGTGCTCTCGCCTCCCTATAGATAAGCTCCAGGCCCTCTGTTTTCGGGTATGCCGCATGGTGCAGTCACGCAAGGCTTCCCTTCGAGAACTACAGGAGCTAGTTGGCCACCTGAATTTCGCGTGCAGGGTAGTGTCGCCAGGCAGAGCATTTCTTGGTAAGCCTTGGGCTGACGCACTCACCCCTCCCGTCTCCCCTCTTTTAGTTCCGGAGGAGGAGAGAGGAAGGGTGAGCCTATCAATGCTCACCACATTTCTTTCACACAGTGGGAAACAGCTGAAATGAGCCTCAGACTCTTGGCCATGCTTTTAGTATTGGGCATACCAACCAGGGGCAGATTAACATATCTTGAGTGTGGGTCATGTCCTAGCTGGCCAGGCCCTCCTGCATACAGGCTCCTATTAATCCACCCATGACATCAACAGACACAATAGACCTCCTCCTGCCGCCCTCGTTGACATGTGGAGGGGTGGCCGTGTAGAGGGGAGAGCCCTCACCACCAGGGCTCTACAGCACATAGAGCCTCCACGCATAGAGGAGGCTCTCCCCTGCCCTCTGTCACCCTCCAGGTGTAGAGGTTAACAAAAAAGACGACTGGGGGGGAGGAGCTAGCGCACCTGTCCCCACTCTTGCTGGCCTACAGCTCCCAGCATACCCAGCCAGCATGGCTAGTGGCAAGGGATTCTGGGAGCTGTAGTCCAGCAACATCTGGGGACCCAAGGTTGGAGAGCCCCGGTCTAGTGCGAAGAGCACACATGCAATTAGAATGCCTCAATAAGGCTACGACAGTACATGATTTTGTGCCAGCTTCAGATAAATGGTAGCAACTGAGCTCTTACCGATATCCAAACTTATCCATAGACACGGAGAGGTGCCTGGGCTGACTGTAACACTTGTAGATATTTCTGTCATCCATAGGGATTAGGTCGACATCACTAAATACAAAGCAGTCATAATCGTATTCTTTCAAAGCTTCTGTGAAGCCTATGTTCAGAAGCTTTGCACGATTAAATGTTTCTTCTCCACCCTAATGTAAGAAAAAGAAGAGCTGTTACCTTAAATAAAGGCAGTTGTTTATTAAGGCCTGGGCCTTTGCAAGCAGCAACACATGCACGTGGGAAAACTCACATAAGCCTACCACTCACCCGTCCTGTGTCCGTCCCCCCTGTTCAGTTTAGCTTAACATTAAGATTGGTTTGACCTGAAGGCAGCATGGGTTTATGATCAGCACACCTGCTTATTTTGCCTTCCACACAGAGTCCCCCCCCCCCCCCCGAAACCTTGTGGAGGCTGAAAGCACATGCATCAAGTCTCTATTGCTGTCCTTCCACCAGCAGGCAAAGACATTTTTATTGAAGCAGGCCTTTGGTGTGTTGAGTTGGATGCTATTTTTATTCTGTTACTGCTGTGTTTTTATTGTGATTTAATGCATTGTTTTAATCAAGTTTTATTCATGATTGTAAGCCTCCTTGAGTGCCATTTTTCTTGGTAGAAAGGTAGGGTACAAAGCAAATACATAAATTAGGGTGCATTTCTAGGGTGCACTTTTTTTCTGTCTAAACATGCATATGATTGTGCCCTAAATAAGAATCTCACATTGCTCTTCCTTGGCTTAAGACTGTGGTCACTTTACCCTCAATGACTTTGTGTAAAGTCCTGCCTCTTCATGCTACTCAACCACATGAATGTCCCAGAATTTGTAGAGCAGATAATGACTTTGTCAGATGTGGAACAATTATATGCCTACAAACCACTTAATTTCAGCACACCCCCAGTGATGCTGAAATAAAATAGTACATCATTCAAATGATTTCAGTGAAATGTTAGCCTCATTTATGGGCGGGGGAATGGGGGGCAAAATCAGCTTCAGAATGACCCAAGGATTTATTAAATGCATTTAAATATGTCCTTAATAGGCGGCTTTCTTTATTAAAGGCTTTGACCGCGTTGTGACCTTCACATGAGAGATCAAGATCAGATTCTGTTACAGTGGTTAGCACAAAATCATACAAGTGGTCTAATCTTGACGTTAAATGCGGAAAAATACGGCTTTCTCTTATTAACCCTGCCTATCCAGTGAACGCGCCTGACCTGGAAGGTTGTATAGTGCAGTGTTCTCCAACCTTGGGTCCCCAGATGTTTTTGGCCTAGAACTCCCAGCATGTCCCAGCCAGCATAGCTGGGACCCAAGGTTGGAGAACACTGGTATAGTGGCCTGGGAGTATCACATGACCTGCTTTAGCCATAGTTCCTTCCTTTGGCCAAAATTAGGTGATGGTAAGGCACAGCAGAGCTAGTGCTGCACTTGCCAAGAAGAGAGCCTGTTAGGGGGTTGGCTGAGTTACAATTAAATATAGAACAGAAAGTGGATGTGGCCTACTTCCTCTTAGGAAGTGGCAGCTGATGGGTGGTGCCTAAGCCCTATGAAAGGGTTTAGTCCTGTTGTGGGGGGGGGGAAGGGGGGAGAGGAGATATTGAAGGCAAGCAGGAGCTCCCTGGATAGCAATATTGAACCTGTTAGGTAGTTGTGGCTATTATTGCTATATTTGTATATGTAAAATAGTTTCTTCACCTGAGGAGCACAATAAATGAAATTATTTGGACTGCTGCCTCAGAGTTGATGAATTATCTGCTTTTCTTAGTTTAAATTCTAATGAGAGTGACTGTCACACAATGGGAAATCCTTATCCGACGTCCTTCAGGTCCTAGTGTTCAAGACCAGCTGTGTGCTAGAGTTCCAACAGATCCCATCTTCAAACGAACATTTATTTATTTAGATTTATACCCTGCCTTTTTTCCTGCAAGGAACCCAAGGCGGCCTTCATAATCCTCCTACTCCTCTCCATTTTATCCTCACAACAACCCTGTGAGGTAGGTTAGGCTGAGAGTCAGTGACTGGCCCAAAGTCACCCAGTGAGTTTCCAACACTTACTCTCACCACTATGCAACACTCACAGAACATGGAATCTTCTGGTTTGCTTGTTACCCACTGGAGTGGGGGAGGAAAGCATGTGAGCTCCCAATCTCACCCTGGGGTACTGCCCTTGCAGAAGTAATAAGCAAGAAGGCCAATGGAGGTCTGAAAATAGGAAATACAAGGAAAAGCTTGCTTTTTTAGACTAGGACAGCAGATGGTGAAGAATGTTGGGGGTTGCATAATCTTCATGTAACACATAGCAGTTTCCAACACTAAAGAGAGTAAAAGTATCTGAAGGGAACCTCAGCAGCTCTAAAGCTGCCTTATTTCTTCTGGGCCGGATCCACACCTAAGGTTTATTGCAGTACCATATCGCTGCTGTGACTTGCGGGGCACACGACGCACACACTTTTCAGTGCCAGTCGCACTAGTCCTGCATAATCATCCTTTGTTTCTTCCATAATTTCCCAGACTAGGTTTATCATGGTTTTTCCAGTTATTGAGGTTCACTGTCACAGTACACGGCCAGTGTGTGCTCAACTTGCGCTGCAGTTGCCCATTCAAGGTATGGCCACAATAGTGTTGCCACTGGAGTTAGCCAATAGTTTTCAAGGGGCAGGAGGAATGCGGTGTCATGTGCGTCTGGTGGGGGAGAGAGGTGTCTGCCATTTGTTGTTGTGCGGAGGTTTGCCCTCTTCTCCGGAAGCTTCTTAATATTTTTGTTTGTTTGTTTGTAAACATACCTGCGCACCTCAGAGCAGGCTGCTTCAGGGAATTGCATGTCGGTGTGGTTTTTTAAAAAACAAATTCGCTGCTGCACATGTGTGCACCTCCGCATAAGCGGTGGACCAGAAACAAAGAACCCCTGCTTATGAAATGGCCATTTCCCCTGTGTGTGACAGGCAGTGCCCCCAGGATAACCGCCATGGAGTTTGAGAGGGGACAGGAGCAGGAGGCTCCCCCCCCCCGTTTTTAAACAGCTGCATTCACCCCTGTTGCCCAGGGAGCTGTAAATTAGCCAGAAGGCATGTCTGCTCAGAAGTAAATCACATTCTCTCCAATGCCCTTACTCCTAAGTGTATCACATGGATTCAACAGGAGCCTTGTGCTCAGGAAACTCAGAACGGGAGGAACACTTCTTTGGGAAATTGCATTTGAGTGGAGGGGCGCAGAGTGCTGATCCCGCTGGCTTCACCCCGACCCCAAGGGAGGCTGGCAGCAGCAGCACCCTTCTCCTCCTTCTTTCTGAAGGGCCAGAAGAGCTTTTTCCTTTCTTTTTTAAAAGATCGCTCCTGCGCTTGTTCGCACCTGCGCAGAGGCGACAAAGCAAAAACACCCCCCCAAAAAACCCCTGTTCATGGCAATGCCCAGTTCTACCGCTACGGAGTTAGGTGTGGGGTGGCAAACCAGGATGACTGCAGTACATTTAACGAGAGTGTGCCCTGTGAGGAGTAACTGCGGAACGTGAATATAGCAATACCTTTCTGTTAACTTGACGATATACCATGTAATGTGGATCCCGCCCCAGGTTTAATAAGTAAATGGTTACGAGAAATAACAGTTTACCAACTGCTTTCACAATTTCTAAATTGTAATCTTAGCTCTGCTTTTGCCAAGGCTGAAATATAATGAAGCTGTTCATAACTTTGGCAAGAATTCCAGAATCCTTAAATCAACAATTAAAAAGTGTCCTCGCCAATTTAAGTAAGAGAGGGAACATGGATGAAACCACATGCTTCTCTTATTTTTGATTAACCCTTCAGGCAACCCTTTCTCAGTGAATATGGAGCAATATATAAACAAATGGTAAGAATAGAGGAACATTAAAATGTAATGCCCAGAGAGAACGTTGTCTTGAGCAGGCACTTCAAAATGGCAGGGGTTTATTAGGGGTTTAACATACTTTAACATACAGTTGAGACAAGAGTTCAAAATTCTCTTCCCTTCGAGATCAGGCAAAGTCCAAGCCAGAAAAGCTTTTGGAAGTGATGCAAGACCGGCCATTCAATTACCAGGGTTAAGCAGACAGGGATTATTTATTTACCACATTTTTATCTCACCCTTCCTACAAGGAGCTGAGTATGACTACATGGGGATATCTCATTTTAGCTCCACAACCACCCCTGTGAGGTAGGCAAGGCAAAGAAACAACAAATTGCCCAAGGCCACTCAGTGGACTGTATGGTTCAGTGGAGATTTTGAATTCAAAGCTCCTCAGCCCAACATTCTATCCACTTCAGCTCAGCATCTCTCTCTCACACACACATCTATCTATCTATCTATCTATTGTAAGAGGGGGGAAAGGCGGGATATAAATGTAATAAATAAAAATAATAAATAAAATAAATTTATTCTATTTATATCCCGCCTTTTTTCCTGCAAGGAACCCAAGGTGGCTTACATAATCCTCCTCTCCATTTTTTTCCTCACAACAACCCTGTGAGGTAGGTTAGGCTGAGAGGCAGTGACTGGCCCAAAGTCACCCAGCAAGCTTCTACATAACTGCTATTTTACTTGAAAATTCTATAGTCCCCTCTGAAATTGATGTTACTAGCCCAAGCCCTTGGAAAAGGGAAGAAGAAGTAGCGAATTAACTAACCTGAACAAGTGAAAACTTGCTGGAAATTGTTTAACTGTGTTCGAGGTGAAATGCACACCAGTGTGCCACGACTCGAGCATGGCTCAAGTCCAGATACATACAAGCCATATTCTCGGTTTAGTTATGTGACGTGGCACTGAGCCCTGCCTGTACTTACAAAAAGTTTCATACTAATGAGCCCTCAAGCCGAGTCCTATGATATCTACCTCAACTTCCATCACCCCATCCAAGATCCCAGTGATAGAACGAATGCACCCATCACAGTTACTTCTGGTGCATTCTCACCACTTCAGAATCGTGGGCTCAGCTCATCATAGCTCCAAGCCATTTGCAGAAAAATAAATCAGTGTGCATTTTTCATATCAAGCAGATAGGTGGCTAATCTGTTCCAGGCAAAAATAAAAATGTAAAGCTATCATTCATGCTAGCACTCAAGTTGTTTAGCTAATAATCTGGTATTGAAAATGCCATGCTGCAAGAGACAAAGATTCTCGCTGATTTTGGTTTTTTGTTTTTTAAAGCCTGAAGGGACTAGAGCGGTCTCTTTCTCATTTTAGCCTCTGTGTGACAATCCTACGTCTCAGTCCCTTCTGCATATTACACACAGAGAGAGTAATCATAGTGCCAGCTCCTCTTTAAAAATCTGTCTGAATGTGCAGTCCAGCGCAGGAGCATTTAAAAAAATAATAAATAAAACCTGTCAGTTCAGAAATGGTGGAGGCATTTTGGGAAAGGGCTAACCTTCTGCCTGTTCAGCACTTTTTCAATCGCGCCGGAGGTATGTTACTACACTAAAAGTTGTGCAGTGGGAGACTGCAGATCCTCCACATAATTTCTTTTAAGGTAACCCGCTAAAACAAAAGGGTTAACAAAATGACATAGATTATGGTGGAATTAGTCGATCCAAGAGACACATGGTTGCTGCCAAGAGCAGTAAACCTGTCTTTCTTCCTCATTTCCCAGGAATATGTAGTGTAATATAAGAAAACATGTGATATGACATCACCGCACTCACGAGTTTCCCCATCCCCGAAAGCAGCAGCCTGTGGAATAGAATGAGTTTGGCAAAACTGAGCACAGTGAAATATTCTGTCTGGGACAGGGGGTGGATTTTCCTAGGTACAAAATACTGCAATCTGCACACAAGGAAAATGTGATATTCCTGCAGTGGAGGTTGTTATATCAGGAGAATCAGTGGTGCTGAATTCCATCTACTAGGAGAAGTAGGAAAAACATGCACAGTATGCCCAACATATATCAAGCAAATTACCTTTCATGCATACAAGCCCCAATTCAGCCAATCCTGTCCTGGAACAGGCAACACAATGGTCCTCTAGCTTCCTCACAGCTAGGGAGCAAAGTGGCTAAGAGGGTGAGCTGGGAAGTCCCCAGTTCAAATCTCACCTCAAGCATGAACTCACTAGGTGGACTTAATGAAGCCATTGCTGCTCATCTGCGCCCGAGATAACGAATATGAAGTGCTCTGTATATTTGAAATGTGGTATTATAAATGCTTATTATTACTGGCTCAGTATTACCTTTTAGGAAGATTTAAGCATGACAAGCCAAGATTGTCTAATGGGTTCCCTGACATCTTTTTCTAGTTGTTAAGCCCTTCTTTAAATGAAATATGCTAGCTTCAGCTCCCCCCCCCCCCCCCGTGGAATAAATACACAGGAAAAAACCCGCAGGAAGGAACAGCAAGCCAAGTGCCTCTGACTGATTGCCATATAAAAGCTTTTCATGTACATCTTCCCTCTTTCCACACACCTTTATTAAGAAAACATCTAACCAGAGATAGTAAGCTTTCACTTGCAGCCTCTTCCTAGATTTTGAAGCCTAAGAACTTTGAAGTCTTCTCATCTATTTCAATGCTAAATTCTCTCCAAAGAAAGGGCTTGGGTAAGTCCAAGGGCTTTTGTACATTTACAGATAGAAGCATGAATGGGATGCCCGTGAAATGGCTGAAATATATATTTAAAAGGTGGCCTTTCCCAGTTGGCTTTGCCAGAGCTTACTAACTCTCTGCCCCTTACCTCAGGAGCCGGATTCCTCTCCTCTTCCTTTCAGTTCCCAGTCAGCTGTTCCTGATGACCCAGTGTCTGGGTCTCCATTTCTCCCCACACCTTTAGCAGTGTCCCAAATAGGCCATTTACAGCACACGACGAGGTATATTTATTCAGACGCAAGTCCTTCTTTGCTCAACGGGGCTTATTCCCAAGTAACCATACATAGAATTGCAGCCTTAATTTGTCCCATAGAACTCAATGGGAGCCACTGAGAACTGTGTTGTCCCCAGAATAAATTTCTGGATTATTCTAGACCAGTGTTCTCCAACCTTGGGTCCCCAGATGTTTTTGGCCTACAACTCCCAGCATGCTGGCTGAGGCATGATGGGAGTTGTAGGCCAAAAACATCTAGGGACCCAAGGTTGGAGAACACTGTGCTAGACTGAGATAGAACCCAGGAACTTGAGTTATAAGTTCAATATAAGTTCACTTATATTGGTGAACCTTTTCTGGAAATGGTGTGGATAATGCCAGCTGGAAACTTAAAAACCCACCGGTAGAGCTGAATACATTTCTGGTGCCCAGGGGAGAAGACATTGCCCAGCAAGATTCTTTTGACCGTCCCTCATGACTAACAAACTAGAATATGCAAAATAGCTCTGTTCAGGCATCCTCCCCATCCCCATTAAAGCTGCATGAGGGGGAGAGTAGGACTGTGTTCATTGGCTGTTGCTCAGGTCCATCATCCTCCAAACATCAGAAGGATGCTAAATTGCACAGGGAGCCCACACAAGTAGAGCAGGCTCCCTGCGGCAGACGTTACCCCACCAACACAGAGCTGAGAGATGGAAATGCAACCAAGAGGACAGGGCCAACCATTCTCACTGTAGGGGTGCAAATGCAGTGAATGCCTGGATAGGGCTAGTGTAGCAGAATTAAGATAATTCTAGTTCTCCCAAGTCTCTCTGAATGGTACAAACGCAATCCACTTTAAAGTCCTGCATCTCGATTTTTTGTATAATGGTCAGTTTATGTGATAAATACGATGGGTAATGTTTTATTATGGAAAGAGTTCGTCTACATATCAAAGACATGTTTTTTGAATAATGGAGGATACAAATAGTCATACAATGAGGGAATATTCTATAGTGCAGGGTATGAGACTGGCAATTTTTCCAGATAGACATAACCTCCGTGCTTCTTGGTAAATCTAGCTGTCTAAGCGAAAAGATCCCTTCTGAATTACTAGTGGGTACAAATAATACAAAACATCCGATAAGCCAGTTGTATACATTTGTGAAGGACTGCCAACCGGTCCTTTACTCAAGACCAGAGATCAGAGGCAGTGCAAAACTGCCAGCCTTAGCTCTGCTGTCTTGACTTGATTCTCTCAGGGCCTTGCCTTTGGTCTATACCAGTGATGGCGAACCCATGGCACGGGTGCCACAGCTGGCACGCAGGGACCTCTCTTTGGGCACTCGAGCCATTGGTCACCAGATCGCGAAAAGACTGTCCCCTTCTGCAAAACACTAATGATCTTGTTCTTTCTCACAGTGTGGAACAGAATGATTTTATTCTAGAATTCCTGTTACAGAATTCTTTTCTACATTGTTATCACATTTAAAAGATTTTGAAGAATGATGCACAGAGCATGGCTTGGATGTAAAGCCCTAACAGTTGACCTGAGTGCTGCATGTGTTGCTCTCAAACTAACCGAGTATGAGCCAAGGTTTGACAAATTATCAGCATGCATGCAATAGCAAAAATCACATTAATTGTGCAAAAGCATGCCCAATGCAAACTTTTACCTAATGCAGTGTTTGCAGTCCAAGACATAAAGTGTTTAAAATGTGTTAAGCACGTTTAGTTTTCTTGTTTATCTTGCTCATCTTAGTACAGGTTGACTTTTACTTTTATTAATCCGACACCTGTAGAAGCAGGGAAAGGACCCGGGGTAAAGCTTGCCCCATACAATTTCAGTCTGGCATATAATCATATTACAAGTTGAGAATCCCTTATCCAAAAATACATGTGCCTAATTATTTAAAAAGTTTTTATAAATTCCCTTCAGGCTATGTGTACAATGTAGTACTATTATAATTTTTTGAGTTGATTTTTTTTTCAACCAAAAACTGTATCATTGAAAGCTGTTATGTTTTTTCTTTTAATACAAAAGATGTTAATTAGTTCGGACAACTGTATGAGTTGTTTTTCTAAAACTAAAACCTCGGTATTCAGGTTTAATTGCAGTGTTGGCACTTTGAAATAAATAAGTTGGTTTTGTGTTGCTGTTTGGGCACTCGGGCTCAAAAAGGTTCGCCATCACTGGTCTATACACTGGATTTAGCACTGAACCACAGAGGAACCACACACACCGTGTGGGGTAAAACCAGGAAAGTTTATTCAAGGTAAACAGATTACAATAAAAGGTGGGGAATGAGGGAAGAGGGAGAAAGGTGGGGAGACACTTTGGTACATACAGCCAGGGATGGGGACTCGGACTCGACGACTCGACTCGCGAGTCCGAAGAAGAGTCCCCCTCTCTGACTCGAGTCCCACTCGAGTCCCAATTTTTCAATGGGACTTGAGACTCGACTCGGGACTCGAGCCCAAGGACTCCGCCACCGCCGCCCGCCACCACCGCGCCGCTCACGTCACCGCCGTCTCCCTCGCGCCACCCCCACCCCCCCGCCGCCGCCGCCCCACCAGCCGCCTGCCATCGCACACCAGCCGCCCTCGCATCATCCGCTTGCCCCTCCCGCCGCCGCCCGCGCCGGTCCCGTCATCACTTCCGGCGCGCCGGAATGACACGCCGGGACCCTGCTCCGGCGCGCTTGGCCGCCGCTGCTCTGTTTAGAGCAGGGTCCCGGCGCATCACTTCCGCGCGCGAAGTGATGATGGGACCACGCGGGCGGCGGGGTGCGCGATGGTGGCGGCGGGGCGTTGTGGCGGCGGCGGCGTGCGGGTGGCGGCGAGGGAGACGGCGGTGACGTGAGCGGCGGTGGTGGCGGGCGGCGGTGGCGGAGTCCTTGGGCTCGAGTTTTTGAGTACAGAGCAGCCTATAAATCATTTGGCTGAATTGCTGCTAGCAGAATGGCTGAATGTCGGGGAAAGGGTTTCACCTTCCCTCAGCTGGATGACTCAAATTTCACAATGTGGAGTCATCGGATGGAGGCTTATCTCAGGCTGGAGAATGTTTGGCATGCAGTAACTGATGACCCTCCTGCGGCTGTTTTGGCGGCTTGGACTGCGGCTGATGTTAAAGCAAAGGCTTTAATACAAAAGATGTTAATTAGTTCGGACAACTGTATGAGTTGTTTTTCTAAAACTAAAACCTCGGTATTCAGGTTTAATTGCAGTGTTGGCACTTTGAAATAAATAAGTTGGTTTTGTGTTGCTGTTTGGGCACTCGGGCTCAAAAAGGTTCGCCATCACTGGTCTATACACTGGATTTAGCACTGAACCACAGAGGAACCACACACACCGTGTGGGGTAAAACCAGGAAAGTTTATTCAAGGTAAACAGATTACAATAAAAGGTGGGGAATGAGGGAAGAGGGAGAAAGGTGGGGAGACACTTTGGTACATACAGTCAGGGATGGGGACTCGGACTCGACGACTCGACTCGCGAGTCCGAAAGAGTCCCCCTCTCTGACTCGAGTCCCACTCGAGTCCCAATTTTTTCAATGGGACTTGAGACTCGACTCGGGACTCGAGCCCAAGGACTCCGCCACCGCCGCCCGCCACCACCGCCGCTCACGTCACCGCCGTCTCCCTCGCCGCCACCCGCACGCCGCCGCCGCCGCACGCCGCCACCGCTGCCATCGCACACAGCCGCCATCACGCCGCTGCCATCGCCCGCCGCCGCCCGCGCCGGTCCCGTCATCACTTCCGGCGCGCCGGAAGTGACACGCCGGGACCCTGCTCCGGCGCGCTTGGCCGCCGCTGCTCTGTTTAGAGCAGGGTCCCGGCGCATCACTTCCGCCGCGCCGGAAGTGATGATGGGACCAGCGCGGGCGGCGGGGTGCGCGATGGTGGCGGCGGGGCGTGTGATGGCGGCGGTGGTGGCTGCGAGTGGGTGGCGGCGAGGTGAAACGGCGACGGCGGTGACGTGAGCGGCGGCGTGGCAGCGGCGACGACTCAAGCGGCGCAGAGAACGCTCTCCGCGCCGCTCAGAAGAGAGAGCTCGTAATGCATCCCTGGTGCGGCGGCGGCAGGAGCAGGGACGAGGGAAGGACCCGCCCATGGTAAGTGGGGGCGGTGGTGGCCCATGGAGGGAGCAGGAGGGTCTCCGCAGGAGGAAGGGCAGCTCTTCTTCCTCTCGCGGAGACCCTCCCACTCCCTCCAAGGCCGCCGCTTTGGAAGTGACTCGGGACTCGACTCACTATTTTGGACCTTGGACTTGAGACTCGACTCGAGACTCGGGTCCAAAGACTCGTGACTCGACTCGTGACTCGTGACCAAGGACTCTTCAACATCCCTGCATACAGTAGAGCTAAACAACCCAAACCAGAAGCCACAGCAGCAGTATAAATTCTTCCCCCCACCCCTCCTTTCAGTAGCCCAGGTGTCTTTAGCCAATCAGGAGGAACTTCCATCTGGGCCAGGCAGGGGAGGGGTGGCTCTTTGCCACATTTGCATGCAAATAGCTGTGGCACCTGCCATGCAGGAGCCATCAGAGTAACTATGTACATTTTGCATTTCCCAGCCCCCAGCTGGGATTATACTTGTTTACACTTGTGGAGGTGTGTGTGTGTGTGTGGTGCAGGGAACTCTGATGCTTTTTCTCCACAACATTGTTGTTAAAAATAAGTAATTTTGCAGTTTTCTGAAGAAATAGGAGAGGGAATTGGCACACTAATGCCCACTAATAGAGAAGGAAAGGATCTGGAGTAATTTATCCTCTAGATTACATGTCTGCTAACCAAAAAACACACACACCCAGTTAATATTCAATTTCAGTATTTGACACCCCCAAAATTGTTGCATTTATGATCTGATGCAAGACATCTGTACAGCAACATATGCAGATTTTAAACACACAATCTCACCATGTTCTATTATACGAAACTTTTGGAGAACTCTGCTTGAACAGATTAACATGATAGTTTATTTAATATCTCATCTATTATGTTTATTTAATATCTCATCTATTGTGCTATTATGTTTTCTTAAAGGAATTCTCAAGATACTGATTTAGGGTTAGCACTGCATTTACAACTGGAAGAAAGCAGTGACACTTCCAATATCAGAGCGTTTTATAAGGATCTGGACCAATGTTTGGAAGTAAGCCCCACTGAACTCAATAGGATTTGGTTCTGAGTAAACATGCATAGGATTGCACTGTAAATGAGGAACCAAACTGAACAGTAAACAAACAAACATTCATTGAAATATAGTTGCAATATTTTGAAATACATTTCAAAATCATGTTGCAAGATCTTGTTTTTCCCCCATGATATAATTTTCTTCTTTATGTTTTCTCCTTCATACATATGCTTGCAATTTTCCTCTTTTCTAAATGAAAATTAAATAGAATAAGTACAGTTAAATTATGCAAACTGGGCAGATTTGCATAATTTAAACAGGTTGCAGAGTTTATCATGGTAGAGAATTTAAATTCCCTGAACTCAGTTCTTTTTAATTGATGCTCGGAGTACACACAGCCTTGACTTACGGTAAACTGTTGCAGGTATTGGAGAACTTGCTTGCTGCTTACTTGTGCCTGACTCGTGCCATGCACCCGATACAGCTTCAATGGAGAAAACAAAATAGGAAGTAGAATGCTTTTAAACTAAGTGACCAATCAGAAATAAAGATACAGGGATTGACATAGCACTGTAACCAGAAGCTTGACTGAGGGAGAATAGGAAGAGAAATTTAAACAAAGAAAAGCAAACTTTTTCCTAAACTATTTCTAAAAGAAGACAGCTTTAAGGCTCCTGTTTCTTGCACTGGCCTTCTCCTTAGGAGGGAAAAACATTCCAAAATATTATTCAAATTTAACTTTGCATTAACCTTGTCTGCTCCATGGAGAGGCAACAGAGCCCCTGACAGTTTGTACAACAGATACAACTCCTGCTTTATGTTGCAGGATCAAATGCATTTGCGTCATGACCTAACTGCAACAAATATCTAGATCTGGAAATCAATCTGAGATGGCTCAGAGCAGTTTTGCATCAGCAGATCCATCTGCCCTGTGAACTGTTGGTATTTCGTGTAACATCACAACGTAAGTTTTGACTCACAGCGAAGGCATGTAACTGCCTGCACCTGTGAACAGGGTGAGGCACCATTTAGCTGCTACTTAAGACAGCTGAGCTGTGCTCTGGGTTGCTGCAGTAGCTACTCTGTTGCTGCAAGCCTCCTACTGTGTGGTGCTGTGCCTTGGATAGGAAGAACTGCTACTACTACTGTATGGTAAGCTCCCTTTGTACAGGGAGACTGCAATTATAAATTCTGTTACTCTACAATAAACTGTATATATATAATCACTCAATGCTACTCTCTGCTTTCTGTACCTGCTGCGTTGGAGGTAATTTATTTCCCTCCTGCTGCTGACATAGGTTATGGGCCCAGTTTAAAGGTCCTAGGATCCAGAGAGGAAGCAGTTTGATTTATATTGCTGTATATTGTTTTGAGTACAGAGCAGCCTATAAATCATTTGGCTGAATTGCTGCTAGCAGAATGGCTGAATGTCGGGGAAAGGGTTTCACCTTCCCTCAGCTGGATGACTCAAATTTCACAATGTGGAGTCATCGGATGGAGGCTTATCTCAGGCTGGAGAATGTTTGGCATGCAGTAACTGATGACCCTCCTGCGGCTGTTTTGGCGGCTTGGACTGCGGCTGATGTTAAAGCAAAGGCTTTAATCACTCTGGCGGTGTCTGACCAACAGTTGGTGAATATATGTGGGAAGACAACAGCGAAACAGATGTGGCAAGCCTTGCAGACCATCCACCTTCGCAGAGAAACTGGGTCAGCTATTATTTTCTTTAAGAGACTTTATCAGGCTGAACTATCACCAGGTGGGGATGTGTCTGATCGTTTAAGACACTTGCGTTCACTAAGACATGAACTGCTGTCCCGAAACATAGAAATCCCTGACCTGCAATTTTGCTACATAGTGTTAACCAGCCTGGACTACAGCTTTGAGTCAGTAGCTGCTCAATTGGCTTCTTTGCCTGCAGCACAATTGACTGTAGAACTGATTCAATCAAGGCTCATGGCTGAGGTCGACAGAAGGGCTGCAACAAACTGTAAAATGAACTCTGAGGTTGCTTAGAAGCCTGTAGCAAACAGCAGGGGTGAGGAGCAAGCAACAGCCTTAAAGGTGCGGCGGTGTTTTGCATGTGGCAAACCCGGTCACTTCCGAAAGGACTGCAAAAGTAAGAAGAAACAGCAGGGGTCACCACAGTCTTCAAAGCCTTCTTCTTCTTCTGCAACAAAAGCACTATTTACCAAGTCCACTGCAACGAAGAAATGGGACCATATTGTAATAGACAGTGGAGCTACTCGACATATTTGTAAAGATGAGTGTTTGTTCCAGTCTATCACAAGGCAAAAGGGCATTATTCATCTGGCCAACAAGCAAGTGTTCAACAGTGAAGGGCATGGGACTGTGTTTCTGAAAGGTTTGAATACAACCATAAGAAATTGTTTATATGCTCCTGAGTTATCTGAAAACTTGCTAAGTGTTTCTCAGCTTACACAGCAAGGTTATGTTGTAAGGTTTAATGCAACTAAATGTGAAATACTGAAAAATGGCAAAGTGTTTTTGTATGGTAAACTGAAAGATGGTTTGTTTCTTATATCATATTGTGTTAGTAACAATGATAAAGTAAATGAAGGTTGTGAAGCAACAACCATGAATTTAAAATCAAATGCACCATTGCATGATAATTGCATTCACAATTATCATAGGAAGTTTGGGCATTTAAATTTCCAAGCTGTAAAACAAATGGAAAAGATAGTTGAAGGGATGCATTTAAAGAAATGTGATTGTCACATGAAATGTATATCCTGTGCTCAAAACAAAGTAAAGCAAGCTCGAAAGGGGATTAAAACTGAGAGAAAAGCTGAAAAGGCATTTCAATATGTACACGGTGATCTCGTAGGACCTCTGACAACTTCCAGAGGTGGGGCACGTTATTTTATGGTGCTCATTGATCAATATACAAGATACACTTTTGTGTACATGTCCAGAGCTTCTGCTTTCCTTTATAACAAGTTCAAAGCATTCTGTGCCTGGGTAAAGAACAGGCATAGTTCCCATGTTACCTGTTTCTTTACAGATATGGGAGGGGAATTTTGTTCAGCACAATTTAATGCTTTTCTCAGTGAGCAAGGAACTGAGCACATGGTTGCAAGTCCTCGTTCTCCATGGCAGAATGGATTGTGTGAAAGGGCCAATTAAACTCTTTTGCAAGGTTTGAAAACTCTATTGCATGATGCAAAACTAACTGATGATTTTTGGGCAGAAGCTCTTAATTGTTTCAATTATGTTCATAATAGAAGCTTCAGTTCTGTTTTAAAGTGTACACCATATGAGAAAATGGATAACAGGAAGCCTTCTGTTAAACATTTCAGAATTTTTGGTTCTGACATGTGGGTACACACACCCCAAGGTCAAAAGTTAGACAAAAGAGGATTGCAAGGAACATTTCTTGGTTATGAGAAAGGATCATACCGTGTTCTTATGACTGACACCCAAACTATAAAATTAACAAGGAGTGTTGAGTGCAACGTTAATTGGGAGGGTGTTGGAATTTTTCAACCATATCCAATTAGAAGTACTGCCTCTGATAATTCAAAGACAGATTCAGATTCAGACACAGATTCAGAATCAGATTCAGAGTATGAAAGTGTTAAAAATACCCCATACCAGTCAGAAGAATCTGATACTGAAACCCCAAGAAATTCAGGTGATGAAGATGAACAGAAACCTTTATTCACAATAGGTACTGTTTCACTTAAAAAGGAACCTGAGAACTCTGATGAGGATCGGAGGGGTGTGTGTAGAACAAAACGAGTTTAAAAACGTCCTGTTAGATATCAAGACGAATTTGCAGGAACAGGTTTTTTTGAGCCTCAGGATTATAGAGAGTTTGAAGAGGAAGATAGCTCTTTAATGATGAAGAAATTAGAGGACCATATACTAAGGATGCAAAGTAAAAGGTGAAAAAAAAAGGATTTTGTTTGCAAGCTGAGAAAATCTTTGTATGGTTTAAAACAATCTGCCAGGTGTTGGAACACAGTTTTGACTAAAACTTTAATTAATTTGGGTTTTGTGCAAGGTATAGCAGACCAGTGTTTGTTTATTAAGGAAGAGCATGAACATAGAATGTATATCCTGTGTTATGTTGATGACCTTTTGATTTTCTGGTCTGAGAAAAAGCAATATGATAAGTTGGTGCAAGACCTCCAAACCCATTTTGAATTAAAATGTCTTGGTGATGTAAACAATTATTTTTCTTTAGAAGTGGAGACAGACCAAGAAGGCAGTGTTTTAGTACATCAAACAAAGAAAATTAAACATGTAATAGAAAAATTACATTTAGGCAATGCCAAACAGCTATGCTATTGTAAATATTGATGTATTGTTGAATGCCAAGGTTGATGTTAGTAAACCTGTGAAAGTATATCAGGACAATCAGGCCAGCATTGCAATTCTAAGAACAGAAAGCAATAAGCAAAGGACAAAATATTTACAAATTAAAACGAACCATGCAAAGGAATGCATCAGGGATGGTTTGATAGAAGTTCTGTATTTGGCAGGGAATGAAATTCCTGCAGATCTTCTTTCAAAACCTATCAGAAAAGAACAGCATCAAAAATTGACAAAGCTGATGCTGTTGTATTGAAAAACTTTGCCGTGTGATGTATACACGAAAAGCAGGGGGATGTTGGTATTTCGTGTAACATCACAACGTAAGTTTTGACTCGCAGCGAAGGCATGTAACTGCCTGCACCTGTGAACAGGGTGAGGCACCATTTAGCTGCTACTTAAGACAGCTGAGCTGTACTCTGGGTTGCTGCAGTAGCTACTCTGTTGCTACAAGCCTCCTACTGTGTGTTGCTGTGCCTTGGATAGGAAGAACTGCTACTACTACTGTATGGTAAGCTCCCTTTGTACAGGGAGACTGCAATTATAAATTCTGTTACTCTACAATAAACTGTATATATATAATCACTCAATGCTACTCTCTGCTTTCTGTACCTGCTGCGTTGGAGGTAATTTATTTCCCTCCTCCTGCTGACATGAACAACATGCACGAAGTGAACTCTTGGAATCAGTTCAGTAAGACGTAAACATGTGAAGTAACATGTCAGAGCTGAAATCAACTAAGCAAAAGAGCATTTACATATGTAAATCTTTGTTTCAGTTTCATGATCTGCTACCCCTTTTTTAGCACATTGCAATGGTTGCAAGCTGTGCCAGTGTTTTAAAGGAGATTCTACTAGCCCAGTGGTTTTCAGATGTCTTGTCTTCAAAGAACCCTTTCTTTATTGACTCATCTGCCAAGGAATCCCTGGCATGTCAGTGTGGAACACCTCTGCATTGCAACAGTACAATCTCAGCTCCTATGGAGCTTTGTCCACACCTAGCTGGGTCTCACCACAGCCCTGTGTGCACTGTAGAACATACCCAACTACTCCCTGGAGCTAGGCATTGTAGGAGAAGATCAACGGTTGGTGAACAAGCTCGCTCTCAGGGACGACTGAATTGCTATTGCTGACTTTCTCATTGAGGAACCCCTGATAAGCTCCCAAGGAACTGCAAGTTCATCGTGGCCTGGAGGGTTTCCTGGAACACTAGTTTGAAAACTGCTGTACTAGCCTACTCTGCTAGGCAAAAGCATAGGCTCACTGCAGAAAAGGCAAGGGATTGCCAGGCTGTAACTTGGGAGAGTGCATCTGTTTATTCAACACACCTGTCACTGCCAGCCGATAATGCCCGTTTCACATGTAACGATAACCCATGGGCTGCACGGCAGCAAGTGAGTGCGCTGCTACCTGCCTGCTTGCTATGTCCACTTTGCATCCGCTTTCATAAACAACCCAGGAATGCCCCATCTGAACCTGGAACTCTGGGTTGTTGAGTGACAAACTACCCAGAGTTCTAACCCAACAACAAAACATGGGTTCAAACTCTGGGTTGTTTGTCCCTCAACAATCCAGAGTTCAGGGTTCAGACGTTGCATCAAACAACCCAGGAATGGGGTGTTCTTGGGTTGTTGATGAAGTGAATACAAAGTGGAAGCAGCAAGTGTGCGGGAGGCAGCACGTTTGCTCACTCCAACGTGGCCCCATGAATTGGCATTACGTGCAAACCAGGTCACTGTAAACCATAGCTTCTCCCACCCTGCTTCCATCCTGTTGCTGGAGCTAATAGGTTTAAGATATTGGTGAATAACAGGAGAGGGGGCTGGACGACTGCAGGAGCAGCTGCTATTGCATTGTTTTTTGCACCTATGAAACTGTCAAACAGATGATGACCAGGTTCACACGGATCAGCGGGGAAAAGAAGCCACTGTGGGTTCTTTTCCTCAACCCGCATGTGCCGGCTGCACACTGTGCAATTTGCCTAATTACCAGCGCAGCATGTGGCTTCCCGAGCCCAGCAAGGTGCGTGGTGGGGGTGGCTTCAAAACCACCCCAAAACCCATGGGTTGCTATAGGGTTTGGGGGGGGACTTTGCAGGGATGGGGACTCGGACTCCAGGACTCGACTCATGAGTCGGACTGAGTCCCCCCTCTGACTCGAGTCCCAATATTTTTAATGGGACTCGAGACCAAGGACTCGTGTTCCAAAATAATGTTCCTCAAATGCAACATGGATAGGTTTTAGGAAGTACAGCATGTTTATTTTTTAAAATCATTTTCCTAAAATGCAACCTTTCAGACATTTTGGGTTTGGCTGCCTCTGCCTGCCTGTTTGGGGTTCCCTGCCTCCTCTGCCTGCCTGGTCTCTTCTTAACCAGTTCCACAGTTTGAATTGTCCAAGACAAACGCCTCTGCCTGCCTGCTTTGGGGTTCCCTGCCTCCTCTGCCTGTCTGGTTATTTTGGGTTTGTCTGCCTGGTCTGTTCTTGCCAAAATCAGTTGCAGAGTTTTGAAATAAAAAGGCACACTTGTGCCTAGAATTTATTTAAGCCACACATCTGAAATAGAAAAACCCCCATTGATTTTAATAGGGACTCGTGGAGTCAGCTTTGGGAGTGACCCGTGAGTCACCATTTTGGACCAAGGACTCGGACTCGAGACTCGGGTCCAAAGACTTGTGACTTGAAACCAAGGACTCTTCAACATCCCTGGGACTCTGAAGCCACACACCCCCGCCATGCACCTCGCTGGGTTTGAACGATATGGGAAGCCCCACGCCATGCAGGTAATTATGCAAATCATGCAGTACGCAACTGGCACACGTGGGGCGGGGAAAAGAAGCAAACCCAGCCAATCTCAGAGTTCCAGGGTGATAAGTCACTACTTTAAGGGCCAAAGTAGGGCCTGTGAACCTAGATCTCTGCTGAACATCTACACAGTGTTGAGTATGATTTTGAGGGAAGCAGCAAGGATGCTTAACCTTTCCTTTACCACCACTTCTCCCCTGCACTTCCCTCCCCAGGCCACTTCTCTCCCAGTCACAGGAAAGAGCAGTCGGAGGAGGGAAGTGCAAGGGAGAAGGTAGGTGGATGGAGAGTTAAGCATCCCTCCCTCAACTTCCGCTCATTCCCTCTAAATTGCACTCCCTGCTACCGTTTAGATGTTTGGCCAAGATCCAGTTCCCAGTTTGGCAGTCAGTCAAAGAAGATGGTGAAACTTGCCTCCTTGGAGAAGGACGGCTCATTTGGAACCAGTGTGCGGAAGCCCTAGTCTAGCGAGGCCTGGCAGGCTAACTGGCAGTTCTGGAAAACTCGATAGTCCAGTGGTATCTACTATGAAGCCCAGTGTTCTCCAACCTTGGGTCCCCAGATGTTTTTGGCCTACAACTCCCAGCATACTGGGAGTTGTAGGCCAAAAACATCTGGGGACCCAAGATCGGAGAACACTGATGTGGCCAGTGCGCTGTTCATACAACCCATTAACCCCATGGTAAAAACCATCGCCTAGAGATGTGAAGAACCTGGGGAGGGGACAGGAACCCAGAAAAAGGTTCTTTTACCTCAGTCTTAATATGAACAAAAATGAGACTTTGGGAAGGAAACTCTTATGAAATATTCTCTTTCAGAATGATCCATAACTATGTCTAATTAGGTAATTTCTAAGCTCTCACTATTTCTAATCTTAAATAAACTTCCTTCTTGTTTTACAAAGAAATCGTTTATATTTTCAGCTTTCCCCCCTTTTAGGGCCCCAAAGTGGGATATAGATAATTGTATAAATAATTAAAATAATAAACAAACTGACAAAAATATATGCTTAGGTATTTTAAAGTGCAGAGTCTGCAGCTCCATTTCAAATGCTGGGTATAGTTGTAATTTGATTTGAATAAAAAGTAAAGATATACTTTTGCTTCATAAACATACCAAATAGTAATATTTTCTAAGTTATGCATAATGGGATGGATCCAAGGTTTCCTTCCTTTGAAGAAAGGTTGTTTTTGGATCGAACCCAGTGCATTTCAGGGTCTTAAAGAAATGAATAAAATTTAGGTTTGATAAGTCAGTATTGCACTATTTTCTACCAAACTTCACTCTTTCCCTAGAAAACAAGAACCAGATACCCATCTCCATCTCTTTCTCCCTACCCCTCTGATTTCAAATATTTCTAAAAATTCGCATTTCTACAGTGTCTCTGAAGAAAGGTGTTCCATGGCTAATTCTTCACAACCATAAAAAACAGCATGGTTTACAAGAATTACTGTATTGACACAATTTGAGGACATTCAAAGCACCTTCCCCATGGTGTTCCTCAACAACGCGGCTTCAAACTAATTACTATTTGGTTCAGAGAGCCAGCTGGACTTCTGCCTTAAGCAGCAGCTGTAGGTTTCTGTCAAGTCTGGATGGGGGGGGGGGGGAAAACCACCCTGTTGACTTTACTAAATCAGCCAATCCCACACAGAGCTCTCTTATCCAGAGTTGCAACATGTCAAACAGCTGGTGCTCATTAATTATCTGGCACAAATATTATCTAAGAAGAATTAAGAGCATAAGATTGGCGTTGCAAGTTTAGCGGGTTCAAATCAGACTTGGCCGTAGCCACTTCCTTGAGCCTGACAGAGCTCATACATTAAGAGGCTTCCCACCCTGCCCTGTTTTGTAAAAGAGAGTTCATGTCCTTGTTAATTAAATCTTTCAAATATTATCAGATTAGGAAGTTGTGACAGCACATGTCGATTTCTTAAATTAATGAGACCACTGAAAGTAGCTGCCCTATTATTTCTATAAATGCAGCTTGGTGGTTTTCACTCTGTGTTCCAGGGAACTTTGGCGTTGTCCAAACCTTAATAAAGGTTGTCCAATAAGAAAAGCAACCGTTATGGAGGAGCTCTCCCAAAAGACAGGTCATGCACCGCTACTGATTGTCTCTAACAATGTGTAGCTGCAAAGGCATGTTGGGTTTGCTCTAGAACACACTCAATGCATGCAGATTTCTGGTGTGCCCTGTGTGACAAGCAAAAGTCCTATAACATTCCCCAAAATGTCCTGCAATGCAGAGCAGTTTCTTGGTAGAGATGCATGGGTTCCTTGGCAGACTGGTTGCGAAAAAGGGGTTCCCACCTCAACATAGAAATTTCAAATACCATCGATATGGCTAGATCAGGGCTCTCCAACCTTGGGTCCCCAGATGTTGTTGGCCTACAGCTCCCAGCATACCCAGCCAGCATGGCTAATGGCAAGGGATTCTGGGAGCTGTAGTCCAGCAACATCTGGGGACCCAAGGTTGGAGAGCCCTGGTCTAGATGGAAGCCAAAAGGAAATCTTGCCAAACCTGCTACAGAGCAAGCCTATAATACATCAGTTGTCCACTGAGCAATCATCACAGCCTAAAATACAGCATCCAAACCAAAAGCAAAGAGCAGATGTACGATGGAGGGGTGATTACAGAGAAAGTACCGGTAATTGGAGAGCAGGGGTAGGCAACCTTTTTGGGGCCGTGAGCACATTTGGCAATTTGATAAACCATCATGAGCACCACCACAAAATGGCTGCCATGGTAAGCATGGCTGATCACAAAGGACAAGTACCCTGCCCAAAAGACTGTGTACAAGTCAGAGTTGGGCTCTGAGACCCAACCAGTGAACAACTCCTTTGAACCCACATATTCAGTGCCACAGAAACTAATTTCACAGAAGGCAAACTCTTTTTCTCACCCCCGCCCCCTACCAGCCAACTAATTCCCATCTCTTTTTTTGTCTCACTCTGGATCACCACCAACAGACATGCTCGCTCTCTCTCTCTCTCTCTCTCTCTCTCTCTCTCTCACTCACTCACTCACTCACTCACTCACGCATGCCCTGTCAGCCATCCTCCATCTAGTCACACATAAGCACCCCATGTATCCATCATGCATACACACCAACATACATGCATACAGACATGTCCCTCTCTTCTCCTCCTCACTGCAAGCACATGAAAAATCATATTTACTCTTTTTCAGGATCCTTCCAGCCCCTCACCCTGCAAAACCCTTTCTCTTTCTCACACACATGCAGCCCCCATCCAGTCAGACATATAAGCAAACTACCTGCCCCACCCTACCCCTCAGGTTGTTCCCAGCTGGCTCCCCCAGCCCCACTGGCTTCCTGCTGACCTCCCTCAACAAAGCTGGCTTGCTGCTGCTCTTCCTAGCCCCCCCCCCCACTGCTCTCTAGACTGCAGTGTTCTCCAACCTTGGGTCCCCAGATGTTTTTGGCCTACAACTCCCAGCATGCCCCAGCCACAAGGTTGGAGAACACTGCTCTACAGCTTCCCTACCCCCAGCTCAACATAAGTGACAGGGGTTCCTTTTTCACTTCCCCCTTCTTTTCCTAGGTGCGTGGCAGAGGAAAGCACTGACCTGCAGCTCCCGCCATCTTCCATTTTCTTTCTAAGAATGTCTCTGAGCTCTTGGTATGATCCAGAGGCATTCATGGGAAATAAAGGTGGCAGCGGCTGCTGGCCTCACTTTGCTTTGAAGTGACCCCAGCTATCAGTAAGAAAGTGTGTTAATTAAAAAAGAAAAGTGGGAGGTGTAGGGCAACTCAGGAGACTGCAGGAAAGGTGTCTGGGGGCACACCGGTGTCCGTGGGCAGAACGTTGCCTACCCTTGCTCAGGGATGGGGACTCGGACTCGACGACTCGACTCGCGAGTCCGACTGAGTCCCCCCTTTGACTCGAGTCCCACTCGAGTCCCAATTTTTTCAATGGGACTCGAGACTCGACTCGGGACTCGAGCCCAATGACTCCGCCACCGCCGCCACTCACGTCACCGCCGTCGCTGCCGCCATCGCAAGCCATGCCGCCATCACGCCGCCGCCGCCGCCGCCGCACGCAGCCGCCCGCGCCGGTCCCGTCATCACTTCCGGTGCGGCGGAAGTGATGCGCCGGGACCCTGCTCCGGCGCGCTTGGCTGCCGCCGCTTTAAACAGAGCGGCGGCAGCTTTTGTCCCAGGAAGCGGCACCCACCGCGGCCGGGGCTCTGCGCTCTGGCGCGTTCGGCAGGCAGCCATGGCGAGGCACCCGGCGAAGGGGGCAGGAGAGCAATGGCGCTTGGGGCCTTCTGGGGCGCGGGACAATCTGCACCCCCAAGGAGCCCGACGGGAAGGGAGACGGAGGCAGCAGGTAGGGCAGAGGGGCCGGGAGGTGGGGGGAGCCTCTGCTGGGGGAGGGGGAGACCGAGGGCAAGAGAGGGTGTGTGAAAGGGCCACCGGAGCCGTCGCCCCTTTCCCGCTCGTCTTGGCAGGTAGCCGCGCGCAGGAGGCGCTTCTCGCGGGGTCTGCCCCCAGAGGTTTCTTGCTCTGCAAGTCTGCTCGGCTGCCGCGCAGCCGCCTCCAGACCCCTCTGCCAGCGGGGAGGCACCATGTATCTCAAGACGGAGGGGGCGGGTGGCTGGTTGGGGAACTGGCAACCTTTAACCTGGGGGGGGAGAAAAGAACCCCACCGGCCAATGTCCCTTCTTCCCCTTCGGACCTCAAACGGAGAGGCAGGGGGGAAGGCTGTCCTTCTGCTTCCCGATGCGGCGCCCCGTTTCCTTGTGGGACTCGTGGCCACCAGGGTGGCGTGGGGCGTGGGTGGTGCCCGGTTTGAAGGGGTTCCAAGTGAGGCAGGCTCAGCAGAGTCCTGGAGGAGGACGAGGCGGCTGAGCCGGACTGCTTCAGAGGGGGACTGTGCGGCTCACTTGGGCAGGAGAGAGCGAGGGGGGCCGCCGACTCGGGCTGCTTGAAGGGGCTCTTGCGCGCTTCAGTGGCTCGCGGGCCGAGGGGGGCCTTGGGCCTGACCCAGCTGCAAGCCCTTTCCGTCTGCTTTGGGTACCGGTGAGGCCCTCGCCGCGTTTGGCCCCCTCACCGTGAGCTTTAAACTAGTTTTAAACAGAGCGGCGGCAGCCAAGCGCGCCGGAGCAGGGTCCCGGCGCGTCACTTCTGCCGCGGGCGCGGGCGGCTGCGTGCGATGGTGGCGGCGAGGGAGATGGCGGTGAGCGGGAGGAGGCGGCGGCGGCGGCAACTCGAGCGGCAAGGAGAACACTCTCCGCGCCGCTCAGAAGAGCGAGATCGGGCTGCGCCGCCGCCGCCGCCGCAGAGAACTACAAACCCAGGGAGGGCTCGTAATGTGTCCCTGGTGTGGCAGCGGCGGCGGCAGGAGCAGGGACGAGGGAAGGACCCGCCTATGGTAAGTGGGGGCGGCGGCAGCGGTGGCCCATGGAGGGAGCGGGAGGGTCTCCGCGGGAGGAAGGGCAGCTCTTCTTCCTCTCGCGGAGACCCTCCCGCTCCCTCCATGGGCCGCCGCTTTGGGAGTGACTCGGGACTCATGACTCGACTCGAGTCACCATTTTGGACCTTGGACTCGTGACTCGACTCGAGACTCGGGTCCAAAGACTCGTGACTCGACTCGTGACTCGAGGCCAAGGACTCTTCAACATCCCTGCCCTTGCTGCAGACCTTTTAAAATGAGTGAGCCAGCTTGTATACCAGCTCGATCCTGGTGGATCAGACTCAAGAGCTTTGTGACACCCAGGAAGAAGTAGCCCAAACCTTAGCAGGAGTGGGGATCAATGGCTCAGAAGCGGATACCGAGGAAATGGAAAAGGAACTGGACAATCTCCTCCCGGACTCCTCAAAAGATCTTCTGGACCTGCCTTCCATTCCACAGAAGCCATTGTTTCCCCGCGTCTGTGGTGCTTCCCAGCATCTTAGATGCTGAGCCAGAAGCAGAGTTGGAGAAGCTCACTCTTTCAAATGGAGATTGCAGCTCATTCACTGCTGTAGCCACCAGCAGTCATTCCAGCTGGAGATGTGAGGGAGCGCAGGGCCATTCCACCAGCCCTGCCAGAAGAATTAATTAATTCCCCCCCTTCTTCCCTCCCCATTCCTTTTTCCTTGTGTGTCAGTGTCTTTTTAGATTGTAAGCCTGCGGGCAGGGACTGTTTTGTTTAATTGATTACCGTATATGAAAGCTGCTCTGGGGGCCTTTTTGGCTGAGGAGTGGCATAAAAATATTTCAAATAAATAAATAAAATAAATACTACAAGGAAAGGGCAATGTGCATCCAGTTTTTTCCCCCATTCCAACCAACCCTGAGGCAGTCCATCCCCTACATATTCTCACTTCACACACACACCCATCCCCATGTCAGTACAGTGTTCAATCTAATGCACTTCAAAGGCTCCAAATGTCAATGGTGAGAATGCAATGGATTCATGTGAGAATTTGCATTGCACTGGAAGTTAAGAGATGGGACATTACCATTGAAGCAGTAGGATGGTCAATATTCCTTCCTGTCTTTTTTTTCCTATGAGATGCAGAGTATAGAAGGACGGAGTTGGAGTAAGAATCACCCGCATAGAAACGCTCCTTGCTTCAGTGATTGCTTTGCTATAGGACAGGTTTAACAAGAAAAGGGTAAGATTTCCTCCCTAGAAGAAAGAAGAAGAGAAAAAAAGAGAGAGAAGGAAGAATGGATGCAAAGGAAGGATAGACAAGGGGGGTGGGGGGGGAGGAAGAGAAAATCAATTGTCAAGAAAGCAAAGAAATAAGAACGTTTTCTTAGCAGGCTTTAAAAACTCCTCACATACAGTTCTTCCGAGAAAAATTTCATGTGGGTAATTTGCGGTCATTGCTGCAGTGTTGCATACTTAACTGGTCAAAGTGGTACTGCCCAGAGCTGTAAAAAAACACATACGAGGCATCCTGCTGTAATGAAGTTAACCAAGCTGAATGCTTCATCGACAAATTAGGTTATGACACTGGATAACTTTTCTACGGCCTTTGCACCATAATGGAAGAAACAACTGCACAATTACGTTCTGTATACACGTCGCTTGGGTATGCTAACTATTATCCACTATTCTCTTTTTTTCTTCCAAACTAGACAAATGTATTTTACAAAGAATCCCATGAGGGCCCTGAGTCCAAAACAATAGAATAAGCTCCATTAAAGTCAATAGAATTTATTTCAAAATAAAGTATATTTTGGATCAGGATGCCACTATTTCTTTAAAAATGTTGATTGTATATGAACAACTCCATAGGAAAAGAACTAGAAACCTATTTTTCAGCCACAGAAGAAGGCAATTAAGTGCCTATTAGTGCCATCCTAAGCTGCTGAAGGAAATAGCAGAATTTAAAAAGGACAAGATAGAAGTTTGATGCCACAGACCCCCACTAAGCATTTGCCATCTTGTTAAGACACGATTAGTAGGAACCATTAGCAAAACCCACTCAGAGATGACATTTTCAATGGCTTCTCAAGCGGCATCAGATGGCAAGGAGCAGCACTACATACAAGAAGCAGAAATCTGTAACCCATTGCTTCCCAAACTGTATGGACTGAAGTGTGCCTTGAAAAACTAAGTTGCCATATTCAATATTGGATGCATCCACTACTCCATGCCCCTGTAAAGAGAGCCCACGCAGCATTGAGCCCCGCCCTGCCAAAATATGGAGCACCACTGACATCATCCCAAGAAAAGGAGCAAAGGCACGCAGGGTTCTCTGACACAACCAGTGCTAGAACAGACAGGCTCCTGGCAATCCCAGAAGCATCACCAGAACCAAGGAATCATGTCTCATACCTGAGCCCCGGCGAATTAAGCTAGAGGAAAGGCGGGATGCCGGGAAGTGATATTAAATGGGCTATTCTGCAGTTGTTGCCAGGAGTATTCCTCCTGCCCACAGTTCTGGGAGCCTACTGGGAAAAATATATACAGTAATAACTTGGATTGCAAGTAACTTGGTTTGAGAGCGTTTTGCAAGACAAGCAAATTTTTAAATATTTATTTAATTTTGTTTGACTTGATATACAAGCGACATCTTGCAATACAAGTACTGTAGTACGGCTTAAATTAAAAATCTCTGTACAAATTTTTTTGGGGGGATTTCGTTTTGATAGAAGAGTGTTTTCGATTACAAGCGCGTTTCCGGAACGAATTATGCTCTCAATCCAAGGCATGACTGTATATGATCTTTTTGAATGTAAGGGTGAAGTGTACCTCTTAATTTTAATCTAGGGGGGGGAAAAGAAACTGTGCTGCAGTTCAGCAGAATAATTTCAGAAATTCTTGACTGAAATCACATTCAAAACAAGGCTGTCTAATCAGCTAAGACAGTCCACTTATGTGCAGAATTTAGAATGACTAGTTCCTCCATGGGAAGCAGATATCACTAAGCGTGGGAGAGTTGCTTATTGCAGGTATATGCAGCCTATGAAACTGGCACATGCGACCATCATCTTTATGCTCACAGTTTTTAAAGAAAGCTTACAGTAGAGGTTTATTCTGCTTCTCACTATTCCTGTCTGTGCAAGACATGAACAGATAACTATGCACAGGAAACCAAAATCTGCAAGTTCACAGTGACTCTTGGTGCAGCAGACTCTGTATAAACCAGAGGACACAATTAAACTTTTCAATATGTTGCTTAAATGCATTCACCTTCTACCAAAAAGATGGGCCAACTTTAAGCTTAACATATTTATTACAAATTATAACAATATGCTATGTTACAGCTGCTCAGCCAGTGCAAGAGAACTAACTATAGTCTACTCCAGTGTTCTCCAACCTTGGGTCCCCAGATATTTTGGCCTACAACTCCCAGCATGCCCCAGCCAGCTGCCAAAGTTGGAGAACACTGGTCTACTCTATTATAATACGAGCCAAGTATCAGGTGCCACAGGACTTGAACAGGGAGGGGAATGGCAGGCAGTTCTGGCTTGCATAAGAGCCCCACATCCTTTTGGCCAGGGGCAGTAGGTGACAGCAGAGAGCTAATGCAGTGCCACAGCTTGGTATAAAGCTTCTAGATCTGCAGCCATCATTCAGTCAACCGGTTGATTAGGGAGGCCATGAACTTCTCCCTCTGCTGCAAAAGACCACTGACCTTTTGTCTGCCTCCCTGCTCACCCAACCCAAGCTACTTGCCTG
The DNA here is from genome assembly GCA_021292165.1 of Shinisaurus crocodilurus. Taxonomy (NCBI): domain Eukaryota; kingdom Metazoa; phylum Chordata; class Lepidosauria; order Squamata; family Shinisauridae; genus Shinisaurus; species Shinisaurus crocodilurus. The sequence continues at coordinate 117,225,253 of CM037877.1, forward strand.
CCTTTCAGCCTGAACAACTGGCATGAAGACATTTTCCTGGGCTGCTATGAATGGTGCCCTAAAGGATAAAAGTCAAGGGGGAAAGATATCCTCATTAGGGAGTTATTACCACAGTTTTAGTATTAGAATGCTAGATGATCCATCGACCTGATGAACCTAAACACCTCAGTAGATGTAGCAATAAAATTTAAAAAAAAGAGTTCAAAGAGTTCAAAGTTCATCGGCATTTTGGGAACCGATGCTATAACCAAAAATAAATATTGTAAATGCATTTTTATAAAATTAAGAACGGAAACTGATTAAAGGAAAGAATGCCTCCACCAATATGCTTTGAGTGCCCTGTTATTGGAGGTTCAAATGGTGACAACAGAGAAGGCACCACAACAGAAGATAACTTAGAACTCTCTGACCAAAAACATCCTGCCTAGTCAAGCTGACTTCTGATCTGACGTTTGGAAGTTGGTAACAACTTTCAAATGGCATTTGGGTTGCAGAACAGAGATGGGGAATGATTTTTCATCTAATCTGGGGTTATTTTATGGAACTTGGCTGATCGTGTGATATTGTAATTTTTAATATTGCATTATACACATTTTAGAAATAAAATAATAATAAAGCAAATGTTATCGGTTTTGTTAAACAGCATGCAAAGCAAGGGTCTTTTGCATAAATTTACAGAAACCTCTCATTTCACCAATGTTCAGTACTATATTGCTTATCTGTTTATGCAACAAAAAGTCAAATACATGTCTGAAAGAAACTGACAGCATGCACATACCCCTTTCACACATGCAGTAGGCAATTTGGAATCTGATGATCTCTTACCTGGTTAATTACATATACACCATAATCAAGCTGTTGTCTTTGAAGGATTGGATGGAGATAATACAGCCAGTACTTTAAGTGTTCATCTCGATTTCTGAATGGGATGATAACTGCTACCTTCTGAAGTGCTTTGCAGTCCCTTGGAGTGTAGCGGCCTCCATCCCTGACTTCTGGGTTGTTGTCCTCCACATTCTTCAAATTTACAGGCTGTAAAAACTCCACATGTAATGGGCCAACTGGGAGGAAGAACACAAGGTAGTATATTAAAAACAATTGTGTGGGACTGCTGGTGCCTTGTTAAGAAGTGTTATTTTCTAGAAAACTCGCCGAAGAACAGTGGTGGGAGCCAAGAATTTAATTATGGATATATTTATGAAGGGAATTGGATGAAGAGCTTTAAGTTGATGGTTCAGAAATGGCATGTTGGGGTCACAAAGGTCTCAAATCCTAGCAATGAGTGGATACAGCCAAAAATTTCACTGCAGATGTTAACACACAGCCGCCCCCCCCCCTTTTTTCATTCTCCTTTTCTTCATTTTTCTTCCAATGACACCCCTGGTAAAATTATAACATTGGTAAGAAATGTTTTATAATCTCTGTTGGATCGTACACTGCACATAGCTGAGCACTGCCTAGTTGCTTGTCTAGAAAGAGGCCCAAGATTAAAATGCCCATCTTTAAAAAATCCTCCATCTGTGGCCCAATGACCTGGATGCTCCATTATAGAGCAGCTGTCCTGCCAGATCTCATGTATCTTCCAGGTACACAAGGCTGGAATTCCTCCATAATGGAATCTGTCTATCAGAAGTAAAGATTATATCTCCCATTTCACATCTGTTTCACCTTTCTTCCTTGGCTGGAAAAGCATTGATAGCCCATCCCCCCAGGTGTTCATTGCTTATGTGCTGGGCACATCAACGTGGGATTCCCACCACCACCACCACCACCACCACCCCTCTATCCTGATTCTACAGGGATAAAAATGGGCCTTTTTTCCTTATGAAATTTGTTACCCTTCTGTCAACTCAGAAGGTCTTGGGTGATCTTTACTACGTAAATTTTCGGAATGCGTCTTTACATCTAGTGTAGGCAGGTCTGGGGCTCACGCTGGCTCAGCTTGTCTGAGCGTGGAAAGCTAAGCAGGGTCAGGCCTGGTTATTACTTGGATAGGAGACCCCTCCTCTAGTTTCCTGCACTGAGCAGGGGGTTGGACTCGATGGCCTTGTAGGCCCCTTCCATCTCTAGGATCCTGGGCTATGTAGAGAGCAAACGGTTTAAATTATTTTCAGTGCTATTTATCCAACTTCATCCAAATTTCTTATCCTTAATCTTAATAAAAGCATCATAATTTGGAACCTGGTGTTTGACTGTATACTTTTGAGTGCCCAAGGATTTTACCCCTGCATGTAGCAGCTTGTTCATGCTACATGCTTTGTCCAAGGGAAGGGAAGGGTAAACAGATTGAACTCACCCAGCGGTGACTATGGAGTTAGCTGGCAGTTTCCCCCCATGAGGTAAAAACCTGCAGATCTTACTATACCTCCATCTTATTTGTGTTTCTGTGCACTGCCTTCGGAGGGTGGGGGTAGGGGGTGGTTTGGCTGTGTGTCTGCCTAGAGTGCTTGAACAATCAAATCACACCCAAAGCAGTAATGTGGCAGAATTGCCACCCTCATCTAGTGGAGTCCAGTTGGAAGGAGGCAAGACCAGCGCAACAGAACATGCAGAGATGGTGACAGTCTCTTCTCTGTATTGGCGCTTTGAGCCAATGGGAACCTTTTAATTATTTTGTTTATTTCTTGTGGCGTACCGTTTGGGAATTCCTGCTTTAGCCAAATGCATGGTTATGTACTATCCCTTAAGGTCCTCATTAGATGTGATGGAGGCACACATCAGTACTGTATATTTAAACATGGATCTGCCACATATATACCTGGTTCACACAATCACCATGGCTTAAACAAGCCACGGTGTATGCTGGACCCCATTTGCCTAATTATGCAGATGGGCACAGCTTGTCATGTCATCCGAACCCAGGTGGCATGGCTTGTTGGAGGGGAAAACAAGCCTCAGATAACACAACAGCAGCCCACCCGGGTGGGGAACACAACAAGCGCCGCACCCAGGTGGGTAACTAGGCAAATGGCGCTTGGCATGCACTGTGTCGGGGCCCCGACACTCTGGCACGTACCGCAGCTTAAACAAGCCACTGTATCTTGTTTAAATCGTGGTGATTGTGCCAACCGGGCCATAGAATGAAATGCAGTAGTTCAGACCAGAAGTCCGCAAAGCAAGTGTCTCTCCCCCTTCCATTTTTACATGATTGTTGGAGCAAATCCATGTTTCTAACCCCACCATGAAAAGATCTAATTTTCCTTAAGAAGGATAACTGTTGCTTATTCTCAGACTTTCTGGTGCTTCCTGCTACATGAGTCTGTTCCAGGTATCCTGAGCTGCTAATGCTGTTTGGAAAGACTCACCAGTGTGGCATAGTGGTGAGAGTGTTGGACTGGGACTCGGGAGATCTGGGTTCTAGTCCCCGCTCAGCCATGAAACTCACTGGGTGACTTTGGGCCAGTCACTGACTCTCAGCCTAACCTACCTCACAGGGTTGTTGTGAGGATAAAATGGAGAGGAGGAGGAGGATTACGTAAGCTGCCTTGGGTTCTTTTCAGGAAAAAAGGTGGGGTATAAATATAATAAATAAAAAATAAAAATAAATAATGGGTTGTGTGTGTTACGAGTGTCTGAAACATGGCAAATGTGTTGCCAGCTATAGTATAGGTGATTCCTTTTTCTTCAGAATTCTGTTGCAATTTTAGGTGGTGCATAGTTTCAGTGGGTGAACTAAACCGAAAAGAGGTTTTGTTTTGCATGTGGCTAGTACCTACAGATTTTAAAAAACAGAACAAGCAAAATCAAAATCTAGAAGTGGCAGTTACCAAGATGGTTTAAGAATGATTGTAATAAATTCCCACCTTGTATGTTAAAACAGTTGTGGGTTGGTTCCTTGTTGATTGAGGTTTGTGGAAGACAGGACAAGTTGTCATGCCAAGATTGTTTTTATTTATATATTTATTACATTAACATCCCCCCCGCCCCATTCTTCCATGAAGGAGCTCGAGTTACAGAAATGGGCTCAAGTTACGGAAAGGCAGATTCCGCCTGGACATCAGGAAAAAATTCCTGACTGTTAGAGCAATAAGACAATGGAACCAACTACCTAAGGAGGTTGTGGGCTCTCCAACACTGGAGGCATTTAAGGTGCAGCTGGACAGCCATCTGTCGGGGATGGTTTGACTTGGATTCCTGCATCGAGCAGGCGGTTGGACTAGATGGCCTTACAGGCCCCTTCCAACTCTACTATTCTATGTTTCTGTGGAGCGTAAGGCAACAGACAGAGTTCCCGGACAATATCCCATCCAGGCACTGACCAGACCTCATTAGCTTCAGCAAGATGACTGATTCTTGTGCTTCTCAGTATACGCTGGACTGAATACTGCACGTTTTCTTTCCATCACTTCAAATGTGATAATAAATACTGTTGCTAACCCATCTGCACATACTTATCTGCATTAGTGGCACATCAACTGTGGCTTATGCTGGCTCAGCTTGTCTGAGTGTGGAAAGCTAAGCAGGGTCAGGCCTGGTTATTACTTGGATGGGAGACCCCTCCTCTAGTTTCCTGCATTGAGCAGGGGGCTGGACTCGATAGCCTTGTAGGCTCCTTCCAACTCTTATGATCTATGAAATCTATGAAACCCCTAAAAGGAGTGGGGTGGGGAGAATGACCCAAATTCTGATTTAGAAAAGCTTCTCTGACCTATTGTTGAGAAGAGATATACTCTCCATGAGTGGCTATTTACAAGACTGTCTGAGGCCTATGGAATATGAAGGGCTGGTGCAGGAGTGACTGATAACGATAGCTATGGAATCGTGTCACAGCGTCCACTGCTTCTGCCCCTACCTTCTTGCATTCAGATTCCTCCTCCTGCCACCCTTAAATGTGTGTCAACATTACATGAGGACTGATGTTAATCACGGTTAACAGCAAGATGTGCTTCTAACCCAGCATTTGAAACCCTGGTGGCCTGTTGCCTTAATAGAGATTACGGTAATGGCAGCTGAGTATAATGCCCACACCTGCTCACGATAACTTGGAGGCTTACCTTGTGCTCACTACTGAGTGAGAAGTTCCTCATTGATTTCAGTGTTGCTTTAGAGCAGGGCTCTCCAACCTGGGGTCCCCAGATGTTGCTGGACTACAGCTCCCGGAATCCCTTGCCATTAGCCATGCTGGCTGGGTATGCTGGGAGCTGTAGGCCAGCAACATCTGAGGACCCCAGGTTGGAGAGCCCTGCTTTAGAGGCAACTTGGGGCCCTCCAGATATTTTGGCCTACAAATGCCATCATTCCTCACTGCTGGGTAGGGCTTATGGTAGTTGTAGGCCAAAACATCTGGAGGGCTGCATATTGCCCACCCTTGCTATAGCCTCTTTGGAATCTGCTTTTCCTCTGCCTTATATTTCTTCTCAAAAGTGTTGACTACATGTACTTATTATAAGGTTTTGTTTAGGCTAAAACTTTGAGGTTTTGAAAGGAAGAAGTTGAAAAATAAAATAATCTTTTCTGGTCCAGGCCCCTTTGCTTGGTGCAGGATCTTCTATAGCCAAAAACTCCTTTGCAGATTAGATTTTGTTATCTAAATAATTTATGGAATATCAAAAATGGAGATTAGGGAAGGCAAGAGAAATTTCTGTGGGAGATGAGTTAAATTTAGAAAAAACAAATGAGATGGCTGGTGTAGCATCGTGGTGAGCTGTGAGTTCTGAATTCATACTTTCCCTTTGCCACAAATGTGCGAGGTGGCCTTAAGCCTGCCATTATTCTCTCCGCCTCAGCTCCTTCATCTGTAATACGGGGATAATATTGGCTTAGTGCTATTGTCTGACCTGCAAACAGTTCCTGCAACCTGATAAGCTTATCACTTATAGTAGTGATTCTCAAATTGTGTTCTGAGGCATACTTGTGTGTCCCAAGGGGCTGAAGTGTACCCTGGAAAATTAAGCCACTGTGCTGGGTTCATCTTTCAGTCTATCCCAGTTGATGTGATTTTCCCCTTGACCCTGAGCATGAAAGCAGAGCCCCTTATCTAAGTCTTCCCAAGACATCTTATTTGAAGTCTCATAGTATAAATCCAACCTACCCAATAGCTAGTGCCCAGGTATGGCCAAACCTCATGCATCAGTAGAAAGAACAAAAATGGCGGAAAACAGATTGCCATGTACCAAGTGGTGGCTTACCGTGGTGGTGTTTATGTCACTACTTGGTAAGCTGCCTGTCTGAACCTATATGGATGACCAGACCACCCTGGGGAAAGCTCACTTACTCGGGGGTATTTCGATCATCTACATCAGGGCTCTCCAGCTTTGGGTCCCCAGATGTTGCTGGCCTACAGCTCCCTGCATACCCAGCCAGCATGGCTAATGGCAAGGGATTCTGGGAGCTGTAGTCCAGCAACATCCGGGGACCCAAGGTTGGAGAGCCCTGATCTATATTATCCTGTCAAGTGATAAGAAGAATTCTACAACATTTGAGCTACGGTTTTCTGATGCAGGCTGGATCTCAAGCCTTTTGTAAATGTGTAACATGGACACAAATGGACTTTAGAAGGAACTTGCATGTTTGTGGTAAACTATACTTACAATCTGCCATTCATATTGCTACAATGATAGCCTATGCTCTTCGGTGTCTTGTTCTAACACTAGCTCAAGAAAGTGTTGACCATCTTAATATTGATCACCAGAGTTGGAGAGGTAGGAAAACCCCAAAAGAGCTCAAAATTTTAATTTTTTTAAACTGAGCTGTGACAAAGTGGGTGGGCCAGCCTGCAATGTTTCTCTTTTAGTTCTACAGTTAAACGGGGTGTGGGTGTGTGGTTGGTAGCGATAAGGAAATGAGGGGAACTCCAAGTTTTGTTCCTTGCTCAGAGAATTTGAACATGAACTTGGCATGGTCAACACTAAGCCCTGGCTTCTGGCCTTTTTCTTGCTGTGACTTTCTTCTGCATCTTCCTTCCCTGTATTTTACTAGATCATTTCCAATTCTATAGCTAAATATACACAGGAGGGGGTTAAAATTGCCATTTTTAAATTATGTACTTAGATAGAGGCCCCTGTAAAAGGCTATGATGGGTAGCAAAAATCAGGCAAAACCTATCATGTTATGGGGGGTGCAGGAGCCAGAATGTGAACCTGGCATTTACAGCACAATCCCATGCATGTCTACTCATATGCACATCCCAGTGGGTGGGTAAGTGGATTGCAGCCTAATTGGCTTTTCAGACCCCAGTCCTGGTTATGTGATAGAACAAAGTTTTATTGGTTGGAACAGTAAAATATACTGGCTTGCTGGTAAATTTAAATGGGTCTTATGGCAGACATTCAGCAGTTGTATGATCTATGTTCCTTATAAATCAACAAGGACTTTGTGCCAAGAACAAAATATAAATGTATTCTTCCCAAATATAGTACAGAACTCTTACTGACTGCATTATGAATCATAGTAATTAATGGCTGAGGTACATACAACATGCAATAAAAGACTGCTTAATTAGGAACATCAAGAGCTTGGGCATTAACAAAATGCCAGGAATGAACTTCCAGATATGATTCTTCTTCTCTTATTCACATGGCTTTTTGTCCACATTCAGTGCTGGAAATGAACAACTGGCAATGAAGCTATCCATATAGTTATTAATTAGAATCATTAGCCCAGCTTAACCAAGAGCCTGTGGCAGGTTACGCTTCTTTAGCATGCCTAAAATACAACATACGTAACATCTCGGCTGGGGATGATGGGTGTTATAGTCCAACATATTTGGAGGGCACTGGGTTGGGAAAGGCTGACATACAAGAACAGAAAACTCCACCCCAAACCAAATCTAAGGTAAAAATGACCACATCACCTTCTTATGCTTGTTACTAATAATCAGCAGAAAGAAGCAGCTCGCACAAATCCTTCCAGAAGTTATTCAGGCTCTGTGAATTTGGCAAGGCGTTGGATGTCGGTCGCTCTGATGGTGAGGGTGCTGAAGAGCTTTTCTGCTTGGTTTTCACTGCTGCCCTTAAGTTTCACATTTTTATTTTTGTTATGTTTCCAACTGTTTTATTATTGTCCTCCAATGGTTGTTTTATTATTTTATTAGATGTCAGTGTAAATGATCCTTTTAGGAAAGCGATGCCTAGGTATATAAAATATATAAGCAAATAGGCCAACCATTGTGGACAGTTGTGGGGGTAGCCACAGAGAACTGCCATACACCTGGGGCAGATATAACATTCCTAACCCCTCCTCTTTTCCCATGCAAGTTTTCCACTCCCTTCTACAATTTGCTTTAACTATGCCAGCGCGTTCTGTCTGAATTGGCACAAATCACGTTTATTCCTATCCAACAGGCAGTCCGTTGCCTCTCTCATGCCCTGGCCAAATGTTAATTTCTGAAGCTGGTATAAGAAGGAGTGTCTCTCAAGTTTGCACATCATCCTGCTATCCCTAGGTAGAGTAATATCTGCAGCTGAGATTCCTCTGAACGTACTATCTGTGGCATCTGCTGAAGGGGGCAGTGTCCACAAAAGCTTATGCCATAATAAATGTATTTAGTCTGTAAGGTGCCACAAGACTTTGTTGTTTTATCTGTAGGACAGGTAGTGGTTTGGCTCCAGTCATAGCCATACTTAAAGTAGACCCATTGAAATTACTGGGACTGAAGTTGGTCCAATTAATTTTAATGGGTCTACTCTAAGAATGGCTAACACTGGAGCCAAACATACTATTGCACAGATATAACTGATTCAGGGAGATATAAAGGAGGCTTTGCATTCTTATATTAGGTTCACAAGTGGAAATCTGACCGGGTTTTTCCATTTTCCAAGAAGTCATGGAGCATGTCTGTTTTAGGGCTTCCCCCTCCCTCCCAATTTTATACCTAATTGATAAAACGGAGTCTCTCATTTTAAATAGCCATAATTTAGCTGTTTACATAGAACAGTACTTGTATCAGAGAAAGACTTGGTTATTCTATAACATTCTCTGACCTCCCTGGACTCCATTCTACACCAAAGCTGTCTCAGGCCTGCATCAAAGAGTGTCACCTTTACTACAGAATCATCATGTCATTAAACAAGTCACACTGCACAGTGAGACTATCCATTTCCAGTTAGGAGGTCATGGTAATCAAATATGTGTATTCCAAGGGGATTTGGTCTTTCAAAAGCAAACCTAGTTGACCCAGTGGGAATTTTTCTTTTCTTTTTTAAAAAGCCTTTTTGCCTACATAGCCCTATTCACAGAGCTATTCTCTTGAGTAAAGAAAGGAAAGGAACATTCACCATAAATAATTTAAGACCCGTATTTAATTCTTCTGGCAATATTATTTATTTATTTATTATATTTATACCCCGCCTTTTTTCCTGCAAGGAACCCAAGGCGGCTTACATTATCCTCCTCCTCCTCGCCATTTTATCCTCACAACAACCCTGTGAGGTAGGTTAGGCTGAGAGTCAGTGACTGGCCCAAAGTCACCCAGTGAGTTTTATGGCTGAGTAGAACCCAGATCTCCCGAGTCCTAGTCCAACACCCTAACCACTACGCCACACTGGCTCTTAGCCACTTTTTAAATTAAAACTCTCCTTTCAATTTATTGCAAAATAAACTCAATTAAACTCAATTTATTGCAAAGTATTTGTCATCAACTCAATGTATTGCAAAATATTTGTCATCAATTCCACCTTCCTGCTCCTCTAAGCATCAAAATAAGGGTCCCATCCCTACATTTGTCAAGATCATGGGAAATGTGGGGATGGAGGCATCTACGGGGGGGGGGGGGGAGAGATCAGCGGGAGAAGGGGCACTTCAGCTCTTCTGAACCTGCACATTCTCCCCTTCATATTCATCTCCCCACGCCACTTAGACCGCTTCCCCCAAAGCTGGGTACACTTCCTGTTTTGAAATTCCAGGCAGGGCATTTGCAGGACAGAATGGCAGGCAAAGGAAGGATTAGGTATCCCTCCACCTGCTGATTCTCCCTTGCAGGAAGCTCACTAGTGTTACAAGGAGAAATGTGGGGCTGGGAACTCCACATTTCCCTCTTATTACCTAGTCAGGTGCTAAGACAAGTACATAAATATAAGCAGAAAGAACAGTCTTGTGGCACCTCAAAGACTAACAAATTTATGATGGCATAAGCCTTTATGGTCCACTTCATCAGATGCATGGGGTTGTCATAGAAGTTTCAGGCTTTTACACATATGGTGGGGAGGGGGAAGGAATTGTAAACAGTGAGGCCAGAAGAAAATTCAATGCAGAAAGTAGGGATGGTGACAATTGCATCAATCATTAACCGTGGCAATTTACAGTGCGGCTGTTGCTGATAACAAAGATGCTGGCAGTAGGTGAGCCATACTACAAACACACAGTCTGATAAAAATCTGTTATCCCGATTCAAGCCTCTGGCAATAGATTCCATCAACAGATTTAATTGTGACTCAGCAGTCTCTCCCTTTGAAATTCCTTTTCTCCACAAAGGCGGCTTTAAAGTGTGGATAGGTGTCCTGAGAGGCTGAAGTGCCAGGCAGCAAAGTGGTTCAGGAAGAGAACAAGAACACACTCACAGAAATGTGGAGCATTACAAAAGCAATGTCTAAAGACCATATTCACGCAAACATCTTCCTGTGCGGTGTGTGAGTGACACTTGTCTGTATAAGCAAGAAGAGCTGAGGAGTAACCTCAAAGCATAATTCTGAGGATGCACATTTAGGTCCCATTGAATTAAAATCAATGGGAGGCCCTCCCCAGTATCAGCTCAGTTTTATACACACTGGCCATGATCCAGCAAAGTAGTACCATGTGAGCAAGCGGGGCTTCCTCATTGCCAACTGTGAAAACTGGACTCACAGAATGTTGGCACTAGGTAAGCCAGTTAACAGTCAATTAACATAGCCGTTATAGCCAGAGCATAGTTTGCCATAACCAGGACCTGAAATTCCCATACGTACAAATTTAGGAGGCTAGATCTCGGTCATTACTTGGAAGTGAATCCCAGTGATATCAATGGTTCTTCCATGTGTTGTGCTAACGAGCAGGGTGTAAATATCTTTAAAATCAAAAGATTATGCATCCATTATTTTCTGGAGTAACTTGGGACTTGCTCCACTGAAGGAAACGAAATAGTTAAAAGAAAAACTTAGCCAGGCATGTGGACAGATTGCCAGGGTGATGACTAATACTAAAAGAATGTAGTCAATGGCTGGTAATGACTGTGGCAATAACTGACAATGGCCGTCAATGGCAATGTTGATTCACAAAAGTTGAGGTGTTTTGCTGTCTCACCCTGCCTACCTGACCAAGATAAGATAATACCTACCAGCTGCTTGATTGTAAGATCCTCTTCCTGTCTCCTTGTAAGGAAATCCCCCTCCCCTAAAGCAAACCCCCCTTTTGTCTTGACCTGCTGACCAATGTAAAGAACTGTTGCCAAATGACCAGACTTATGAATGCTATAAAAGTGGTTGTAAAAGCCCCGCCCGGGGTTCTGCTTTGCGACACAGTCCGCAGGACCTATTGTGCACAATAAACCTCTTTCCAATAACCCGAGTTGGTCCTCGTTGTCCTTATCTGAGTTAAAGGGTGACCACTTCACCACACCACCCACATTCATTCACAAAAGGTATAAAATTGCAAGATGTAGATAACTCTGTAGTTGACTCAGATCAGAGTAAAACATCTAGGAAAAACTGGTTTGACCACGACTCCAACACAAGTATCACTGTTGTACACATGCACCAATCTTACTCTCACATTAACCTTGGCAGCGAAGTACTTCTCTCCCACACTTCTCAAACACCACCCACTTTAGATGGGATTCAACTACTGCTGTTCCTTGGTTTCCCCCATGCAGTGATTACTACCTCATATTCCTTGATGCTTTGTAAGGGATCATGGAGGTTGTAAAATTTTAAAGGGGCTCTATCCAGCTATTTCTGACCAGGAGGATCAGAATCACATGCACCATTGCACTGTTTTCCCCAGGGGGAACCTACTGCTAAATTTTCCAGTGACTGCTTAACTCCAAATTAAGCACCAATAGTGAAGACTCCAACATCACTTATGAAATTTCCAGTGGTAATTCCAGCAGTAAACTCTTAGTTTGTAGTAATCTGTATTTTTATGGTGCTCTTTACAAAGAGAAAAGGCTATAAATTGACCATGATATTTAAAAGGGGGAGAGAGAGTGAGAAAGAAGCTGGTTGATTTTATCTAAAAGCTGATCCACAATTCAAAGAATGCAAGTGTTCTGGGTTTTACAGGCTAACAAAGCCAAACATAAAATGACACAGGAAAAAGCTTTGCTGGGATTTCCTCCATTTCCAGAACAATTCGGGTCACTGAATGGGAGGCCTACAAAGTGTGTCACACATCAAAGTAAGAGTAAAGTTGTGGTAAAGGAGGGATGAGTAGTTGTTAATATAGGACACGTGTAACAAAAGTGGAGCGAGGGCTAAAACAGGTAAGAAGTGGAGCATACTATGGGTGGTCCTGGTCCCAATACATAAAATGATGGGTGTTCCACAGGATTTAAAATTGGAGCTAGAGTTCACCATGACCAAACTCTGGTGCCCATTTCGTCACGAGGGTAAACAATAAAGGAGGGTAGTGCATTTTAGCATGTGCAGAGTGTGCTCTCCATATCATGGAGCAATCACCAGCACTTCCTCTCCATCTGAAAATAGGAAAACAGATGCAATAAAGTACATTCAGCCATTAAATGCTCATGAAGAAAATCAGAGACACAGCAGCATCCTTAAAGGTTCACAGCTATTCTCTATCTCTCTCTTTTAATTTCCCAAACAAATTAATTACAAATAATAACAAATAATAACAAAATAATGACAAATACAACATTAACATAGTATACCCCCCACCCTCTTGGGACCAAGTTATATTTCCCGAAAGATATCAGATACACAGCTATTCTCAACTTATCTGGATGCCAGTTCTTTTTAGTGGAGGGACACAATGACCTTGATCAGACAATTGTATCTCAGCTTAATAGAACAGAGATATGAAGGAGCCTTTTGGCTGTACATGCAATCCGTTCACACAAGTGAGCCAACCTTCCCCAACCTGGTGCCCTCCAGACATTTCGCACTAAATTCCCATCAGCCCGTTAGCATGGCTAATTTCCCTTCCTTCCTTCCACACAGCTGATGGTCAGGGATAATGGGAATTGCAGTCCTAAACATCTGGAGGGTACCAGGTTGGGGAAGGCTTTTTTTCTGAATCAGGAAACTAAGGTTATCAGCTCTGGAACAAAGCAATATATTAAACCAACTTCAAACCATGATTTGATACCCTGGCTTGTTCCAAAGCTATTAATCATAGTTTCTTGGTTCAGATGAAACAGGAAGTTATTGTTTAATAGAAGGCATTGTTGTTTGTTCACTTCCACCATGAAGGGAAGAGTGAAGGGGCTATGTGTGTGGCCAAAAGGCTCATTCATGGTCATCCAAACTCTCCCATAGAAATGACTAGTTACAACACAGGTGAACAGTTTGCAAACCGGTTTAAGCCCCAACACCTCTTGTTTCATAAATTAAGTACTATGACTATATTGGGATAATCATGAACTATTTAAAGATCTGAAGCCTTTTAATTCCATCCAATGTTTCTTCAGACACAAATTTTCCAACAAAAAATTAAATGAAGAAAATTTTATAGTTCTATTATATTGTATTTTATGGTTTTAATTGTTGTAAACCGCCCAGAGAGCTTCGGCTATTGGGCGGTATAGAAATGTATTAAATAAATAAAAATAAATTTAAAAATATTAAAGCTTGTTAGCATTGTCACTCAGCTGCTCTTAACACAAAACAGTAAGTGACTGACTGTGTTCACAGACTAGCACTTGTTTGCTTGTTCAGGGAGAGACTGCATTCAGTTTTCAAGCTCTTTAGGAAAAATCTAGCAAAGTAAGATCACTTCTGAGAAAGATATTACATTTGCTATCGCAATTTGGATGTGCCATTAGTGTTTGTGTTTAATATATTTTTGCAATTCTTCCTTAAGAAACAAGATATAAATAGAGGGAAATGGAAGATATGAATTTAATTACTTCCTCCTCAGGCAATTACCTCTTTATAATTGTGGAAGCGGCTGTAGTATCCACACTCTTTTGTATCAGCTTTCCCCAACCTGGCGCCCTCCAGATGTGTTAGACTACAACTCCCAGGAACCCCCAGCCAGCCATGCTGACTGGGGATGCTGGGAGCTGTGCTGTAGGTTGGGGAAGGCTGTTTTATATTATGCTTCCTTTCTCCATCTTCTTAAATCACAGATACTTTAGTATGTGTGGATGACACCCAAACTGTATTTCTCCATCTCATCCAACAGAGGTGAAGTAGAGGAAGTGCTTAATCAGTGGGCACTACGATCAATCGCATCGTGCCTATGCCATATAAGTTGTGCTGGCTGACAGTCCATTTCCTCTTATTTTTTTAACTAAGTTTTTATTATAAAATTTCAACAAAACATTTCTGAACCCTATTAAAAAAAGGCTTAAAACAATCAAGGCCCTTGACGGCTTAAGACCAGAATAGCTGAAGGGGTGCCTCCCTCCATATACCTTCCAAGGGGTCCCCTGCCATTTGAGGTGAGGCGGGTGACTACTAGGGAGAAGACCTTCTCGGTGGTAGCGCCCCACTTTTGGAAAGGTCTCCCTAGAGCAGCTTACCTTGCACCCACTTTGTTATTATTTCGGCACCAGGCAAACACCTTTTATTTTTGCGAGATCTTTTGTGGACTTTAAAAAAAAAACTGTTTTATGATGCTTGTCTGCCTTATTAGTTGTTGTTTTATAGTTATTTTAGCTAAATTGTATTTTAACTGCATTTTATTGTAAAACGTTTTGAACAGTAGGAATGGCTTCTATATTGCATTTCTTAAATGCCCCGTACACAAGTTTCTCTAGGCACTGTACAGATCAATGGCTTGATCACGGCCTATAATAAAACTGTACATCTACCCTCCCCAGTTCTGCTGTAAGCTTTCACCAAACTGGTTTTGCAGGTTTTCAGCATGCTTCAGGTTGAAATGAGGGGAAACTAATTCCAAAAGTTGTGCATATGACTGGTACACACATGTGTCTACTGAACATGAGAACCCACTTCTTCCATGAAGCCTTTGGCTTAACTCACTGGGTGACTTTGGGCCAGTCACTGACTCTCAGCCTAACCTACCTCACAGGGTTGTTGTGAGGATAAGATGGAGAGGAGGAGGAGGATTATGTAAGCCGCCTTGGGTTCCTTGCAGGAAAAAAGGCGGGGTATAAATATAATAAATAAATAAAATAAATAAATAAACTCCCTCTTCCAACTGGAACAAAATCTAAGAATCTGTAATTGAATGTGCTCATATCCATCGGTAGTTAACCATAATTTCCCTTTTCCTGCTTGCTCTCCATCTTCCCCCCTGTCCAAATTTAGATTTAATTTAATTAATTAATTGAAAACATTTGTAAACCACCCTTCATCCTTGCAGATACCAGGGCAGTGTACAAGTATGATTAAAACAGTAATACAATAAAAACAATAAAATACAAACACAAAATGTTCAGCTTCTTGGGGCAGGGATCCACCTCTTTTTCCTGGTTAATTTAGGTCACGGTGTAAGGTACCATGTAAACCAGGGGTCCTCAAACTACAGCCCACGGGACACATCCGGCCCGCCGTGTCTTCTCATCCGGCCCGGCGGCCGATCTAGAGGCTCCTTCTAGAGGAGGAGGGGTGGCTTAGCTGGCGTAGGGGCGCGAGCCGCCCGCCCGCCCACCCAGAGCCCTGCAAGGTGGGTGGCAGTCCTGCTCCCAGCGTCTCCTGCGCCCTGCTTCTCCTGCGGGGGTGAGGGGAGGAGGGGCGGCTGAACCAGTGGCAGGGCGCGGGACACCCGCCCGCAGCCGCCGCGCGTCTCCTGCGCCCTGCTTCTCCTGCGCCCTGCTTCTCCTGTGGGGGTAAGGGGAGGAGGGGCGGCTGAACCGCCCCCCCCAACAGTCTGAGGGACAATGAACTGGCCCCCTGTTTAAAAAGTTTGAGGACCCCTGATGTAAACTGACCCGTACTATACAAATCAAGAACAACCAGCAATGAAGTAGTTACCAAAGCCACGCAATATACTTCTTCCCACAGCAATTATGCAACTGCTTTTACATTCTTAATTTTTTCACCACCAAAGAAAAAGCGGAATACAAATGCACATAACACTTACATGGTTCTTTAAAAAAAAAAAAAAGGTTTAAAAAAATGCAAGGCTACTCACTTCTCCCCCCAACAATACCCCTCCATTTAAAGATCAGTTTCTCTTACTTTATTTTGTTATTTTTCACCCTGCCACTTCAATACTAGAACCATCACCTTCTGGCATTTAGGGCACAAACCTATGCATGTATAGACAGGAAAAAAAGCCCTACAGCTCCCAGTGTGCCCCAGCCAGCCATGCTGGGAGTTGTAGGACTTTTTTTTTTCCAGACAGGCTCTCTCCCACCTCCTGCTCCTCCTCCTCTGCATTCAGTCCACCACCAGCCCACTTCCCAAAGCAAGACTCTCCCACTCTGCTTTTTATTATGTCTGGTATCCAGCTCTCAAAGCTGAGTTTTGGGTCAGAGCCACCTTAGCAGTTTCAGAAAATGTTGCATTATTTTGTACACGCTCCAATTTTTGACAGGATTGAATACTGAACAGCAGACCGCTCTGCCCATTGCCCAAGGGCAAAGGACACCCCCTCTCAGCAGGGATAATTCCTCAGTGCTTGCTTTCCGAATGTCCAGCTGAGGCACTATGGCACAGCTCCTCATAGAAAACAAAGAGACACTCCTGCATAGCTGCTCTTATGCAATAAAATTAATAATCTACAAATCAAGGTCAGTTTAGAATGTGCCAAGATACAAAGAGCTGAGAAGCACAGGAACAGGAAAAAACAAAAGGCACTATTTTACTACATCAAGGAGACTTCCTGGCTTCTGCAACGAGGCATATGGTCAACAGCCTCAACTGTTTCACAACAGGAATATTACTCGCCTTATAAATATGGTTCCATTTGTAACCAAATGCTCAAGGCCACAATTCTAGAAAAACTGGTAAATAAAGACACGGGAGCCTTTGTAGGTGCATATGTACTAGTGGACAAATTCTCCAACTAGAGTACAGCTCTGAGCATTCCCCCCCCCCCTGTCTCTCTCCCAGCAAAGGTCATCCATCAGGGTGACCAAGGCTGTTTAGGTACCAACACCAAACCTAAACCCAGATTGAAATGGATCCAGATATTCCGCATCAGCCAAAGGTGCTTGGATTTGAGCTGTTACCGCCTTCTCTAAATCTTGCCCCCCAAAAGGGATATTAGCTGCGGCAAGCATAAAGGTTGCAGGTGATTCACCACACCCCTCTAAGCACTTTGTCCTCAGGTTGCAACTGAAGGTGAGGATCAATCAAAATTGATCCCATAAAGCCGGATTAGACATATCCACAGGAGCTGTACCAACTTTATGAGCAACTTTATTCTTGAAGTGTCTTGCAAGGTCTCCAAGGGTTTGTTACAGCAAGTCTCCAAGGGTACCATTACTACCACAGTAGGGCCAGATTTTAATAGCCCATGTGCCACCCAGAAAAGCTCTGCTGGACAGCTTCTGGAGGATGCAATGGAAGTAGAGAAATATGACTGCATCGCCACCGCCACTGTAAAAAAAGTAGGCACAACACTGTGCTCTAACTTGTGTTTGGTCATATTCATCGTGAGATTTATGCCACCTGTGTTCCAGTTGTCCAGCCTATTTCATAGCCCATAGTACCCCAGTAAACCAAGGAGCTGGCTGGGCTTGACAGTGCTGGAGATGACACTGGAGAATGATCATGTCAATAGCTAGTTCCATCTTATCATTCCATAGTGAAACCAGAGCTTTGATAGGATTGCCAGCCTTCTCAAACAGAAACGCCCCAAGAGCATTCAGGAATCCTTTGGATTCCATAAGTCTCTGGGGGTGGACCATCTTGATCAGTCTACCACCCCTAGATAGGGGAATGGCTGCTGACAATCTCAACTTCACCAGGAAGTGGTCTGACCATGACAATGGGGTCACAGAGAACTCACCTAATTCCAGACTTCCAGTCTCATGCTTGGTTGAAAACACCAGATGAAGAGTAGGTCCTGCAGAATGTGTTGGGCCAATCACATATTGAGATAGCCCTATGGCTATCATGGTAGCCATGAAGTCCTGAGCCAGTCCCCCTAAAGTGACCTCCACATGAATGTTAAAGTCCCCCAGAACTACTGTCCAGGGGTTCATAGATCATAGAGTTGGAAGGGGCCTACAAGGCCATCGAATCCAACCCCCTGCTCAATGCAGGAAACTAGAGGAGGGGTCTCCCATCCAGGTAATAACCAGGCCTGACCCTGCTTAGCTTTCCACACTCAGACAAGCTGAGCCAGCGTGAGCCACAGGCCTGTATCCCCAACACCACAGCCTGTATCCCCAACACCACAGCAAAAACCACCTTAGCCAGTGAGACTGCTGGATAGTGGTTGGTGGGTACACCAGCAGAGTCCTTACTCTATTTCTCTGGCCCAACATCAGATACAAACACTCAAACCCAGCCCATGAGCTGAGTGGTCTCCTGGTGAGGGAGATGGATTCCTTATAGATAAAAGCAACCTCCACACACATACACACTCTCACACATGTGCGCACACACACATACACAACCCGATGCCGGTGCTGGACTATGTACCCAGTCAGACAGAGTTGGGGCATGCCAACGGCATCTAGGTCATCCACCCAGGTCTCAGTGACACACTACAGGTCGGTTTTAATCCACAATCAAATCATGGATGAAGGGATCAGAAGAGCGGGTAGCTCTTGGGTGTCTCACCACTCTTCCCCTCAATTGGCTAGTCCAACTCCATACCATCTCCGACACCCTCCCCCATCATTGCCCAAGCACATTATACAGAAAAACCAACATATGTTATGGTCACTACAAAAATGCAGCGAACTAAAGGACATGTAGATGGAGCAAAATGAAGTACAGTGCAGAGTGCAGAAACAGGTTACCAATAAATATATTAAGAATGCAATCTATGCATGTTTAGACAGAAAAAAAAGTCCTACAATTTCCAGCATTCTCCAGCTAGCATGGCTGGCTGGGGAATGCTGAGAGCTGTAGGACTTTTTTTCTGCCTAAACATACATAGGATTGCTCCCTGAAAAGACTAAAGTGCAGCCATCATATGCTAATTCAAAAGCCTATTTTCCTCATCAATACCTCCTAAAGTACTAAGCTGTCATTATGCAAAATACGGTAATCTCCAATAGTAAAATAAAGTGGCTGCAGTTCTAATTCTCATACCCCCTACAAAGTGCACAGGACCCCCATTCCCTGCTCTGCTCTGCTCTGCTCTCTCACTCATTTGAGCCAGTTCTCTTTCCAACCACCTGGCTCCCACCCAGGAACACACACACACACCCAAACCTAACCACCTTCCATCTCCTGTTCCAACATTCAAAGTGGTGGGCCCCTGAGCTCCCCTGAAAGGAATGACACCCAGTGGTCAGCCGATAATGTCCTCGCCCTTGGGAACTCCCAAAGGCATGATACCAAAGGAGACCATGGGTGACCTGCTGCCCAAGGCAGGGCTGCAAGAAATACTCAACCCTCATGTCACGGCCCGTTCTGCGTTCCTGGATACTCTAGCCACATTCTCTCTATAACCATTTGGTCATCCTGGCTGTTCTAGGCCTGCTACAGCAGCTCTATGGTTCCTGGAAAAACAAGAAGTTACAGATTCCTCCACCTCCAGAGATGATCTCTTCACTGCTACTGGCCTCATTGCTGCTTTCGGTAACAGGACCATGATGTTAGATAGTCAGCAGAACACAGAAAATGATTTCTTGTCATTTTTTATGAAGATGCTAAAGCAGTGCATGTCTAAATCAAGAAAGACAGCCACAAGATCAAGGGGTTGGACCACTTTCCCCATGAGGAAAAGGCTAAATTATTTCGGGCTTTTTAGTCTGGGCAGGGGAGCGGGGGGAAGGAAACCATGGGGAGGGAGAGATACCATTAGGTTTTTAACTGACAAGCAGTACGAGGAAGTGGATAGGAGAACGTTTTTCTCGCTCTCTCATAGAATAGAAGGTGATCACAGGTTCTAGTGGAACTGATCGGCAGCAGATTCAGGACAGACAATACAAAATTCTTCACACCACAATGCCTAATTAATTTATGGAATTCGCTACCACAAAATGTGGCGATGGTACACAATAGCTTTACGAGAGGATTAGGCGAATCCATGGAGCATTGGTCTACCACTGGCCACTGGCCACGATAGCAAGATGGAATCGCCCAAGTTTCAGAAGTAAGGTGCCCCTGAATAGCAGTTGCTGGGAAGGGACAACAGCAAGGGGAGGGCAAGCCTTGGCAAGCCCCAGTTCAGGACTAGTGGGCTGTGCTTGACTTGGTGGGACACACATTGTACAGGCCTGAGCCAGCCTCTGCCTAAATTTCCACACTGTGTGTGCTGATCAGTCTCGCTATGTTTAGTCTCTTCAACAACGCAAGGTCAAAGCAACAAGTTCCAGGGCTGTATTGCAGTTATGGGCTCAACCAGCAGCAACTCACCAACAAGGCACAAGCAATTCACTCATAGCTAAAGAGTCAGAAACTCACACTGCCTTGAAAAAGGAATAATTTCAAGTTATGTTTTAAGCTCCTTTGAAACAAACAAGCCTGATAGAACACAACATGGCGAGTCCCCATCCTGCAACATTGAACCAACTAGCCTTATGACATCAGCTGAGTGTTGGCACACTGGTCAATCGATCAGTCCAATATTGTCAATGAACTGCAGTCCAATCTTCCAAGGCAACATGGTGCTGATGATGCTTGAAGAATTGGTACTTAGCACAAGTGTTTTTAAAAACTGACTGTTCTTACTTTGCTTTATGTGAAGGACTGCCAACCGGTCCTTTACTCAAGACCAGAGATCAAAGGTGCAAAACTGCCAGCCTTAGCTCTGCCGTCTTGACTTGATTCTCTCAGGGCCTTGCCTTTGGTCTATACACTGGATTTAGCACTGAACCACAGAGGAACCACACACACCGTGTGGGGTAAAACCAGGAAAGTTTATTCAAGGTAAACAGGTTACAATAAAAGGTGGGGAATGAGGGAAGAGGGAAAAGGTGGGGAAGACACTTTGGTATACACAAGCAGAGCTACAAAATAACAAAAACTAGTTCCTTTACTATATACATACCCAGGCACTTACTCTCTCTGCCTGGGGGTTGGTCTTCTCAGGGTTTGCCTCAGCAAAAGCCCTACTCTGCACTGCTTCACGTCTAGAGAACTCAGAAAAGCCAGGGCAGGCAGTATAGATTCTCCCCCCCCCACCCCTCCTTTCAGTAGCCCAGCTATCTTTGGCCAATCAGGATGAACTTCATCTGGGCTAGGTGGAGGAGGGGTGGCTCATGCCTAGAGGGCGAATACCTGTGGCACAGAGGCATCAAGTTTATCTCAAGGAGCGCCTTCACCAACATCAAGTAGGCCGCTCAACAAGATCTGCCACAGACGGCCTTCTCCCTGTCCCATCAGCCAGAGAAACCAGGCTGGTGGGGACTAGGAGGAGGGCCTTTTCTGTGGCAGCCCCCAATTTATGGAACGCTCTCCCCAGTGACCTCCGCCATGCCCCTTCCTTGACTAGCTTCCGCCGTGCATTAAAAACGTGGCTTTTCAGGTGGGAATATGGGGTGGGTTAGGATTTTTAAGTTTTGTACTGTTTTTAATTGTGTTTTATACTGTGCGTATGTGTTCCCCCCCCCCTTGTATTTATTGGATTGTACATAGCTCAGAGTGGCCAGATGTCTGGCCAGATGGGCGATTCATAAATATAATAAATAAATAAATAAATAAATAAATAAATAAATAAATGGGACATGGGAGAAGCCCGAGTGCAAGGTGAAAGGGAGAAAGGTGCTAAGCGAAAAGCACGTCAAACGAATCCTTTACAGGACCATCTTCCATCTGGTAACCTGTGTCCTCACTGTGGGAAGCTGTCTGGATCTAGAATTGGCCTCCACAGTCACTTACAGACCCATCGCTAGAGTCTACACAATTTTTTAGAATTTCCTCCTTTTATAATTTTCTTTTTAAAATTTTATCCTGGAAGACAATCTTACTCGGTCACGAGTGATCGCCTACTACTACCTGTGGCACAGAGGCATCAAAGGGACATGGGAGACTCTGAGGCGCCATCAGAGAAAGCTATGTACATTTGCATGGGATTCCCAACCTCCAGCTGGGATTACCTGTTTACACGTGTGGAGGTGTGTGTGTGTGTGTGTGTGTGTATGTGTGGTGCAGGAAACTCTGACACTTTTCTTCACACTTTATTTCTCTTATAATTTCCTTTAAAAAACAAAAACAAAAAATGGTCACGATAGGTAGAACCTGAATAAAAACAAGCTACGTAGTTAACTGTCAGACATGCTGATGTTAACAGCACAGTCCTATGCATGTCTACTTAAGTTACTCCCAGGCAAGCGTGAGCCTGCAATCCTATACCACTTACTTTGGTGTAAGCATCATTGAAATCAATGGGACTTACTTCTGAGTACACATGCAGATGATTTCACGGTAAGGCTGCAATCTTATGCACACTTATGTGGGATTAAGTCTCATTGATCTCAGTGAGGCTTAGCTCTTAGTAGACATGCATAAGATAGCACTCTGAAGGACATTTTTGCCATTAACTAAACAAAGTTAATGCTTTAAATATTTGATCGGTCAATTGATCAAATATTTTGACCCCGAAATGCCCAGCCTTGCCACTGCAGAAGAGTGTTTCTTAGAAGAGAAACACACACATATTTCTTCACAACCTCCACAATACCAATATTTGTTTTTAGAGCTGTTACTCTTTAGAGAGTAACAGCCCTAAAAACTACATCATGAATATAGGGCCTTCTCAGTTGTGGCACCCCATCTATGGAATCCCAAGGCACCTACCCTGTTCTTTCAGGCGCCAGGCGAAGACCTTTTTATATGCCCAATATTTTAATGGTTTATTTTATTCCTTTTATTATCGCCACTGTATTTGGCTGCTTGTTTTTATCGTGTTATGTTTTAATATATTTGTGTTTTTATACTATTTTTTGTTGTTATTTTTGTGTTGTTTTGGAAACCGCACAGGGAGCCTTTTGGCTGATGGGCGGTGAATAAATATATTAATTAAATAAATAAATATTGTACACACACACACACAAGGTTGCCTTCTTAAAATACAGTACTGAAACTTCAGAGGTGTATAACCTTTGAAACCAGAACTTTAGTTTTATTGGACAGCTGTTTCAGCCAAATCCTTAACAAGATGTGGCAGGGGCCTTTGGCTTAGATGGCTTAAAAACAAAACAAACTAACAAACAAAAAAACAGTTTAGACAGATTTGTGGCGAATGAGTCTAACATCAGCTAGTTTAATAGAACCTCCATGTACAGAGGCAGTATACCTCTGAAGACCAGCTGGTGGGGACGAACAACAGGTAATAGCCATCATCCTCATGGCCTGCAAGAATCATCTGGTTTGCTGTTCTTGGAAACAGAATGTTGGAGAAGGTAGTTCTTGGTCTAATCCAGTCTTCCACAACCTGGTGCCTTTTAGATGTTTTGGGCTACAACTCCCAGAATTCCCGATCATGCTGGTTGAGGCTGATGGGAGTTGAAGTCCAATGGAAAAGATAAGTAATCAGAGCTGGGGGAAGATATGGGATATGTGTATTTTGAAAACTATGTGTGTAAGGGTAAAGGAAAATTATTATAAGCTGGTTTGGAGATGGTATTTAACGCCAGTAAAATTAAATCAAATCGATAAGAAATACTCGGCGTTATGTTGGAGAGGATGTCAGGAAACTGGCACCTATGTTCATATCTGGTGGAGTTGTAAACATGTACAGAAATTTTGGCAAATTGTATTCAAAGAGATAAAGGAAATAACCAGGGTAAACTTAGAGGTATGTCCTAGCATAGCATTACTATCAATTTATGATAAGGTTTATTGTACTCAAGATACTAAAGATTTAATTACAAACTTATTGACAGCAGCAAGGTTAATGATACCTAGAAAATGGAAAATGCAATGTGATTATCAAATAGAGGAATGGTATAAAGAGGTATGGGATATTGCTATTAATGATAAGTTAATGTGTAGTATTAAAGTTAAAAGGAGATTATCGAATTGAAATGATTTTAAAGATATATGGAGAGCATTTGTAGACTTTGTTGTATAAAGGGGGAAAGGGTGCACACCTTCACAAGAGTCATTACAATTTTGGAAGGTTGAATAGTTATGTAGTTATTGAGTCCTGGTGGGGGTGTGCACTTATTATTATTATTATTATTATTATTATTTTGTTTGTTTCTTTTTTTATGTGTTCGTTGTATGGTAATTTGTATGTTTGTGTATTTTGCAGCTTATGTTAAAATTTAAATAAAATTTGTTAAAACAAAACATCTGGAAACTGACTGGGAGTTATAGGAGAAAACTGAACATGGTCATGACATATTTAAAGGCGAGTTCAGGAAAGTATAATAGAAAGGGGTGATCTCACCTCTTCGTTCTTTCCCATTGGGCGTATTCACAGGCCACGCTAAGCCACCCTGTGAATAAGCCACGGTGGGCTGGTTGTTCGTGGAACATCCCACGGTGCATCTGCCAGACAATCGGGCTCACCGTGGGCTGTTCTCTTGCTCCTTCAGCCAGTATCCCAGAGTCCCTCGTGGAAGAACCCGTCTTGTCTCCCCCTCCCTGCTCTGATCGCTACCTTTTAGTTTGCCACCGTTTGTATGTGCGTGTTTTTTCAGAACCACAAAAATGCACAATTGGGGGTGTATTTCTTTAAAAAAAAAAAAAAAAATGGCCCCAGAAAATTGTGAAGTTGTGTTCGTAATTTTTGGGGGGGTTGGGGCAAAGTGCAGTAGGCAACAGATTGACAAGGTGAGACTGCATATAGGATAATTTGTGCACAGTTGCCGAGCTGTCAACTGAAAATCACTGGCAAAGGGGGGGAAAGTTGGTATACCAAAAAAGGGGTGGTGACAAGATCTCCCACTTAGCAATGTAGTCCTCTCAATTTCAAATGTTGAACTGACAGTTCTCAGTGCCACCCACATTTTCAGCACTTCCCTGGATCTCTAGCTACTCCAAAAAGGAGAGTTATTACCACATTTTCACAGCTCCTTTTTGGAGCACTTACTGCTGTGGTTACTGCAGTTCCCTGACAGTTCTAAAAAAAACACCACCCTGAGAAGGCGTCTGAATGAGACGGAGTGAATGGGGCTACACTCTGTGTGCGTGCAAATTTCATGGCATTATAAAATAGAATAAAACAACCCCAGTTGCACTTTTTTGAAGCTCGGGGGGGACGGGGACGACAGTGGATGAAAATTAAAGAATAATAAAGAATAAAGGGTGGTGGAACCAGCGATGGTTGCTCCAAAGTGCTGCTTGGGCATTGACGGAGGAGCTGTCACTGGCGGCGGCACACAGATCGTGAAGAGCAGCAAGAGTTTTTTGCTACTCCCCACAACCCATGATGAAATCGGTCTCCTGGGTTTGGATGACATGACAACCCCTCGTGGGTCCAACAACCCCTAGAACAAGCCATGGGTTGTCAGAGCAGCTTGTTGCCCAAAAATAAGCCACCCTGCGGGAAGCAGTCTCAATTCGGACGACATGACAACCCACCATGGCTAGTTACCCAGGATAGGTTGCCGTGTCACATAAAACAAGTCATTGGACACATTCGTACATCATGCTAAACCACCCTGGCAATAAGCCACGGTGGGTTGGTTGTTGCCCAAAGAACCAAGCCTGGCAGACGATTGGGCTCACTGTGGGTTGTTCGCCCCCTCCTTCCCCCTTGGGTTTCCCCACAGGTATTCCAGGGGACTTTGTGGCAGGACCAACTTGGCTGCTCCCCCTGCCCGCCGCCGCCACCACCGCCATGATCACAAAGCCTTTTTCACTTGCTGCTGTCCCCCCCACACTTTAACCTCCCCCCCCCCCGGAGATTGCAATTTCTGGTTTGACAGCCAGTTTTTGCTATCTCCATTTTGACAGTCAGTGACAGCCCTTTCAAAGTGCCCAAGTGGCACATTGGAGGGGCTGTCCGTGGTTCGCAACCTCTTTTTGGGGGGGGGGGGCAATGTGTGCAAATATTTTCATACTGTTTAAAACAAAAATTAGCCACACTTGCGCAACTGTGGTGTGAGAGCAGCTGCTCAAGGCTACAGGAACAGGTCTTTCCCAGCCCTGCTATCTGAGACCCTTTAGCTGAGAATACCAGGGATTATGCAGCCTAGGACCTTCTGCATGCAAATCATATCTTCTTCTTCTTCTTCTTCTTCTTCTTCTTCTTCTTCTTTCTTTTATAATACATTTTATTTAATTATTATAAACTACATACAACACAATAGAACATAAACATACAACTACAGTAAATCATAAGGTGCACCCCCCTAGGGACCAACTAATATACTTCCATCCCCTTAATCAATTGAATAACACATTCCAAAAATATAACATCTCCTAACAACGCATACTACCCTTCCCCTTTATTAATACATAAGTCTAATAATTGATTCCAAATATCCATAACATTATTCTTCTCCAACTGTCCCTTTTTGCATTTGATACTACAAGTTAGTTTATCGTTTAGGGCTATATCCCAAACTTCCTTATACCAATCAGTTATTAGAAAAACATGTTGTACTTTCCATTTCCTCCCTATCATTAACCTAGCCGCAGTTAACAAGTTTACAATTAGTTCCTTCGTGTTTTGGGCACAAGTGACTTTATCAGTTACTGATAACAATGCAAGTTTAGGACAGACCTTTAGATTAATACCAATAATTTCTGATATTTCTGTAAAAACCTCTCGCCAAAATTCCAGTACATTTTTACAACTCCACCACATATGGGCATATGTACCTTTTCCCTGACATCCTCTTCAACAGAGTGTGGAGCAATTGTTATCTATTCTATTTAATCTTACTGGAGTTAGGTACCATCTCCATATTATTTTATAGAAATTCTCCTTTATCCTAGTTGACATAACTTTCACAATCCGTCTATCCCATATATTGTTCCAGCCCACCTTCGAGGTCACCTCTTCAAATTCATTATCCCATACTGTCTTTAGTTCTTCTGCTTTTTGAATTACGGTAATCTGTATAAATCCCTTGTTATACCTCTTGTTGGTGCGTTTCCCTTCTAAACCATCTCTAGACATAACAATCTTTTCAAATTTGGTTAAATCTCTCTCATACTCGGTTTTCCTTTTCCACTTCTTCAACCACTGTTCTAACTGCAATAAATTTAACTACAATACTCTTCTTCTCCGGCAAATCATCTTCTAGTGCAGGACTTACTGTAATGGACTAATGAGGAGGGGGACCTTCAGTTCTGAAACACACATTTCTCCTCCCCACCCCATATCATTCCATGCTTTACAGTGGCTTCTACATTTCTTGTACAGTATCTTAGAGCAAAGACGAAACAAAATGAAAAAGAAACTGTTTGCCAACCCTGATAAATACACACACATTCTGAGCATGTGCAATTTTGCATTTCAGGCTCACTTAAATCATACTGCCATCAAGACTACAGGCATAAAATGAATTTGCTTTTGCTGCCCTGATGCTAAACACATTTAGCTGGGAGTAAATACCTTTTTTGTGTAGAGAAGGATAATATACAGTATATTTAAAGCAAAAATAATAAAAATATAATTTACATATTTCTATACTGCCCTTCATCTTATAGTACCAGGGCAGTTTACAAAATGTAATTTAAAGATCCTAATGAGTATTGGTAACCATGTACATACCTGTCCAGCCACCCCCTAACTAAAAATGTTTTTAAACATGAGACATAAGGCCCCAGATGCTCTATCACCCGCCACTCTCTGAGTAGTAATATGTGGGCCCTTGCTGCACCACTGAGCTATAGTCTTAAAGAGACCCCATATCTAATCACAACCTCTAGAATTTATTCTTTTGAGAACTCTAGTAAGAAAAAGAAAAGAAAAAAGGGGGGCCTCCTAAAGAATAGCGAATGATCTGGAAATTCCGACTGTTGAAGCACCATTGAAATGGGCATGGACCCAATAAGTGCTGGAGAGCAATCAGTGCCTGGAAACCACTAGGAGCCCCATCACTCTGACAGTGCAAGCCTATACATGTCTACTCAGAAGTAACACATTCAGTGAGTTTTAGTGGTAGATAAGTGGGTATAGAATTGCAGTCTGAGTTCTAAAAAGAAGACCAGAGCATGAGTGTAATAAATACATTCCTTGATGCTAGATTGTATGTGTGTGTCTGTAGTAGAGAGAAGGACTAAAATACAACAGAACAGGGCATAAAATAAACAAAGAGGATACATATAAACAAATATCCGAAATCTCTAGTAGCTGAATTAGTACTCCCAGGGTGGCTGATCATTGCTACTCCCAGGGTGGCTGACAAAATACACACACACAATGAAAATAATAAAATCAGGTTCCAACAAATAAAAGAGTAGAAGCATAAAATCCCACAGCAACAGCAGGGTGTGTGTGTGTCAGATTCAACCAAGGTTTTAAAAGCCACAGATGCAGCATTTTATTTCTTCTTCTTGGTCCCTGGACAGTGAAAAGACTTGCAGAAGTGTGGAACAAAACTCCAACAACTACTTCTTCTAGGGAAAAGGCTCCAGAAAGAGAGCTGAAGCCCATTTCTTTTCCCCTGAAAATTTCCGCCCCAAAGCTTCCTTTAACCTTGGGGGGGGGGAGGAGCTGACAGAAAAACAATGAGCAGGGAAGTACTAACTACTAAGCACACTGCACTGCTGCTCTGAAGTGCACACTGCACTGCTGCTCTGAAGTGCCCCCTCCTGAAGCTTATTTTCCTACAAAAAACAGCCATCAAGATTTTGTTACATACGTTTGCATGCAACATGCAGTTCTAGTCTAATGAGACATGCCAAAGCAGTTTGTGATATGACATGGGAGCCTGCATTATTTTTTTTTAACGAAAAGTACAGGCAGTTCCTTGGTTTACGAAGGAGGGAGAGGGAGGGAGGGAGGGAGAGAGAGAGAGAGAGATCCGTTACAGAAGCCTTGCAATATTTTCAAAGTGTGGCAAATAAGTACGAACCATTGTATTTAACTCAGATTTTTACATATATGCGGTCCGTTAAGTATGAGTTGTACGTAAGGACATTCGTAACCCGGGGACTGCCTGTATATAATTTTTTCTAAAGATCTTTCTTTTACAGGCGATCTGTCCCCATGACACTGTCACTGTGCTGCATCTGTTAAGGGAATATTAAGAAAATGGAGAAATAAAGTAGTATCTCTAAGGCTGCAATCCTATAGCTACTTCCCTGAGAGTAAGCCTCATTGAATTCAGTGGGACTTACTTCTGAGTAGACATGTATAGTATTGTGCTTTAAGAAAGAAAACAAGATACATGGGTAAATGCTCTCATGGGGAAAAATCCAAATGCAAGGAAAATTCTGAAAAATGTATTTCAATATGGATGATATCTGAGAACTTTATAAAACTGTTGGTTAAAGGAAAAGACTGTGGAAGAAACATCATGGCCATATACATGATAACAAGAGAAAGATTAAATAAAAGACAATAAAACATAAACAGAACATACCGGTAGATCCTAAAGATATCAGAATGGAACAAGCTTTAAAATGACAATACCTGCTTGGCATATATCCAAGAATCTCAAAACTTAATTCCAGCAACCCAAAGAACTTTCAGGCTTATTTTTCCTCCCTGCATACCAACTTTCTTTTGAGACTGAGTGAAGTTTCAAAAGCAGTTTGTGATGTTGCAAATAAAATGTCCACCAAGATAATACAAGTCGCCTGCCCCTAAGCAGTTCTTTGGCTCCCAAGGAAAGTTGAACATTTTAATTTTTGTTTAAATGTCCACAATGGTACAATGAAACAAACCGCACAGAAAATAAAATCATAAATATCAAAGGATAGATCACAATTGTCACATGCAGTGGGGGGGGTTGTAACATACCCACAGACCTGTATTTGCTTGGCCTGCACTCCTGCTTGTTCCCTGGCTCAATAGACTGGAAGCAAAGTCACCCCAATGCACAGGTGCATGGGAATATTACTGTAGTGCACACTAATGTGGCAATATCCCATAGTCCAGACCAGTTTCAGCACACTTGCCAAAAAGATTCATTCACACCACTGGGCTAGATTCTGTATATAAAAACGCAGAAACTCTTATCCCCCTTGTTCACAGTGTTCTGCGGCTGCTAAAGAAAGTTGTCGTGAGATCCAGGTTCAAGTCCCCGCTCAGCCATGAAACTCACTGGGTGACTTTGGGCCAGTCACCGACTCTCAGCCTAACCTACCTCACAGGGTTGTTGTGAGGATAAAATGGAGAGGAGGAGGATTATGTAAGCCACCTTGGGTTCCTTGCAGGGAAAAAGGCAGGGCATAAATACAATAAATAAATAAATAAATAAATGGACAACCAACGGGCGACTCATCACCCCCAATGGGTCAGAAAGAGCAAGCATGTGGGGGAAAGGTTGCCCTGAGGGCTCTTCAGTCACGTGGCACATGTGATTCCTCCCCTTTACAAACTACACTACATTGTCAAAAGTTAAACTTTTGCAGCACTTCAGTTAGACAGATCTACAACTATAAAAAGCCACTCCGGAAGGGGAAAAAAAACTTTTGAGCGAGAAAGGGGGTGGCTGTAATAGAAAAAGAACACGAACAACGCAATCCTCTACATGTCTACTCAGATGTAAGCCCCATTGAGTTCAACTGGTCTTACTCCCAGGTAAGCATGCATATAGGATTGCAGACAGAATCCAACGGAACTCAACGGGGCTTAATCCCAAGAAAGTGCGCAGGAGGATAGCAACTATGTAAACCTATCCTGAGCATATTTACTAAGAAGAAATCCTAATTTGTTCAGTGGCTCTCGCTTCTATGTGCTTAGGATCGGAGCCTCTGTGGGTTTACGAAGTAGAATCTGCCCACTTTCCCTTTCCTTATCACAAGGCACAGAAAAAGAAGAGAGGCACTTTATCTGACGCCTGCCTCGCAATACTCCCGAAATCCGTCGAAGAAACGTGTCTCCAGATGCGCGCTGCCCGTGTTTATTATTGGAAAGAGTTCCGCTACGTTTAATACAAAAAGGAAGAGCTTGGAAGTCAGAGAAAGTGGAGTCGAAAAGAAAGAACTTGAGGAGGGGCGGCCGGGCGGGCGTCCAGCTTGGGTTAGCGGTTTTCGAGAGAAAGAAGGGCCCGCGGGGAGACAGGAACAGGAAAGGGTGGAGGAAGAAAGTGGGCACCGTCGTGAGGAGGAAGGAGGGCAGGGCGATGGGAACACTGGGGGTCAGGAAAAGGGCGGCAAGGAGATCGGGGGAAATTCGGGGCAACCGCGCGGGTCCAGGGAAACCGGAGACGGGGAAGAAGCAGGAAAGCGAGGGGACAAGGGCGCACGCCAGAGCGCATGGACTGCTTGGAGGCGGCGTGGAGGAAGAGAGAGAGGCCGGCGGGGTCAGGCGCTTACCCAGCAACGGGGAGGGGTCGGGGCAGTCCGCGTCGGACTTGGAGTCGTTGGCTGGCGGCGGCGTGGGCTCCCGACGGGAGGACGTCAGGCCCCGGTGTGGCGGCTCCGTGCTCCACTGGAGGCTGAGCGTGCTACCCGCCAGGTAGTAGAAAAAGACAGCCAAGAGGTGGAGGACGCAGAAGCCCACGAGGAGGCGGCAAGCCTTCTGCAGCGAGGCGCCGGGCAGCTCCATCCTGCGTCGAGGTTCACTGTGCCGAGCGAGGCACCGGAGGGCGCATCATCGCTGCGCTCTTGCGCGGCAGGCCGGGGAAACTGTGGGACCGCTAGCGACGCGCAGGGGCGCTCGCCGGCGGGGAAGGGGAGGGAGGGGAATTGTGATGTCAGGCTGGGGCTCCTCCTTTCCCCCGTTGCTGCTGCTGTTGTGTTGAGCTCCTCCTGCCGGAGATAATGTGGGCTGTGTGGGCAACCTCAAGCTTGAGCCCCCTTCGCCCTCACAAAGCGTCGCTCAAGGCACTACCCCAGCTTTCGTGCTCTTAGGCGCAACCACGCTCGCATGTTTGTCAGCTGCGCGGGAGCAGGGCGCCCCGTTGGGCTGCGCTGGGTACCAGCATGAGCGTGGGCGGCCGGCGATTTGGCACACGCGCATACTCATTGTGGGCTGCCTGGAGCGTCAACCGGTGGCTTGCCTGCGGCGGGAATGAGAGCCCATGTACAAATGAGGTACAAATGAGGCAGAATGAGGTGGTAAACTTGGACTGCGATTCTGTACCCACTTACCACGGAGTAAGCCCCACTGAACTCAACGGGACTGAGTAGACCTGTTTAAATAGGGTTGCACTGTGAGGACGTGAAATGTCCGGTTTTCATAGATCATAGAGTTTTAAGGAGCCTACAAGGCCATCAAGTCCAACCCCATGCTCAATCCAACCAAAGGGGCATGTGATATTTTTTAATCCTATCCCAAGTAAAAGGCTCTCTGCATGTAATAAACTACCACATTGTGGAGAGGACTATACTTAATTGTTCTCCCTGATGCACTAGGAGCCTGCAAAAATCAGGGATAGTTGAAGAGTCCTTGGTCACGAGTGAGTCCGAGTCCTTGGTCCAAAATGGTGACTCACACGAGTCACTCCCAAAGCTGACTCCACGAGTTCCTATTAAAATCAATGGGGGGTTTTCCCAACAAAATAAGGCTACTTCGGATGTGTGGTTTAAATAAATTCTAGGCACAAGTGTGCCTTTTTATTTCAAAATTCTGCAACTGATTTTGGCAAGAACAGACCAGGCAGAAAAACCCAAAATAACCAGGCAGGCAAAGGAGGCAGGGAACCCCAAAGCAGGCAGGCAGAGGCCTTTGTCTTGGACAATTCAACTGTTGAACTGGTCAAGAAGAGACCAGGCAGGCAGAGGAGGCTGGGAACCCCAGACAGGCAGGCAGAGGCAGCCAAACCCAAAATGTCTGAAAGGTTGCATTTTAGAAAAATGATTTTAAAAAATAAACTTGCTGTACTTCCTAAAACTTATCCATGTTGCATTTGAGGAACATGATTTTTTCTAAATGTTTGGCCCCCATTCTGGAACGGTGAGATCTCATCACAATTCCACCCTCACTGAACACCCGCTCCACTGGTGATGAACTTGCTGGAACCAGAAACACACTCAGAGCAGCCACACAGAGTAATCTCAGGTCCTTCTTCTGCCTCTCCCAAGTCATCAGGCGATCACTCGTGACCGAGTAAGATTGTCTTCCGGGATAAAAAGGAGGAGATTCTAAAGAAGATTGTGTAGACTCTAGCGATGGGTCCGTAAGTGACTGTGGAGGCCAATTCTAGATCCACACAGCTTCCCACAGTGAGGACACAGGTTACCAGATAGAAGATGGTCCTGTAAAGGATTCATTTGACGTGCTTTTCGCTTAGCACGTTTCTCCCTTTCACCTTGCACTCGGGCTTCTTCAAAGTCCATGGAACCTTTGTGAAAGGCCAACCTCCATTTAGATCGTTCATGGGCCAGAGCTTCCCAGTTTTCGATGTTTATATTGCATTTTTTTTAGATTAGCCTTATGAACATCTTTAAACCTCTTATATTGACCACCGATATTCCGCTTTCCATCCTTGAGTTGGGAGTAAAGTAACTGCTTTGGGAGACGGCAGTCAGGCATTCGAACAACATGACCGGTCCACTGAAGTTGGCGTTGAAGGATCATTTTTTCAATGCTAGTAGTCTTTGCTTCTTCCAGTACACTGACATTTGTTCGCCTATCTTCCCAAGTAATTTGCAGGATTTTCCGGAGGCAACATTGATGAAACCTTTCAAGGAGGTGGAAGTGACGTTTATAGATAGTCCATGTTTCGCAGGCATACAATAAAGTTGGTAATACAATGGCTTCATAAACCAGTGTTTTGGTCTTCTTACAAATATCCCGATCCTCGAACACTCTATGTTTCATTCGAGAAAATGCGGCACTTGCAGAGCTCAGACGATGCTGGATTTCACTGTCGATGTTAGCTGTAACAGAAAGATAGCTGCCAAGATAGAGAAAATGATCGACATTTTCCAGTATTGTCCCGCCAAGCTGGATAGATGGCATCACCAAAGGATTGGCTTGCACTTGCTGATGAAGCACTTTGGTTTTTTTGATGTTAAGTGAGAGACCAAGTTTTTCGTATGCTTCTCCCAAGTATGCAACACATCAATCAAAATAAATCTTGACACACTGTTGGGGCTGCACTCCTCGTAGTCGTCCATAGTGGCCGAGCAGTGGCACATCTCGCTTCCATGCGCTCTTCGCCGGCAATCACGCTCCTCTCCACTCCTTCTGGCACAGCCCAGGGATGTTGAAGAGTCCTTGGTCTCGAGTCCCGAGTCGAGTCTTGAGTCCCATTCAAAATATTGGGACTCGAGTCCGAGTCGAGTCAGAGGGGGGACTCAATCCGACTCACGAGTCGAGTCCAAGTCCCCATCCCTGGCAAAAATAGGAACACACGCACACACCCCTGAATTCAGCAGTGGCACCAACTCAGTCCACCATTTTATTCTGCATCTCAATTGAGCAGGAGGTTGGACTCGATGGCCTTGTAGGCCCCTTCCAACTCCACTTTTCTATGATTCTATTATTCAGTTATTACAATTTAAATACTGCAGATTGAATGTTCATAGAATCAGAACACTGTAGAGTTGGAAGGGACCTATAATGCAATCGAATCCAACCCCCTGCTCAATGCAGGAACCCAAGTGAAAGCATCCCTGATAGATGGCTGTCCAGCTGCACCTTGAATGCTGGAGAGCCCAGGACCTCCCTAGGTAGTTGGTTCCATTGGCGTATTGCTCTAACAGGAAATTTTTCCTGATGTCCAGCCAGAATCTGGCTTCCTGTAACTTGAGCCCATTATTCCATGTCCTGCAATCTGGGATGATCGAGAAGAGATCCTGGCCCTCCTCTGTGTGACGACCTTTCAAGTACTTGAAGAGTGCTATCATATCTCCCCTCAGTCCTCTCTTCTGAAGGCTAAACATGCCCAGTTTCTTCAGTCTCTCCTCATAGGGCTTTGTTTCCAGTCCCTTTATCGTCTTTGTTGCCCTCCTCTGAACCCTTTCCAGTTTTCCTACATCCTTCTTAAAGTGTGGTGTCCAGAACTGGACGCAGTACTCAAGATGAGACCTAACCAGTGCTGAGTAGAGAAGAACCAGTACTTCACGCAATTTGGGCACTATACTTCTATTAATGCAGTCCAAAATAGCATTTGCCTTCTTTGCAGTCACATCACATTGCCGGCTCATATTCAGCTTGTGATCTACAACAATTCCAAGATCCTTCTCACTTGTAGTATTGTTGAGCCAAGTATCCCCCATCCTGTAACTGTGCATTTGGTTTCTTTTTCCTAGGTGCAGTACTTGGCATTTATCCCGATTAAATTTCATTCTGTTGTTTTCAGCCCAGCGCTCTAGCCTACTTATTTATTTATTTATTTATTATATTTATACCCCGCCTTTTTTCCTGCAAGGAACCCAAGTTGGCTTACTTAACCCCTCTCCTCCTCTCTATTTTATCCTCACAACAACCCTGTGAGGTAGGTTAGGCTGAGAGTCAGTGACTGGCCCAAAGTCACCCAGTGGGTTTCATGGCTGAGCGGGGACTAGAACCCGGATCTCCTGAGTCCCAGTCCAACACTCTCACCACTATGCCAGACTGGCCTATTGAGATCGCTTTGAATTTTGTTTCTGTCTTCCAGAGTATTAGCTGTTCCACCCAACTTTGTGTCATCTGCAAATTTGATAAGCATTCCCTGCACCTCGTCATCCAAGTCATTAATAAAAATGTTGAATAGCACTGGGCCCAGGACCAAGCCCTGTGGTACCCCACTCATTACCTCCCCCCAGTTTGAGAAGGTACCATTGATAAGCACTCTTTGAGTCCAATTCTGTAGCCAACTGTGGATCCACCTGATAGTTGTTCCATCTAGCCCACTTAGCTAGCTTGCTAATCAGGATATCATGAGGCACTTTGTTAAACGTTCATAGATATATCACCATGTCATTGGGCCTATGACAAAACAAAATGCTTTTCAATGGAAATGGAAGTCTTTCATAGTTACTGGAAGTTGCCCATTTTCTTCAATATCATTATGGAACATAACTTTGTTTCTTTTCTAATTTGGTATTTGATGGTACTTTTGCATTCCCATACCTAGATACCATATTGATTTTGTTTGCTAATTTATTGTAATAAAAATTCAATCTGGCTTCTTTGCAATCCCATTTCAAGGCCTCCACTGCCTTGGTTGGTCAAACTAAGAACAAGCAGGGCTTTTTTTCTGGTGGAACTCACCGGAACTGAGTTCCAGCACCTTTTCTTCTATTAATTGCATTACAATTTAATCACCATCTACTCCCGAGGAAATGTAATCCAAGAGTTCCAGTACCCTTTTCTCCAGAAAAAAAGCACTGAGAACAAGTAATAAGAACCCTGTTGGATCAGATGAAAGGTCCATCTAATCTAGCACTCTAGGCTCCATTGTTTGTTCCCAGCATGGTACAAGTGGGATTTTCAACAAAATATTGCCATCTTTCCCTGCCATTATCCCTGTATGGCACAGGGAAGGGAATTCCCCTCCGCACTCAACCCCAATCCCAGGAAGCTTACTTTAAGATGTTATGGGCTTCAGCTGGCCAATCCCCCCCCCCCAGCCAGTTTCCTTCCCCCTCTACCAATTGACACCTCAATATTCCATAAGCCTTGGAAGCTCACAGGTCCTTGTCAGTACATTTCTTGGGTTTTTACATGCTTATTTTCATTTTCAAAGGCATAAACTTCTGCATACGTAGAAAGTCCCCTGAATATGTAGAAACTGCTACAGGCAGTCCCCGGGTTACGAATGAGATCCAATTGTAAGTCTGTCTTTAAGTCGAATGTGTACATAAGTTGGAACAGAAGCAGCGCAATGTTTGCAAAGTGTCGCAAAGTATAGTGTGTTTGTTCGTAAGTATGAACCATTGTATTTAACTCAGATTTTTACATATGTGGCGGTCCGCTCTTAAGTATGAGTAGTCCATAAGTCGGGACATTCGTAACCCGGGGACTGCCTGTATTTTATTTTTGTGTGGCTCTGTTTTGCTTCCAAATTGATCGGCACTTAACGACCCAAATTCACCATTGGAGGGAATTGGGGTGTATGGCTGGGTCAGAATTAATGGTGCAAGTCTATCCTGCAGTTACTGGCTGTGTAGGATGTGATCAAAACCAAATCCCCTTGCACCAGTGTAGCAAGGCCATTGTACTGGAGGAAGTTTAGACCAGTTAAAGCTCTTATGCAGTCAGTTTTAACTTCTGCTAAAATAAATTGGCAAACAAAAATTTAAAAATCTCAATCCTGAAGTTCTGGGAGAAGGAGGAAGTGTAAATTGAGCAATCTGGTCCCTGTGTTTGTGTCTCTGTTATGTGGCCTGAATGTATATTGTGTAATATATTGTATGTATATGTGTAATAAGATATTAAATGGGTATGAACACAAACCACTCTGGCAAAATATATTTTGTGGCTTGCAGATATTTGTGACCACTGGAAATGCTGGTCCCAAGGTTGAGTCCCAGATCAGCTGTGTCACATTTTCCCTAGAGGACAGCAATGTGGATCTATTTTCATAGAATCATAGAAAAGTAGAGTTGGAAGGGGCCTATAAGGCCATTGAGTCCAGCCCCCTGCTCAATGCAGGAATCCAAGTCAAAGCATCCCTGACAGATGGCTGTCCAGCTGCACCTTGAATGCCTCCAGAGTGGGAGAGCCCACCACCTCCCTAGGTAGTTGCTAGTTGGTTCCATTGTCTTATTGCTCTAACAGTCAGGAAATTTTTCCTGATGTTTAGGTAGAATTTGGGTTCCCGTAACTTGAGCCCATTATTCCGTGTCCTGCAAACTGGGATGATCGAGAAGAGATCTTGGCCCTCCTCTTTGTGACAACCCTTCAAGTACTGGAGGAGTGCTATCATATCTCCCCTCAGTCTCCTCTTCTGAAGGCTAAACATGCCCAGTTCTTTCCGTCTCTCCTCATAGGGCCTTGTTTCCAGTCCCTTTATCATCTTTGTTGCCCTCCTCTGAACCCTCTCCAGTCTGTCTACATCCTTCTTAAAGTGTGGTGCCCAGAACTGGATGCAGTACTCAAGATGAGGCCTAACCAGTGCTGAGTAAAGGGGAATTATCACTTCATGCGATTTGGAAGCTATACTTCTTGTAGAGGACCCTCCGCAGTTTGGAACGGAAAGGGTTAATCGGCACAGAGGAAACCCTTCCCTTGCGGCTCTAGCCAAAGCTAAAGCCAGCCACAACCTGAATTGACATGGGATATAGACTAACCAGCAAATCTGCGTTTGTTTACAACACCTTTAATGGAGCGGAACTAATAGACTACACAGGAATTTCACAGTATCAACAGAAAGAGTCCCAAGAAACCAATTGAGTGTAGCGCCTGCAATACACATACGCTTCCCAGGATCGGCTAGATGACAGGCTTGTTAGACACAGAGTAACAGAACACCAGAGAACCTAACTCACTAGTCTCGTTCTCTCCTGTGGGCGATCACCGGCGCCGCACCCGGGGCTGGATGGCTGCTAGCTGACCAAAGTCAGGAACTTGATCCGTGCAGTGCGTGCCAGAGGCGTAGCGTGGGGGGTGCAGGGGGGGCCGGCCGCACCGGGCGCAACATCTGGGGGGGCGCGCTCGCAGCTCTCTGCCCCAGCTCTTCCTCCTCCTGCTCCCCCCCCGAGAGGCGGCTGCCCTTGGAGAAAGGGGCGGATCAGCCGCCCCCCCC